>OX101728.1:7775838-8375838 GCA_944452665.1 Stenoptilia bipunctidactyla | reverse complement strand
AGCCAATCTATGTGCCATACCCTGTACCCTATCCAGTGCCTCAACAATGCAATTGTCCTTCTAGTTTAGTGCCGAATATCACTGATAGAATAAATATGGAAGATCAGAACCAGAACTGGGGGTTGGAGGTCAAGCCATTCAAGTTCAACGAAAATGGTGATGGATCAAGGCCGATATCATTAGTGCCGCTTGAGCCTGAGCGACCTTTGTCACGACCGGCGCCTAAAGTTGAACATGGGAGCTCGCAGGCAGGGGTAAGTTTCGTCACATATTAATATCATATACTTACTTTCTGTATATTTGAGTTTCATCAATCCTATAATTTAAAAAGTAATTAAATCAATTATAATTAAAAAGAAACCATTTTATTATTCGTTAGTCTTTCTTTTAATTATTGGATTTCAAGGTATATCAACGGATTTAAATTATGTTTACTGTGATTATATTATTTAAATTATTGTAGAATAACAATAAATAACTTCCGCTTCCGAGTTGGGGTCATTATAAAGTTTAAGATTTTCTTGCATTTAAACCGCCTTAGGAAACGTAGATAGACATAATCTTCATCTTATTGAATAATCTTGGGATGAATTTGGAAACATGTCTGCCAATTTCACCCTTCGGATATTTTAAAGTCGATATGAGATTTTGTGGTTCTGAAATAATCACATCGTAATTTGGCTCTAGGGTCATATACATAATAATTTCAGGAATATGTCTGCCACCTCTGTGCAAAGATTTTATGAAACAGAGAGGCAGTTTCATAACCATATGGTCTTCGCAGGTGTTTAGCGAAATTGTAGTTCAATAAAGGTTAAAGTTTACTGCAACTCTTTTTTTTTTTTTTTTATAAGTGACTAAACCCGCGTTTGACCTCAATCTCACCTGATGGTAAGTGACGATGAGGTCGAAGATGAAAGCACACGGGTTTAGGAAGGAAACTGGCTCTTTATACAACATTGCCGGAACACATTACCGCCGGAGCGGTAACATTTGGCGGCAGACTTTATATAAAGGGTGGTCGCTAGCCAGGCGGACCCAGAAGGGATCCTACCACCAAGCGAAAACTCTGAACGCATCAATATCAAATCAATTATTTTTGATAACAGCCTCAACTGGTCTGATATCTTAGTAAAAAATACTTTTATAATGTATTAAGTCATCACGGTTCATTATATTAAATAAAAAATACCGAGGTGGTCACGATTAACACTGCCCGTAAACATACCGGAAACTCGAGTTAAAGTTACAATAAAAATAAACGCGAAAAAGTTTGTTTTGAAAACGTCTTCTTATTTTTAAAGACACATTTAGTTATTCTTAGCAGATTTGAAAATGAAGTTATTTTTCAGGAATACTCGACGCAAGTGCCGCAGTTTTTATTGGGCAGCGGGCGAGCCCCAGCAGCATCAGCACCAGCACCAGCACCAAGAGCACCAGGAATGTGCAACGCCGCCGTGCTCTCATGCTGCGGCATCAAAAACGACAACCAGAAGATAGTGCAGTGTTTCAACAATCTCGGCTGTGGCAGTGTTGCTGCCCGAGGCAATGCCTGTGATAAGACCTCCATCAATGCCGCTTTGGAATCTTTCAAAACTGCCTACTCTCCTTCATAGACTAATAATTGAGTCGAAAGAAGGTTTACCCAATATCAGTATTCAATTTATTCTAATGTGTTGTTCGCTTTGTAGAATACTGGATGAGAGGATTTGTAAAGAAATTTTAAACAGATTACGAGAGAATTCGAAGTCATCTGAAAAAACTATGGCAGCTTCTTGTTAGGTAGATTGTAGAATTAATGAAATAACCAAGTGGTAGTTTTAAACTATCTTCGAAAAAAGTAGGATTGATAGTTCAACTGTTTGTGTGTATGTTCCTCGATGTGTTTGATAATGACAAACCGTTTTAAATATTTTGTTTATATGATAAATCCACTCAAATTTAGATAAAAAACATTCACCTCTCATTATGAATAGGATGGAGTCTCTTGTGAGATATAAAAGTTTGTTAATTATATTTATTTATTGAAAGCTAGCACTCAGAGACGCATGAGCGAAGTTTATTTTCGATACATTAGTGTTTTTATTTCATTCAAATTCCCATCGTCAAGTTAAGAAAATATTTTGTTAATGTATGCGTAATATGATTCTATAGGAAACAATACAATACAACTTTATGCTGACACCAAGACCCATGTAGTAAAAATAGCAGGATATTTCATACGCAAAATAATCTGTCAAAATATTTTACACATTAGCTTTAAGTATATAAAAAAATATTCTTGAACAAAACAAAACGTCGAGCACGTTTTAAATGCCAGACCAGACAGCACAGTATTCAATGACCTTGAGGAAATTTATTCGTTGCCATATTATACGGGTCGGCGATATTCACTGTAAATTATAATCAGATCATTTCTAAACGATATGCTATTAAAAAACCTTTGATGTCCTTTTTTATATTTTTTCTTAAGAACTTAAATTAAACTAAGCGCAGAATTTTGAAGCTGAAATCTTGAAAGCTCTGTGGTTTATATTTATTAAATAATATTCTGTAAAATTACATCTTTTTTTAACTGTGATGCATGCAAAAAATGTACGTAAACGTGAAAAAACACATGTAACTATCTAAACTAGTCTTTACTTAATAAAACATTTTTATTTATAACGTTTTGTAAAATCTTTCTTTTTATTTGCAACTTCGTTTGAATCCTTTTCATATTCTCTGTGTTGCCATGAACTTCAATACGGTCATAAGTGCCTGTATGAATAAGCTAAAAAAACAACAGTCAACGATTCATTTCAGAAAAAGGAGAGTTTATGTGAATGCGCTTATTTAACGAGGAACAACCTATGAGGCTGTTGCGTTCCGGAAATACGTGTTATACTTAATATGTGGAACGACTGGTTGTACATCAGCTGTAATCTGCAAACATTCTGGAACAAAGTCACACGCCGCGCCTGTATGTCTGTTTGACACGGAAACCTTAAACTACGGAAAGGTTGAATAGGGTAATTCTAGAGCAAGGTGCAGCGAAGACAACATTTTGTAGCCTGTGAAAAAGAATCTATTTTGTATCGCAAACGACGCGCAAAAAATCCGTGTACGCAATTCAGCCAGACCGTACCCAAAATTCTATATCTTCTTTATCAAACTTCAAGTATCAAATACAAATACATCGCAATTTCGAAAATTCCATTGAGTATACAATGGAATTTTCGAATATATTTGGCGTCTTTTTGTATGTTAAAAAATCGCGACGGACTCTTTCGCGCGCCATGCTCACTTTTTGCGCGTGGCGGACTCGGCCTCGATCGCACAAATAGTGTGTCGTCTATGTTACGCCTTAAGTGTATATTTAATAAAGCTTAATATTTAAGATGATGATTATTGAATAGTCGGAAAAAATAATGCCAGCTAGCATCTTCTGCCACCCATTTGAAGCCGGTGATATCGAGGGAAATATAAATTCTTAAGTTTAAAGTTAAATTTTAACATAGTCTAATTTAACCGACCTGCTTATGCAAATAATCAACGAATGCAGAGCAATAAAAAAACCGACATCACGTCAACACTTTGGCCAACTGATAATGTCATCCACGTAAACATTCTTCGAAATCATACATATTGTATTAAAAATTTGATATTTTTAATGAAGTACTCAACCGATTTGATTACTTGACTAATTCTATACATGCTCACAAAGTTTAGAATAATCTGGTGACATACGTATCTAAATTTTAAATGATGACGGCCACAATGGCGTTTATGTGGGCGATAAGCCGACTGGAACGCAAGAGTTGACGATCATGTGACGTATTTATTTTACGACCTGCAGATATTTGTCATGGGTTTATAGGTACGTGCTTAGGAAAAAAACGCTATATTTCCTTATATGTATAGTTTGTTATTAACTTAAGTATCTTTGGAACTAAATTGCCGAAATTCGTGAAAATTATCTATTCAACCATTATATCCGCAGTTTGGCATCCCGCATTCAAAAATTTTCTTAACATAAGTCTAAAAGGCACTGAGAGTAATAATCAATCAATATATATAAAACTGTTCCGTTACTGACTGAGTTACTGAGTGACTGAGTGACTGACAGACAACGTACAGCCGTAACTACTGGGCGTAGAGAGCTGAAATTTGAACCATACATTCTTTAGGGGATGTAAGGGTGCACTAAGGAAGGAATTCCCGAAATTCCCACGGGAAGGGGAATAATTGGACTTTTTAGTTTGTATGAAAAATCTTATTCCTTGAGTGCACGGATATAATACTTGACACAAAAGTTTTTCAAAAAGAGACTGGTTGTGTTATGAAAGGAATTCCCGAAATTCCCACGGGAACGGGGAATATATGATGTTTTAGTTTGTATGATAAAATCTTATTCTTTGAGTGCACGGATGTGTTACTTGGTATAAAGGTTCCTCAATAAGTGTCTGTTTGTATAATGGAAGGAATTCCCGGAATTCCCACGGGGACGGAAAATAGGACTTTTGAGTTTATGCGTGTACGAAGTC
This sequence comes from Stenoptilia bipunctidactyla, assembly GCA_944452665.1. Classification (NCBI taxonomy): domain Eukaryota; kingdom Metazoa; phylum Arthropoda; class Insecta; order Lepidoptera; family Pterophoridae; genus Stenoptilia; species Stenoptilia bipunctidactyla. The sequence continues at coordinate 8,371,312 of OX101728.1, read as the reverse complement.
GCGGGCAAACGCTCGTCAATGATATATTTACTTCCTTACTATTTTTTATTTGAGAAAAATGGGAAAGTTTTACAAACATCGTCTCAATTTACGTAGTAGGTAAATCAATCATTGTTAGTGTCTTGTTAAGATCACAATTGTATACGCAGTGACAGATGATTTCTCAAAGAAAGCCTAACTGCATCTTTTTGAAAGCCGCGTGAGTCACATAGCTGTGAACACGATTAGGGAATACCAGCAGTCATTTGTTTCAGGTATAACCAGAAGATACAGGCCTTTGAGGCGCGTATTATGAAAGTCCAGTCAGATTTAAACTCTACTTGGATATAGATTTTTCGACTGTTCTCTATGAGGATTTGGCAGCGTATCTATGCTCGAGTCATAATCAATGGTCAAAAATACTTTGATAATACGGGCTTATGTCCTCTTGCATTGTTAGATGATGGGTCGGTGACTGGTTATTTTTTTCTTTTCACTGATGGGTAGATGGGTAGGCATAGATAACGCATGAAAATGAAATGAAAAGTTTTTATTCACTGTAGGTATAAACTGATACACTTCGTGAAGGTTAAATGCTGAATAAGGGCCTTGGAGAACCTTGAGGGAGGACTCTATGAAGCAGTATACATCTCTTAAAAAATACTTAAATGCTGATTTTGTTTTATATAGAATCAGTATTTGCACAATGTTGTCCAGTACAATGTTTTTAGCCGACAATAAAGGTAACTATAATGATTATTTCTCGGGTGGATTTGAGAAAGTTCTCTTAAGTGAAAAATAACTGTTCAATCGGTGGCCATAAAAGTAAAATGATGCTAATTATATTTCGAAAGGCCCGGTAACCTCATTGTCAGTCCTCTCGTAATCAAGAACAAAATCAACGAGTAACAAGAATTTATTTATAATTATGAGTAGCAGTAAATACTTTGTAGTGTTACCTTAAGTAAAAGCCTAAGTAACCTACTATTTAAAGGAAGATGTTAAGAGCAAATAAAAAAAATAAAGTTAAAGTTTATATATTTACAAAAAAAAGGTGACAAGTAGGTATAAAAACACTATTTACACTTACAGTCCACTAGGATTTTTTTAAATATATCACTGAGATTTTTCCAATAAGTATTGTCCAGAAGTTTCCAGGTTAATCACAGCTCCAAAAGATTATGTAGTTATATTATACTATTTCATTTTACTTTAGTTATTAGTATTTTTAGTGATTTTTCTTCAATTCCAAGTACTCTCCTCGGTGTTTTATTTTTAGAAGCCAGGATATCAGCTTGCCACTCCTTTTATATCCTCCATTTCATTCCACAGCCGTAAATTAAATAATAGTTCGAATGACATCCATTTTTCATCGGCCAGCGGCTGTCACTTCTATTAACAAGGAGGTTTTAGTCTCTGGAGCAGCGGTTGTAGTATGGTAAAAGTGGAGCTGATAATTCCCTTGATTATAAATGTGCAAATCTCAGAATAATTTATATTAAAGTAATAATTTAAAAATTAATTGAAAAGGAAATGAATATAAAACCTAATAACAGTTTATAAATTATCTGTGCCGAAAAGTGACATAAGCTACATGACAATTTTTAGAGTTGACACGTAAATAAATAGTTTTTCAGATACAAAAATATAAACAACAATAACAATACAAAATATGAGCTAAAATTACACATGCAACGTGAGTTAAAATGTAACTATTAACAACTATTAACAAAACCTATGGAATACAAAACAGTAAGTACAAAAGTAATTATATTACAACTTTGCATTTCATAGCAATTTCCAGATTCAAATGTCACCAAATGATTCAATGTCCTAAACTGGCCCAGTTTAGGACATTAGGTGTAAGGGTGCAAGGGTGCTTACATAAAGAAACAGGTTTCCGGTACAGATAAATTATATGCTAATCAATTTTGGACCGTATGCTTTCATAAAGGAACAGATTTACCGGTACGGACAAACCTTTATGAATGCACTCTTATGTGAACACCCATACGGTCCAAAATTGATTAGCAAATAATTTATTTGTACTGAAAACCTGTTTCTTAATGCAAGCACTCTTACCCTTACATTATATGCAAAGAAACTCTGGACCGATAGGTTTTACCCGTACAGGTTTGTGTGTACCGGAAATCTGTTTCTTTATGTAAGCACCCTTAGGCTGCATCGTGACAGGTCCTGGGTTCAAGTCCTAGCTGGGCCAGTTTAGGAAACGATTTCTTTTAAAACAGACTCAGGTGTGGGTGTTTACTAAAATATCCTCTAGTTCCGATGGATCTTACCTATAGGGCAAGCCATATAAAAGCTTACTTTTGGGCCACATAGCTAGTGTCAGTTTGGGTAATTTATTTTAAATTTATCCAGGAAAGTGTATCTGCCTGTTACGCTTTCAAGCTTAAAGTACTAATCCGATTTAAGTAAAATTTAGTACTGTTTAGTATAGACCTGACCCTCAGGATGGACACATTTTACCTTTTATTACAAAAAAGGGGTTGAGGGGTAGAAATAGGGAATGCAATTTTGTTTAGAAATCCACAGAACCGATTTTAATGAAATTTGCTACAAATATAGAATTGCAAAAGGGTGCAGACTACTTTTTATTTAAAAAAGGGCTTGAGGGGATAGAAATAGGGGGTGAACTTTAGTTGGAAAATCCTGAGAACTGATTTAAATTAAATAACGCTTAATCACAAGGTTGCCGCGCGTGAAACCGTGGGTAAAAGCTAGTCCATAAATTCAGAATAATATTTTTTTAAATTTATTATTTTATTATAACACTATCTTACTATTGTCTTAAGTTTTCACGATTCATAATTTAAATAAAACTACTTTTTAACCGGATTAATCGCGTATAATTTATATTTTACATTTTAACTCGACGTTTCGGTGTCTTTGCAGACCCCGTGGTCACGAACACTATCTTGTTGTAACGTAAGTTCTTAAATGGACTCAGTTTGAGGTAGCGTGTGAATATTAAAAAATATATTCATAAGTAGCATATTTTGAACCAATATATTTTTAATTCGATTAAGTAGTTGACCAACTTATCTGATCCTTATCATACATTACTTGTAGGTTTATGCTATAGACTGCGCTGTGGTTATCAGTTTCGTGCTCAACATCCGTATACCAACGAATATACGGATCCCATAAACTAGGAAAAAGAATGAACAAGGCCTTTAAAGTAAAAAAATACTAAAAGAATTTAACATACGGGGTTGAACCGTTACAGGAAAACGTACTTAGGAGCCCTTAACTTTTGAAGCATTTTTGTCGTATTTACAGATTTTGCAAAGATATTTACGGTCAAACGAGCAGTTTACTAAAAAACTTTTTTGTTGCTTATTGGTCCCTTTTTTTAGAAGTACGGGAAGTTGAATTACGGGATCAAAGGAAGACTTGTCTTTTACTAAATCTCGGAGGGTCCTAAATATTCCGTACATTTCCGTTTTAAATAACTTTCACTGTTATCGAATACGTGGTATTTCTATTTAAAAAACATCCGCTATAAAAATGATGAAAGATGAATTCTGGGATATTCATATTAGCATATGATACCGTTACAACCAAAAATAAACAGAAAGAAGCTTTACTTTTTTATGAAAAAGAGTTCTGAGGGTAACGATAAGAAGTTTTATAGACTTATCTGAACAAAATAGCTTTGTATAAAATATTATTCTATTTTTGGTAATCCAAATATCTCACAACATTTTAAAGTATGAGAAGGTGATTGTTGGCTTACATTTATACTTCCGACATAAAAAAAGGTAAAATTTCAAGGTCTTTAAAAACCACACACATGAAATTCGTTTCTTTAGAGACATATCGTATACCGACGGGCGAGTCATGTTGACACAGATAAGGCTGATAAAACGACTGTAAGTCAGTCTGAGGCGTGCCCGTGACTCACGATCGGAACAACATTTGATGATATCCGTTTAGATAACCGAAATTTTAAAAATAAAGCAAGAGTGATTACGAATGGTAAATATTTTTGTGACTTCATCCACTTTAGAACTATAGATAATCTTAAGTTCGCTGCTGTTGGATAGTACAGCTTTATAAAGCGTACCTGTCCTGCTTATTACTGTCTCTTATTGGATTTTCTGTGCTCCAGATAGAAGGGTAGGATAGGCAGTGCAATAACTAGCAAAGAAACTTACCCTTCAATATCTATCTAATGTGTTACGGTAGTGTCTGGCTAACGAACGTAGACAATAGGGGTTTTTGCAAACTTTTTATATGGCAACTGATTCTGGTGTCACTGTTGTCAATCGAACGGTTGTTGGTGGTTTTGGTAATAGAGAATTTGGAATTTTCATATTTGAAAATGAGAAAAAAAAAATTGATAGTTTCATAACTAATATAGGAAACACCGATACCAGTGACTGACGATTCGTTCCATATAGAATTTCTGGATTCAGATTTTGATTACAATGAATAAAAAAAAATTATTGTATTTTATTGCTTTATTTTTAAGCCTGATTAATACTAGTTTCCTATCACTTTCATTATATACTTCTCATCAAAAAGTAGGACAGTAACAATTTTGTTATAGGTTATTATTATATTGTATATTGTTAATCAAGTATCATGTTTGTTTAATACATATGTGTCGTACTATAGTCGGGGTTATCACGACGGGATTTTTTAAAATTCGCACAAATTTTTTCTACTTTCATTAGCCAGACTATAGTAGGTACGCTGATTTTTGCCTCCTCCTTATCTTGTCTTGCAGTTGTGCTGTGGTGGTTATTAGCATCAGAAATCCACATCATTCATTGTAGCATCGCTTGTTTCTGTTTTTAGTTTTAAACTTGCGTGGTGACTTCGGGTATTGACTTCCCGTTAGGATTTTTATAATTACATTTTTATTTTATATATTTTTTTATTTTTAATCGCATTTAGTGGTTTATAGGTATGGGTAAAAGATTTTGTTAAAGAGTTATACTTATAGTTATGCTTCCTTGATTGAAATTTACAAAGAGCCAGTTAGCCCTAAAATAATCCAATAGCTTATAGACAATACATTAAAATTATTATTATTGGATAATCCTCCCTTTCTTCTTTCTACCACACCATCTACGGATGAATGGAACAGTCAACGTCGACCAATAGTTTTTACTATGCAGAAAAATCCGGTCGAGGTTGATCGACATCGATAGATTGGCGTGCTAACACCCTTATAATGCGGGCTTTTGGCCAAAAACATAGGTTTTATTTAAGGACTAGCTTTATCCCGCAACTTCGTATGCGCTTATTTACCCTTCTCGTGAAAATTTCAGAAACTATACAACCAGACACCCACTGAAAGAACCTTTCTACCAAGTATCACACCCATGCACTCAAGGAATAAGTTTTTTTCGTACAAACTAAAAATCATATATTACCCGTGCCCGTGGGAATTTTGGGAATTTTTTTCGTAGCACAACCAGTCACTCTTTGAAGAACCTTCATGCCAAGTATCACATCCGTACACTCAAGGAATAAGATTTTTCATACAAACTAAAAAGTCCAACCCATTCCCGTGGGAATTTCGGAAATTCCTTCCATAATACGAACAGACACTTATTGAGGAACCTTTATATCAAGTATCACATCCGTGCACTCGAGGGATGGGATTTTTTCATACAAACTAAAACATCATATATTTCCCGTTCCCGTGGGAATATCGGGAATTCCTTTCATAAAACAACCAGACACACATTGAAAAACCTTTACACCAAGTTTGACATCGGTGCACTCAAGGAATAAGATTTTTCATACAAACTAAAAAGTCCTATATTTCCCGTTCCCGTGGGAATTTCGGGAATTCCTTTCTTAATGCACCCCTACATTCTCTAAAGAATGTATGTTCCAAATTTCAGCTCTCCACGCCCAGTAGGTACGGCTGTACGTTGTCTGTCAGTCACTCAGTCACTCAGTACCTCAGTCAGTCAGTCAGTAACGGAACAGTTTTATATATATTGATTAGTCTAGCCCAGAGGCAAATAATACTAAGTTCTAGTGTAGTTTTTGCTTCCTACAAAAACAACTCATACCTATTACCAGATTATAAGAGAAACACTGTAAGTTAATAAGTTTAATTCAGATACTTTTATCGAGTAGCTAGTAATTTAACGATGGGTTACATACATTAATTACATTCCACCTAAAACCAACTTACGGATTTCGCAATTTACCGGTGACGTATACATGCTTTCCTATTCACATGCGCCGCAACGCGGTCGCCAAATTAAAGTTCATAACCTCGTCAGCGACGTAAATTGCAACTGTTTGGTTATTCGACAGCAGCTCTAGGATTGTATGGGGGCTAGCATGTGACCATCGAAAATGATAAATCGGGCCTTCACATCGATTTTCTTAGACTATTGCACCTGGGTATGTATTTTTTTAGAGTATGGCAGTTTTGGTTCTGTGTGCTTAATTATAGTATCGAATCAAGTAATTCTATCCATTATGGTGCGCATGTTAGCTAACATGATAGGCTAAAATAATTCTTTAATATTTATCCTGTCGATCATATCGATGGTCGCATGCTAGTCCTGCAGAAGAGTTTGAAACAAAAATACTTATCCTAATTCGCCGTAGTCTCTGTGTGTGTATGATAACCTTAAGTTTCCCGGTACGGTCAAAATTTAAAATTCAAAAGTCAAAAATTCAAAATTCAAAAATTCAAAATTCAAAATAAGTCTTCATAACAAAAGCTTCGGGAACCTAATTAGTGTGTTAGTTTGGGTAGTCATTAGTATTACTAGCAAGCCACTCCAGCTTGGTACGGGTAGCAAAAGAAAAGCTCCCATTCGGTATTGTTTTATTTATCCAATACCTTAAAATATCATAATTATGTTTTAGGCAATTAACACAAAAATGATGTGGAGAACTTGGAGAACGTGAACTTGGAGGAAGCTTTTGTCCAGCTTCTGGCTGATAGTGGCGACACAAAGTTGAACGCATACGGACGTTACTTTTGGCAAGATTAATACCAATGTACTTTAAAGCTGTGTAAAAATGCCATTTTTACATTTCAGCTTATTATATTCAACCACACAAACTCGCACTATGGAGGACTTTGTTTAATTTGATGTACCTAGTGGTATTTGGTTATACTTTCTATAATCATTTTAAAGCTAATGATAGACGCCAAACAAGGCGAAGAAATTGCGGGTTCCATCCCCATTCACGACAAAGGTTACCTACACTAAAATAGTATTAAAGTAGGTAGATACTGTAATCGTGATGAGATTCCGATGGCACAAGCTAGATACTTGATGTTTGGGACTAGAAGGGACTATTCAAAAATATTATCCACGAAATTAATATTATACGCCAAGAATACGCGATAGCAGTATCATTATAAAAGGATTATATTGCCTGCCTTTAAACCATGAGGGTGACAAGAGGAGCTATAAATTTTCCAAGAGACAGGCGCACCACCTGTTACTTCCGTTTCCCCTTTCGGATATAAACTGGATAATTGGAAGACTATATTTGTAGAAATAGTATTTTTACGTATAAATTGTATTAATGAAAAATAAGGTAAGTATCTCTTTCTAGTGTTTATTTATGCGTAATTTGGTTACATTGAACGAGCTTATTATACAACTATATTTGATACAGATAAATAGTTTTTTTTTTAAATAATGATATGTAACCGGAAAATAACAAAAACCGTAAATTGATAAATTTACTAGAAAATTTATAAACTTTCTTTCGCAGGATTCTAAACGACAAATTTGTCATTTTATAATTTTACGCCCATATTTTCGCAAATTGATAAACTTACCGAACTCACGCTTAAAATATTAAGTAAGCGCTGATTGGTTGAATAAGTCACGTATTCAAATTTCAAAAAACAAATGCCTCGTCGGAACGTGCGGAAGGTGCGACGACGAGCGTAGCGAGGAGGAGCAGTTAGCTTGTATATAGGCCCAACGCCATAAAGCATTAGTTTAGATAAGCCAAATTTTGTATTTGTTAGTCTTCTTGAGCAAAGCGAGCAAATCGTATTATATTCCGTATTAAAAGCGTAAAATGAAAAGCTCTTCTGTGTTTGGTTGAACCATTTAGAATCTTTCGAATGGATATCCGTAAGTTTATAAAGGAGAAACCCACCTTCCCATACATGCCTGGGCCCAGGGCTTTTGTTTAGTGAACACTATGAAATTTAAAGCTCGAAATATATAATATCAACAACATAATTATAGAAAGTTTCAGAACATTTTGCAATCTGAAAACAGAGTTATGAATACTTGAAATATGGTAAGAAAAATTAACAGTAGAGGTACAACTAAGGCTATTGAGATTTTTTGGAGAATTATAACTATTACAAACAGTTCATTAACACATCTTTGTTAGTTAAATAAGGAGAATAAATAATTGGTACACATCCTGTTAATTGATATTGCAAAGGTACCTAATGGAGATCAAAATGAAACACTTATTTACTTTAAATGTTTTTATTCATCTTCAATAATAATCAATACATCATCCAAGAACTGTGCAGGTGGATTAATATTATCCTGGTACCTAGCCCAGCTAAGATACCAGATCACAGACATCACATGAGCGCAGCAGCCTACTGTTCTTCTTCCGACTATACAGTTACAACAATACTGAACAATAGATTCCCTGCCTCTGCGAGAACTGTCAACTAAAATATATATAAAATAAGTTTTTCGATTTATATGTCTTGAATGGATACGTCCTCTTAAAAGCCATGCATTATTAGAAGTTGACAGATCTCGCTGTAGACTGCTGCTTACCTCCCTGCACACTTCTATTACATAACCATTGTTTCCCCTCGTATGTTCTCCAAAATACGATCGTGCCTGTATGTATGCAGTTGATGAGTTAGGTTACTCTTAGGCCTGCCAAAGAGCGTCCACAGCGGAGACAAACCCTGGAGTGACCAACACGTCTTATGTCAGCAGGAAGTTGTCCTGATAAAACTTGTTGCGACAGGTTCCAACAAGCTACACACACGAAGTCCACATTGCTGACCTGAACAGAATAATATGACATTAAGTTAATTAATTTAATAAAAGTAATGATATACCTAAGTAATAGGTTAAATAGGATAATGCAGCAATACTTACAGGGCAAGATGTAACCCATGCACGAAATATTGACAGTGTAGCTTCATCTTCCAAGACAATTCTACGTAAGGTATACTGCGACCAGTGGCAATACCACAATTCACACAACGATCCATCGTTTTTATCGGTGTCCGGTATAAAAGCAAAGGTATCAGATGTAGCAGGTAATCGAGTCCGTATGTGAAGCCAAGTTAGTAAAAATTCACAGAAAGAAACGCAGAAAACACACTGAGAGCACTCGTAACGCACGAAAAGAAACGAAACGAATGACAGTTTGGAGATTGATTTGATTTGACATAAGCAAGCATGCTTTTGTCAAACCTACTGCTGTGATGCCAAAAAAAACATGAAAAACCTAAAATATTATTCAAATATTTTTATTGATAACTTCATAAAAATATGAAACAATGTTTCAATATTCATGTGAAATAATCAAAAAAAGTATATTACACTTTTTTTTAATGAATTCTTTATATTTCCAAAACAATAATCATAAAAATGTGAAGATGCCGTTATCATAGTACATTCATTATAATTTATTTTGTTTCACAGATCGAATATTTTTGTAGGTTTTTTTATACAAATACAGAATAATTTAATGAATTTTTTGATATACATTTCGTTTTGTTAACCGCCAAGCCTACGACTTTCTTTCTCCTTTACCACGAGACGTCGCAAGTTGATAAATTTGCGAAAATGTGAGCGTACAATAATACAATTTATCTCTCGTTTAGAAACTTGCGCATAATTTATAAATTTCCTTGAACATTTATAAACTTATGGTTCTTGTTATTTCCGGTAACATATAAGTACATCATACAAAAATAAAATTGAGTGAATATCGAAAATATTTGTATTAATGATCTATTAATACATACCTACTTGACTTTGGAATATGTCGGTCAGAATAGCACAAGCACCTCTAAATAGCCGTCTCGTAAAAGCAACCAATCCGAGTGCCATCGTGGTAAACCATGATGTTAGGCTAGTACATGTTGCCCTTCTCACAGTTACCATCATTTCAGATTGAGCTTAAACGGGTTTTGCTGCCCAAGAAAAAAGACGCCCAAGTTGTACTTACCAAGAATATCCACCAAATAAATGGCCCTTTCCATTTGCCCTGGCCTTTTTAAAAAAGCTTTCATAAGCTAGTGTTGTTCAGCCCACATAGCAAAAACAGGAAGTTCCTAGTATGTTTATCTCTTTTTTATCTTGACGTATAATTAAAGGCACCCTAAGTAAACTGACTTAGACACTGAGGAGTTAATAATTTACACTTTATTATACTACAAAACCAGTTCAGAAACCTGTTAACTTGTGTGGTTGTTGGGGCAGTAGAACGACTATTTACAAGGAACCAAGCTATTTATATTAAAATGTCATTAAACGCTATATACTGCTTGTTTAGCTGTGTTTAAAAAACATAATTGCATGTTATTTAAAGGCATAGTTGTATTAATATTTTTATTCACAGGGCGTTGATTACTTTTATAAAGCGCACTGGTAAAGTTTTTTTTTCAATCTTTTTTTTTACATTACCTCTTTTCAGTTTCAATGCGATTTGTTTTTTGGTTAAATCTTATACGAATAATCATGAGGAAGATCACTTAAGAAGTAAGTTAAATACAGACGTACTCTGGGAAGTAGTTCAGAGCTTTTGAGGTTCATTTCAATCCTTTTGTTTGTATCTACATCATCACAACTTTTTGTATAGAGCCCGCTGCAGGGCTATGAGGTGACAAGGAAGTTTATGTCAAGCTGGCCCAGTGCTTTTCGGTGAATGGCAGAACTTTGAGGACGCCGAAATTCTAACAAACCCTAACAATTTTTGTATACATATATATATGTACCCGGGAACGACTGCCCTCCGAAGCACGGAAGTCGCTGTGAGAAATGAATGGTCGGCCCATCCTTGTACCGAACGCACCGAGAGCTTTGCAATTTCGATTGAAATAGGAGCCACTGTGCCACAACGACTTCATTCTGTAAACAACAAAACGATTTAAACTTAAATTTTCTATAATTTTACAGAGTATTTCAAGTTTTTATTGACGGCTCTGGTTGTGCAATGGCTGAGGGTTGGTGCGCGGCACGACTGATATCAATGCCCAGATTTAAACTTTAAGATTCGGTTGGTTACTCAATATTTGCTTCTTTTATTGCATGCTCTCAATTAATCTATTTATTAGCTTGGTATTCGTACCATAAAAACTACACATTAAATAAAATAGATGAATAAAAAATCAAAAATAATTTTGAAGTTGTTGGGTACGGTTCGTATCTTGTATATTGTCCTTCCTTTGTAAACTGCCATAATTACTTTGTGCGAGCCAAGTTGAGGTCCCCAATAAAAGTAAAGAACAAAAGAACATTCAGACTGGTTCAGTCAATAAACAGCAACGCACAATGAATAAAAAAATATTCAAAATCAGACATTATTAAAACAAGACAAGTACAGTATCGTATTTTTAGATTTTGGTATTTGTTTTAAATTGTATATATCTAGGTACGTCATTTAAGCCAAATTGTTAATCGTGGTAGACACCCATGAACACAGTCTATGGGTAGAGGTGTACCGATGTATATTTTTCGTTAAATGGAAAACATTAAAATTAAAAAATCTGAATTCGTCATCTTTCGTTTGCAATTCCAGTTCGCTTAGAATATAAAATCAAACCATAAATACAGGTGCATCGTCAAAAAGAGAATTAACTTCCACTTTGTTGCTTGTGATGGTAAAAATAATAGAAATGATGATGGACAAAAATGTTTTGAAAAATATTCACGATTTTCCTCTAAATCAATCTTCAATACAAGCGAAAATTGTGTACCAGGGTGGTTATAAACAAACAGTCGAACTTAAACGAACGATTTTACACTGTTTTAACATTAAATATGATGTTTTTCTAAAGGGTCTTTCAATAAGGACGGGTCGATTTCAAAATGGAACAAAACAGGCTGTGTGTGAGATATTAACGATTTTTTTCGGTAATTTGAAGGACCGTTTCATGCCGTATAGTTTTAAATATGACATCATTCAACTGTCCGCCGCGTCTTCAAATGGTTGCACAAATCTGAGAGGTTCAATTTTCAACAAACAGACAACAATCAACAGGCAGATCCACTTTAATCTAATTTTTTGAGCCTAAATTGAACCATGTGGATATGATATTGTCTTGTGGAGGTTTTTGAAGTCTCCAATGACCAATTGATGTGATCAATAAGCCGCAATAAACTGATACCTAGGCCGTCACTCAGTTTCAGTAGAATTAAAGCAGCAGAGTTATTAAAAATGAGACTTCCTGGATTTGTGTTCCTGAAACTGTTTGTGTTCCTGAAACTGCGGCATAATTGAATTATGTTATATTCAAAACAATATGGCAAGCATGGGTCTTTCAAACAAAATAATAATTTCGTTAATTTCTCACACATAGCCTGTTTTATTCCATCTTGAAACCGACCCATCCTTATTGAAAGACCCTATATAATAATAAATTAATAACTTTTAACGTTAACACCACATTTATCTCCTCTTTAATAAGTCGCCACGCTAACCCATTGCTGCTTGTAGGATGTCAAAATTTTCACACCGCCAAAGTGATTTTTGGAAAACCTTAGCATCAACTGTATTCATCCGCGATCGATCACCCATCCCTAAGAAAACTCAGCTAATGCTACTTTACCCTCTATATGGAATTATAGACAGCGAAGCTACTACAGCACGACTTCTCAAATTAAGTTTCACTAAGAACTTTTGTTGTGGAACATTAATTAATTCTACAAGGTGTTCTTTTTGATATCCCATAACTTTGAGGTTTTGTTCCTTACTAAAAAATAGTGCTTTTTGCCAGAGAACTTTTCAAGTATAATGAATTCATAAATTATCAATCTTGTAAAATCTCTTTAACATTCATTCAATAGACGCGTGTTACTGAATCCTCACAAAAAACAACAAAAAATTTTTTTTAATACAGTTGCTCAAAAAGTGTCGTATTGCAGGGACGTTTAGCGTTCGGGATGTGGGCTATTACACACTCGTGCTTTTTCTTTACCTTTTCCGCACTCGTGCGTTCTCTTTCCCAAATGTCAAAATAATGTCTATTAAAAAGAAAAATTCAACCACGAAGTTTTTACTAAAAAAAAATCATAGAAGTTTTTACGATTCATGCAAATATTTCTGAAAAGAAGCTACTAATTTGTTTCAATATCAGATATAATGATTTGATGCAATGAGTTAGGTTAGGTTTCATTTCATTTTATCTCATTAAATTCATTTTCATTTCATGTCAATACAAAAAATCTACTAAAGACTTGGCTGTATGGGCATAGTTCCCTTTGCCTACCCAGAATGGGTAAACAAAACAAAAAAAAAATCTCTGTTTATAATCTTTCACGCGTAGACAGAGAAACCTGTTTCTCTGTCTACGCTTTCACGGCTGGCGCCATTTTGTATATTTTATAAAATTGCTTAATTTTTTCGCAACTGTATTAAAAATAGTCGTTCAGTACACGTGCGGAACCGTCATTGCAACTTGTTCCGACTGTCAACCATCGCCTTCGGCTGCGCCTCGGCTCGGGTAGACATTTGTCGGAACTCTTTGCAAAAAAAAAAAAAAAAAAAAAAAAATTCAAAAAGTTTTATTCATCTTAGGAATTTCACAAAACACTTGATGAAGTCAGTCATCACATACTTCGGCTTTAACTAGTTGTTGATAGTTGTTAAATAAGATATTACAGTAGACCAAGAGACAAAAAAAGCCGGCGGAAAAAAACTCTTGGCACTCTTTTTCAGTCAGATTTATCAAATTAATACAAATAGGTACAGTACAAATTGACCGTGACATGAAAAAAAAAACAAACACAAGACAGCTAATTGTGAGAGCCAATGTCATGCCACAACCAAATTGCTTACATAGCAGATGCAATTAGCTATGGATGCACAATACGAATATGACAAACTGGGACCAGAGTATTTGAACAAGAATGGAATAAAATAGTCATAGTATCATTAGCAAAACGACCTGGCACCGCTAGCAGCACCCGTTCACGAGTTAACGCAAGCACCAGCCATCACCCTCCTCAACCATATTTTAGGGAAGAGGGTGACCCGATACCCGACGCTACCACTAGCCATGCCGCCTGAGGGAGCATGACGTTCTTGCTGATGTCTTGACAAGAAAATAAGTGAGTGGGACAGTCACCAGCATGTCATACATATACCGCACAGCCAAGCTGTAAACAAAATTATTAAGTAATTAGAAACTTTTAGAAATATCCTGTTGTGCTTAATCCCATGCCTTTTTATCATCTAAGTAATCTTTAGTTTTATAATAAGCTTTTCGAGATAGAGTGTTTTTAATGATTGATTTAAATTTATTGAATGGCAGGGATTGAATTGACTTCGGAATTTTGTTATATATACGTATTGACATTCCAATAAATGATTTGCTGCTTTTAGCCAGCCTTAATTTAGGAAACGCTAACTTATGGTCGTTCCTAGTCCTTACAGAGTAATTTGTATCATGATTATCTTTCCTAGTTTTAAATTTATTACTATTCTTATAAATATACATAATGTTTTCATAAATATATTGTGATGCAAGGGTCAAGATACCAATCTCTTTAAACTTTTCTCGAAGAGATTCTCTGTTTCCAAGTTTATACATTCCACGAATAGCCCTTTTCTGCAGTGTAAATATCGTGTCAATATCTGCGGCATTGCCCCAAAGTAGGATGCCATAGGACATTATACTATGAAAATAACTAAAATATACCAGCTTCGCTGTATTGACATCAGTCAATGAGCGAATTTTCTTTACCGCGAACGCTGCAGAACAAAGTCTACTCGCTAGTTGTGAGATATGGGCGCCCCATTGCAATTTAGAATCTAAGGTAATTCCAAGAAAAACAGTGTTATCTACTAGATTCAATCTGTTCCCATTAAGCCGCAGATCAGACTCAACTTGTTTTACATTTGGTGCAGAGAATTTTATACATTTAGTTTTTTTATCATTGAACGCTAGATTATTTATATTGAACCACTGAACAACATTTGCGAGAGCATTGTTTACATCGTCATAGTTTATTTTCTGTCTTATCATTTTAAAAATTAATGATGTGTCGTCAGCAAACAATACAATCTCATGATTATTGCTTACCATATAGGGTAGATCATTTATATAGACTAGAAACAGAAATGGGCCCAGAATTGATCCTTGAGGCACTCCCATTCTCACAACCGACCCAGCCGACCTTTTCCGGTTAACCTCAACCTTCTGAATTCTATCACTTAGATAAGAATTCAAAAGTTTGAGGTCAGTGCCTTTGATGCCGTAGTGATGGAGTTTCCTGATGAGAGTGTCATGCTGAACACAGTCAAATGCCTTAGATAGGTCACAAAATACACCTAGGGCATCCTGTGACCTCTCCCAGGCACCAGTGATTATTTCAAATAGTTCAACACCAGCATCAGTTGTTGAACGGCCCTTTGTAAATCCAAATTGTTTATTATGAAGTAAATTGTTATAGGTGAAATGGGCCAAGAGTTGATTAAGAATAATTTTTTCAAAAATTTTACTACAAGTAGGTAGAATTGAAATTGGTCTAAAATTAGTAGGGTCTGTAGTGCTACCCGACTTAAATAAAGGTATAACCTTACTATGCTTCATTAAATCAGGAAACTCCCCACTAATAATACAATTGTTAAATATTTCAACAAGGCAAGGAGCTATTACATCTATAATAGAATTTAATATTTCAACAGATATGCCCCACAGGTCAGTTTGCACCAGTTCAGCAATGACAGGCTTTCCGCACTCGTAATGAAATATACTATAAACGTTAAGGAACGTTGCATACAATGTACAACGCAAAACGTTGCGAACTGTACATGTGCATAGCGATGAAAAAAGGGATAGGAAATGCCACGTTGTCATACTCGCATAAAGGTGCTTCACATAAGATGTTTTTGCTTAATTGAATTATTTTGTATGAAAAATCAAAACAAAAAAAATATGAAAAATTATTCACATGTTATTTGATTCTGTCATGGTCCTATTAATAACTTAGAGTTATGGGAAATCAAGCGGAACACCTTGTATGAAAAAATCAAACAATAGTTTCGGTATTTCCTATTATACATTTTGAAAGGAAGCGTCGATGTGTCCTTGATAACCTAATTTACGATAATATCAGACAAATTGGCGGAAATCAAATTATTTCTACTTTCTGTGAGTATGCATGATTGTAGCATTTTATTTACTGCTTGTTGGTTATGCTTATGGACTAAGTACCTACGCACTGTGGGATTAAGTTTTTTTACTTAACTCTTTTCATTGTATCAGCGCAATTATCTTAAGTGATAATGAAATTAATTATTTAATGACAAGTGTTGACAATTTATACTAATTACACGCATTCTTTACTGTTTGATTAATTAAATTGAATTATTTATATTTCGTGATTCTCCGTTATTATGATATGATAACTTTTGCCTGGGATGGGAATATTATTGTTTTAGTACAGACTATTGTCTGTACATTAATTGTATCTTAATCATTTTTAAATGTTACACATTTTTTATTTATGAAGATCTATTTGAGGTAATTACATCTTTGCAACTCGAATTAAGACATCGGAACAAATGTAATCAGTGGGCTCTATGAATATCAGATGACTTCCGTGATGCGGAGAGCACATTAGTCAATAGGTCCCGGGAGCTGTGTTACTTGCATACAATTGCCCTTAGGGTTTGTCAAGTCAACAAAAAAACAACAACAAAAAAACAAAAACTTTTTATTATTTAAAGAAAGTACATAGTAATGCTAGGGATTGGAGTCTCCTTTTAAGCATACATAGCCTGTATCAGGGGACTCCGCTCTTCCATAAAAGCACGTCATAAGTTTACGCACCTTACATTTATATAAAACAAAAAAAAAATAAAAAAAAAAAAGAATGTTTGCAATTAAAATATTAAAAGACACATGTAAAAGAAAAATAGAAAGTGTATGTATGTGTGAATGTCCGTGTGTAGGAGTGAATATGGGCGTGTAAGTGTGTGTGTATGTATGTGAAAGAGTGTGTGTGTATATATAATAGCATAAGTGGATAAACATCATGGTGTGAAGTCAACAGCCATTTAGACGTCCTAAAAATCTGCACTAGATCACTAATCAGCACTGGACCATCTTGATGTTTTATGGCCTAAGGGGACAGACTTGTGGCCCTGCAATGGTCTTATTAATAAGAGTTTTAGTAATGTAAATGAGAAGCCTGTATACACTGTGGTAACTGGTGATAAATTTTAAATATTGAAGGAGAGTATTCTGTACTCGATTCTGATCAAAATTATCTAATAAAAGTAGGTACTTTATTTTTAACCAGAGTTCCCTGTAAATAAATAAAGAGCCCATACTACACTTTCCCCGACGCGCCGCTGCAGTCAACACGCACACCACCACCCGCTAAGTATCTATTGTATAACGCTTATGTAACCATGCGTTGCGTAATGAATTCTTTAACTTTCGGTTAAGTTTACTCAGTAAATAATTAGTATTTATTTTTTATTTTATTTATTCTCTTCATGTGTGATCTCAAACTATCACGTCCTCGAATATCGACAGTGACCCACCAGTCACCCTGTATATTGGCGCTGATTAATTGTAATGCTATATGCCTCACACGACTGTGGTCCTACGTTGAATGCCCGCACAGTGCTATCTTTAATATACGTAATAGTATATTATGTAACAAGTGAGCGAAGTTGCTAATTACAGTCGAGGTTGTGATTTGAGCCCGAGCCGCAGGCGAGGGCTTAATAATGAGCCGAGACTGTAATTAGCAACGCTCACGAGTTACATACGACGTTTTTCAACACACTTGTGAGTAAAAGACAGACATACGTGGTCATAAAATAACAAACACACTTGATAACAAAGCTGTGAATTGTGATTGAAAAATGGCGCCGAACCTCGCGCATGCGCGTAGGTTTTTTTTCCGTCAAATGTGTCAATGTCTGCATAGCATATACCATATACAGCCTATTTTAAATGAAAATGTTTAATTTGGAGTGGTGAATGCAAATATTTTAATATTTTATGACAAATGATTGTAAATTGTGAATAATTTGTTTCATATACAAATTTATTTTACTTAAATAAGGCGCAAACATTTAAAAATGTATATGGATTTGAAGTGGTATAAAACCTCTTTGTTGTTTCTGAAAATATTTAGTGTATAACCCGAACCAATAAAATATGCTCTGTTTTCTCGCATGTTATTTGCACAAAGGTACAATTCAACTTTGTAGAATTCATTATATTATGCACTAGGGTATAATATATTATGCACGCGTGACTTATAGCCCAGTTTATAGTTCTAAATTCAATAGAATAACGCTCACTTTACGAGCAAGTGTGTTGAAAATATATTTGTTTGCATATTGGTCTAGAAGTAATATTTATGTATTTACAAAGTGCATTGCTTACCTAAGTATCCGTTGGCTACACTTAAAACTCAAGCTATTCACTTATTTCAGGACTAGATGTCGCCGTGTGAATATTTGTTCAACGATTTATTATAATATGTTCAAATGCTAGAATGATGACCCTTCTCAACAAAATTAGAAGATTTTGAAGATATCACTTCTGTGATATACCTATTGTAAATATAATTTACCTAGGACATAAATCCAGTTAGATAGGTCCAACTTTGAGAAAGTGGTCAATCGTCGAATTCAACTCGGCTGGGCAGCGTTCTCGAAGCTCCATAAAATCTTCTCGTCCCAAATACCGCAGTGTGTGAAGACAAAGGTTTTTGACCAGTATGTGTTACAAGTGATTGCTTACGGCACTGAGACGTGGTCGCTAACTATGGACCTTATAAACAAGCTCAAAGTCGCTCAGCGGGCAATGGAAAGGGCTATAATCGGAGTTTCCATGCGAGATCGAATCAGGAATGAGGAGATTCGCAGGCGAACCAAAGTCATCGACATAGCCAAAAAGATTACAAAGCTGAAGTGGCAATGGGCAAGGCACATAGCTCGCACAACAGATTGCCGTTGGGGCAGAAAAGTTCTCGAGTGGCGGCCACGTACTGGGAGACGCAGCGTAGGCAGGCCCCCTGCAAGATGGACCGACGACTTGGTCAAAGTGGCCGGTAAACGCTGGATGAGGGCGGGCGGCGTATTTACAAAGTCTATACCATTAGAGTGAAAGTGCGAACTGAACTGGATTAGCTTTTGTATGACAAAAACTTGCCGAAACCCTAATCTATTCTAGTTCAGAAACTGACCGAAGTCGTATAGACTTTGTGAGATTACTTCAATGTAACATTGTAGCAACAAATGCTATACCATTTGATACCGATATTTACCGATCGTTAACTTCAATTTGATACTTAAATGGCAATTGTTCTGATTTTCAAAGATAGGAATAAAATGTGCATGCATTACGACCATCGTTATTTTGATGACTTAATGTTTGACTTTTGACCATGTCGGGATTGTCCAGGGTTGACTATAATAGCTGACCAGGTTTATGGCGCTTCGCCGGCCGCTACCGCGGCACCGCTCGCTTCGCTCGCTCGGCTCGCGCACGTGTGTAACTATATGCAACCTAACATGCTCCTCCTCGCTGCGCTCGTCGTCGCACCTAACCGTACTGATTCCGCCTTCCGGTGCGGGAGCCCTTCTCGTAGCTTATCTCTTTCATCGCAATGTATATCAAACAAAGATACACCTACTTTTCTTCTTGACAAAAGCTTATCTATTTGAGTGAATATGTATTATACAGTACTAGGTTTTGTCTTTGCATTTCTTTGAAAATTACAAGAGCAAAAGCTAATCCATTTCAGTAACTTTTTTTACTGAGTTCGATTAGGTATTGTCGAGTAATATGCATAAACAAAAGCTCCCCTATTAGAGTCTGACTCGTGACTCAAATAGTATAGCCTTTGTATATTCGCGGGCGGGCGCGGGGCCGAGCAACATGGAAAACCTTGATGTAGGCCTATGTCCAGCAGTGGACGTCTACTGGTGATGATGAAATATAATTTTATTATTTATATATTTTTATATTATTTTTAGTAATTTTATTTCATTATTTCGGTGACAATTCATTTTGCGCGCTAAAGAGCTTATTTTACCTACCTATTATTTTTATTTACAAGATTAGTTTGACTAGGTAAGTGTTTGAATAAATTCCCACATGATCGTAAATTAGACATGCGGATTTAGCATAGAAATAAATACGTTGTAATAGTCATGCCAGTGCGTTGCGAAATGCGTCAAACTTACTTTATAGTCATGTGGGGCTGACTAAAATAACCCTGCCGCCTCCGTGTATGCATGTCTTAAGAGGAGACTTACACGGGACCCCCGTAGGAATTTTCTGGCTAGCGACCGAGCAAAGTCTGCGTCAAATATCGTCTGACGACCACTTTGGCGATGGGGTAAACCTATCTGCCTCAGACGCCAGTGGTTGCGGGTTCGATTCCCGCACGGAACAAGAAAAAGAAAACGTTCCGTATCTGGGTGTTTATCTATTTATGTATTTATATTCTAGGTTCCCCCCTAGTTTGCTACATGGTATCCCATAACACAATTCCCATAAAACGTTATTTTATGTTGATTGCACTCTTTATTTTTTCAGTTTCCTTAATTTTAATTAGTTTAAGATGTCTTGTTATTTATTTATTTTATTTATTTATTTATTTACGGAAAACTTACAGCTATTTATTATATAATTTGAACAATAGAAAAATAAGGCCAATAAGCAGTTTTCACAAACAAATAAACTTACATGGAAAATTACATAAAGATTAAATGTTGCAATATTTTTTTCTTGTTTAAAACCAGATACATACGCAACGAAATAAATACTTATTATTATTATTACATATACATAGAATCAATAACATAGAATTTTAAACAATACTCAAATTGAAATAAATGCACTTGAACAAAATAAAAAATAAAAGTACAGAAAATAACTTAGTATTAGTGAGGTAAAAAGAATTCCCTAGAGAGTGCCGCTCTAACACTTGGGACACTGGCAAGAAACACATCCATGTCGTTCAGTCTCAGCAGCGCCTTGTTCACGAGGTTGCACGATCTAATTATGAACAAGTTCTGCCTATAGCTAGTACCTGCGGGGAGGACGTGTAACAATGTAGGATTTCTAAGTGATTTCGTGTACGCGCAGATACCAACCATAGACAAAAGCTCTGGTACGTCTATAGCATTATTACTACTTCTTATCTTTACTACATTACAAATGTCTGCTATCTGCCTTCGCCTGCTCAACGGTAGAAAATGGTATCGCTTACATCGAGATATGTAATCGGTATCGTGTGTCTTAGCCTTGTATTGAAGAAATCGCAAGAATTTCTTCTGTATACCTTCAATTCGGTCTACATATTCATTGTATTGGGGGTAGCTATTATATGTATAGAGTTATTATTTGCTAATAATGAATGCTGTTTTTTTTTACTTTAATTGTAATTTTTGTGTGTGTTAATAAACGAATTCTATTCTATTCTATCTTCTACTTCATCTACGCTTTGTATAAAGTTACGTAACTTCATGATCATTAACCTCTTTTTATTTGTAAAAAGTTCTGAGCAGAGTGTGTATGTAGGTACCTAATGACTCGTAGCTTAAAGAATAAATTTAACTTAAAGTAAAAATAAATTATTACAATGCATTTTCATCTATCAAAAAAATAATAGATAGACGGATATTCACTTATTGCCTCTAATTTGATTCATAGTTAAAAGCCACTTTAAATTGATATGCGAGGCCATTTTTATTAATTCATACAATCGCGATAATGACTATCGAGGGACGTTTTTTGATGATATGGTCAGTGCTATAAATAATTTGTAGTTAAGGAGGTTATATACAGGGTCCAGCTATAATAGTCACTTATATTTTAATAGCTGATTAAGAATGATGAGTGAGTCTGAATTAAGATTTTTTAATTGTTATTGAAATAAAGCCTGTTTATATCCAAAACTATTGGTAATAAATAAAAATAAAATCCCCAGACAATCACACCAACTACATGGCCCCAAAGTAAGCATAGCTTGTGTTATGGGATACCATATAGCGAACTAGGGGGGAACCTAGAATATAAGTACATAAATAGATAAACAACCAGACACGGAACATTTTTTTTTTCTTGTTCCGTGCGGGGACCGAACCCGCAACCACTGGCGTCTGAGGCAGCTAGGTTTACCCCAACGCCAAAGTGGTCGTCGAAGACTTAATTCAATTTCTCAGAAACGATATCGGGATTTTCATTTCAAGTGGATGATTCAAGTATTCTATTGAGTAACTTGAGGGGGTAAAATATTAAAATCCATGCTGCGGTCTAATATAAGTAAATGATTTGGAATTAACCGAACATGAGCTATTATTTGTCCTATATGTTGTTTTAATATATAACATTTCATGAGTTGTCAAAAATCTGACAGGTCAGCTATGAACATTACTTTTTCAAAATTCTTCTTAGTGCGTAAAATTTAAGTTTAATCTAAATTTTATGACTACATATAATTAGATGGAAACGTTTTAATATTACTTGATGCGTAGTCATAAACTACAGATTAAAATTAAATTTTGATCACTTATAAGAATTTTGAATTTTTAATCATTATAAATACTTATATACAAAAAAATACAAGACTCCTACTATCACCTTGTGATTTGATGATAGCTTGTGGTGTGGGTTTCCAGGTGTGTGTTCATTGCATGTCTTGCTTCTTGCTTGAGGGAGGGAGGGCGGTGAACTTACGCATGAAAATCCTGCATCACTAGTGCAAGTACAAGTCGCGGAATTAGCAAAATAACTTTTTATAGTAGTTGTCATGGATTTCCGCAAAGTAACGCCTGATTCAATCAATTAATACAAGACTCGTTTTTTTTGGAACACATAATTCCGTATGTTATTGAGTAAAATTTTTTTTATCCGAATGATACTGCCCAAGAAGTACCTAAAAAAATTTACTAAGCTGTGTTAGGTATAATTATTAGATAAACCAATCATTAGTGTTAGGAACTTCTGTATACGTTGTCGGAACTGCATCACATCCCAGTTTCCTAGTTAGACTAAATCAATATTTAGTTTAAGACTGATTAGTATACATAAATCGACTGCTTTAATCAATCCTTTTCTGCAAGAGCAGTGTCCTTGTGGAATAAAATACCATACGAAGTAAAATCAGCCCCTTCACTAAATTCATTCCTCGAACATTAGAGGAAGTATTTTTAATGTGTATTATTATTAGCTTCTAGGACTAAAATTTGTAGGTATTTTAAACTTAGGTATTTATTTTTGTACATATTTTATGTGCTCGTATTAGGATATACATTATATTATTTTTATTTGTAGTATGTTTATTGTAAAAATGTAGTTGACCTTGTGCTTTATTAATACCTACTGATGTGCCTATAGTTGTTTCTTTTACTCCACTAAATGTGACGACCACTTTGACGGGTTCGATTCCCGCACGGACCAAGAAAAAGAAATGTTCTGGGTCTGGGCGTTTATCTATACTTATATGTATTTATATTCTAGGTTCCCCCCTAGTTCGCTACATGGTATCCCATATAGTTTGGGGCCATGTGGTTGGTGTGATTGTCTGGGGATTTTATTTTATTATTTACTCAAATACAAGGTTGTCTGGTAGATATCGCTTTACAGAATGTTTTTTTATTTTATAAGTTTTCCTATAGTAATTGTGTGCAATAATAAAGTATAAATATAAATATTAGTAGGTCAAAACTACAATCTTGGCGCTGCAATCAAATGTCACCATCATTGCCGTAAATACCAAGCTATACTTATTTCTTTTTTCATATAAAAACTAAGCTCGCGATTGAAGTCAATCTCACCTCATGATAAGTCAGATGAAGTCGAAGAGGACAGCCCATGGAATTGATTTATATTAATATTGTCTTAAGTTTTCGCGATTCATACTATTAAATAAAACACTTTTGAACCGGATTTATCGCGTAAATTTACATTTTAAATTTTAACTCGACGTTTCGGTGTCTTTGCAGACCCCACGGTCACGAGCGACGGAGGTGTCAAGGGTCGGATTGATAGATGGAAAAAGTTATACATCATCATCTCCATCTGTTTCTCAGTCTTCGAGCGTAGCGTTCTGGATTGACACAAAACGAGTGACAGTATCTTGAGTTTTAGGTCATGCAGCTTGCTGGATGTTAGATTTCCTATCCTGAAAAACATTAAATCTAACATCCAGCAAGCTGCACGACCTAAAACTCAAAATATTGTCAGCTCGTTTTGTGTTTTATTTGATTTATGATTTATATTATTATTAATTATATGACAAAGACTTCAATCATGGTTGACCCTATTCTTCTAAATGTATAACACTATATTATAATGTGTAACACACATGAACGTAAAGGCCTTAATTTAGGTTCTACTGAACAAAAAACAAATAGAAGTGTAATAAGTATTGTCTAAAATGTTCATTAGGGTGTTACCAGACCAATCGATGGATGGATTTTTGGCATAGTAAACTATCGATCGACGTCGACTGTTCTAAATATGAAATAAACGTTTTTTCTTTCTTTCTATTCGTCCGTCGATCTACACCTCATCACACATAATCAAATGCGTTTTCAGTAACGTTTAACTGCAACATACATTTTAGTACGAAGTTTGAGCGTCGTTTAACCACAACACGGTGTCGGACAAAGCAGATAAAGATAGATTTCGAAATAAACAACAATAAAATCTAGTTACAATATTATTATTCCAACCGAAGTGTTTTGCATGTATTAAATACGTATCCGGACTATACGGTGCTTTGCAACACTGTCTACTCTCAAGCGTTCGTGCTCAATCAGTCCCTAGGAGACATTAATCCTGAGCAATGTTTTACTGCGCAATCCCGATAAACATAATTATAGCAGAACAAAGAAATATCGCATTAAAAGAATCGGTTTGCTGTTTAAGTATTGTATCTTTTAGATTTTATGCTACAATTTAGTTTATTTTTTTTCAACACACTTGCTCGTAAAATGAGCCTAATTCTATTGAATTTAGATCTATAAACTGGGCGCCATTTTTCAATCACAATTCACAGCTTTGTTATCAAGTGTGTTTGTTATTTTATGACCACGTATGTCTGTCTTTTACTCACAAGTGTGTTGAAAAACGTCGTATATAACTCGTGAGCGTTACTAATTACAGTCTCGGCTCATTATTAAGCCCTCGCCTGCGGCTCGGGCTCAAATCACAGCCTCGACTGTAATTAGCAACTTCGCTCACTTGTTACATAATATACTATAACCTTACACCTTACATTGACCGAAAATTACTAGGACTTCTGCGAAAACGTGTTGAAGGTTTTCGTACGGTTTTATCATTCGAAAAATTTTTCCCGCGAAGCTTTTGATCCTGAATACAAGGAATTTCTTCATATAATATTATTTTTACACATTTATCATTCTATTTAAGCAGATTATGTACGATTATTTCCCTGAGAATGGGACTAGGCTTTAGTAGCTTGTTATTCTTTTTCCCTAAAATACTAATATTGTTATTTATTATACCTACACAAATAAACACATACTTACCGCAGTTTCGTACTCACTTTGATGTTTAAATTAAATCACTGTGGATGTGCAAATACAGCAAATTCAAATAAATTATTTTAAGCTTCAGTTAGCGTTTTGATATTTCCATTTTCACCAAACAACATAACAAGGGCACTCTAATTTGTTAAACTCCAAATATTATTAATGAGTCAACTTGAAAATAATTAAGGATAATTAAATAAAAATAATTATAGATATTTAGAAAAGTACCTATTATTAGCGTTTTGGTGCGTTATAGGCTGACCGCTCGTCACTGCAATAGTCTCTCTCTATTATACCTCCAAATTT
The DNA here is from genome assembly GCA_944452665.1 of Stenoptilia bipunctidactyla. NCBI lineage: Eukaryota > Metazoa > Arthropoda > Insecta > Lepidoptera > Pterophoridae > Stenoptilia > Stenoptilia bipunctidactyla. The sequence continues at coordinate 8,345,296 of OX101728.1, read as the reverse complement.
GTCAAATCTGACATCAGTTGGTTTTATAGCCTCTGGTGTTCTGCCTAGCCCACAAGGGATACAGGCGTGAAGTAATGTAGTAATAAGAAACATGTGATATCATTGTTAAAAACATTGTAGATAATAGCAGGTCCAGGCCCTTGGATATCACGCCCAGATTACACAGTTTAAACATTAAAAGTTATAATAGAAATCGCACATGAACTCTGTACATCATTAATTAGTTCAAGTCATAAACATTGTTGAACAAGCTGATGAATGCTATGACAACAATTTCAAAGACAACTGCGTTCTATTAGTAGATTTCAACATTTACAGTCTAAGATTTGTTAGTAGTGCTTAAATAGCAATTTGGTTTATGGTTGGCAATACAAAGCTCTTACATTGTAGGTGATATTCATGTAACATCAAGGATTGAGATTGATTAGTCCTTGTTCTTATTGTTCTAACTGCTATATGTAGAGTCATTTCTAATTATCGAATAGATACAGGTGTATTATTTTTTTACTTGAAAAAAAAAACGGGTTTTTCGCGATTTTCAGCAAAACAGTAAGTTTTATCATAAAATTAGCTCAGACAAAAATTATAGATCAGATAATTATCTATAAAAAATGTCTTGATATTTTTTTTCCTAAGAGCCACCGATTTTGAGATATATCGATTCAAAAAGTTGAAAGAGTTGTAATCGTCATAATATGCACACGTTTCCACGCCACCTTTGAGGCACGGCATTGACAATCAAAGCATTTTATTCAATTTCAAGAGTTTGGCAATAGCACCATTTTAACGTTTGGTGGCGCCACTTATTACTGGCAATAACAACTTAATATGAGTGAATTGAGTGAGTGATAGACAATCATTCGCCATTTGATCACAAAACGCTGCCGGCTTGTGAAAGTCCTAAGCATATCAGTTGTAAATATCTGCTGTGTTTTCCTGCAAACTCAGAAGTAGCGTCAAGTGAACTTAAGTTTATCATTAATGTAACTGAATAGTTGTGATGCTTGATAGACTTCATGATTCACATATTTCGACGAATAACTTTATAACTACCAAACATGCTAACAAGTGTTGGTTTTTGATTATTTTAGTTAGTGGTTCCTTAGTTCGTTGCCATTGTACTGTAAAATTAGCACCCTTCCTCTCACATATGAAAAACAATATTTATAAACAAACATAATAAAAAACCACTATAGTGAATAGTCCACCCAAAAAACCTCAAGCACATAAGCGCCGCCAAGCGGCAAAAAAGCTTGCATTCCAAACTCCCTATAATATTGATGTGTCCTATCTGTACTTGTACATAATACTTTCTAATCTGTGCTTTGAGGTAGTGTATTTAGCGCGTTTTTTTTTCAATTTTGTTTCCCCGGTAGGCTTATTCCACTGATCTTTTATGATTCTGTTTAATTTGAAACTATTGAATAACTGTAGATCTTGACAAGCGTTGAAAAGGATGTAAGGGGTGTAAATAAAAAAAAAATAAGACAATTTATCTATGTGAATCTAAATTATCATTAACTTCTGCTTTCTCTTGTTCTTCTTCTTCTAACTATTGATCCCTAAATAAAAAAGTCCCCCACATCCCATTAGAGCTAGTCCGGTATACATTTAGAGGTTTAATTTATTAAATTTTTTTCCTCATTCAAAAATCAGGTCCTTGAATTTTACTGCGTCCACAAAAAAAGAAACAAAGAAACAGGCTTTATTTTAAATTTACTGTATAGGTAGGGATTATTCTAAATGCCACTTAAAAGTCACATACGTGACTGTTCGTTGATTGAAGTTCATTTAAATTATAAACCACAAAGCATCAATCAATTGGGTTTAGTATTTTTGATTCTACGAGTAGGTACTATAATATAAATCAGATCTGCTCCGAGACAATCTCTTTGATCCCTTACTGCTGAGTCTTTTGTCATTCATTACATTCAACTATGGACTTTTGAAGTTCTGATTACGAACTACGATACTCATCTTTTCAAAGAAAAAATGTTAGAAGTATGTGATATATACTTCTAACCCACTTTTTTATTTTTTATATGACTGACCCAAACGCTAACACTGCACCAAATTATCAGCACTCCGTATAAATAGTTAAAATATAAGTTTCACACTAATTTGGGTTACCTCTCTAAAAAAATAAATATCCTGCCTGCAATCACCATAATTTCCGTCTTTGAAAATCGTGAAAATTTTGCAAACAAACATTTGTTTGCTGCAATTGTCCTGTTTTTACCCGTTCCTTGTGATCTTTTAAATATTTCATACCGAAACTTTTGATGCCTTTGAAACCTCTGATTTCTGAGCTAGTTTATGAGAATATTATACAAAAGAAATAATTCAGGTTATGGTGATATATTGACAAAACATGTGGTGCTGATAAATGGTTAAAAATTTTCGCTTATTCAAAATTGGAAAATAGTACGCAAATACTAATTTAATACTTTTTTACTGTATACAGTAGTTATTTTATGCATAGAATTTACTTTATTTAGTTAAAATAGTTTATAACTTCAGAATCCAAATGATAGCTTGGTGATAATTTGTTTTTTTTTTAAACTGAAAAAGGATAGATTTGCATTTCAACATCTATCTATTTTTTCAATTTAAAACCAAAGGTAAATAACCAAATAAAATATTAAAATAAAATCTACTAAAAGCCTTGAATGCAGTAAACAAAGCTGTGCAAGAAATAATATGAAATAATCTTAGGAACTGAGGATGTTGTATTCTTGGAAAGTCTTTTGTTGAGTTCTTTTGTGCATTTATAATATAAACAATACAGTAAGGGCTCCTTTAGCTGCAGCGTGATCAATTTCATACTCGTAGCTTTCTCCTGGTACTGAAATGATTCTTTCATTTTTAGGACAGAGCTGAATGTTAGATTCGTTATTAACACGAAAACCTCAAGAAACCGGAGACGGATATTGTGAGATGTCAAAGAAGTTGTTTTACTTAAGATAAGTCTCTATTTTGTAGAACCACGCTTTGATGTCTTTGTCTGATGTAAAGACAATGGCGGCAGTGCGTTCACTGAGTTCATAAATACAAAGGTCATACCATTTTTACCAGGTATACCAAATCTAAAGGGTTGATTATTTAAAATGAAAAAATTTTTAGCCGGATTTATCTGGAGGTCTGCAAAGACACCGAAAAGTCAATTTAAAATGTAAAATATAAATTATTTGCGACTGATCCGGTCAAAAAGTGTTTTATTTTATACTAGCTTTTGCCCGCGACTTCGTACGCACATAAACATTGTTTATATTTAACACAACCAGACATTGAAGAACCTTTATACCAAGCATCACATCCGTGCACTCAAGGAATAAGATTTTTTCATACAAACTAAAACATCATACATTTCCCGTTCCCGTGGGAATTTCGAGAATTCCTTTATTAACACAAACAGTCATTCTTTGAAAAACCTTTATGCCAAGTATCATATTCGTGCACTCAAGGAATAAGATTTTCATACAAATTAAAAAGTCCAATCATTCCCGTTCCCGTGAGAATTTCGGGAATTCCTTCCTTAGTGATCCCCCACAACCTTTAAGGATTGCATGTTCCAAATTTCAGCTCTCTACGGCCAGTAGTTTTGGCTGTACTTTGTCTGTCAGTCACTCAGTCAGTACGGAAGAGTTTAATATATTAAGATTTAAAGGGGTTACCTCTTCCTGTCTTCTATTAGAAATTTTCCAAAACCCGTTTTAAATCAGACTTTCTTGTTGGGAAATCTTTCCCTCTACACACAGTTCTTTATAACACAAACTGTGTATGAATATATGCGTTCAACAATTATTAAAACAATTAACGAATGCAGAGCATTAAAAAACTGACTTCACGTCAAAACTTTGGCCAACTTAGGGTCGTATTATAGAACAAAACTTAAAAGCAGTTTAATATGTTATTAGATGATGTGAGTTTAAATAACGATTCCGGTTTTAAGTACGCGTCGCATTACTGAATGAATTTTAAGTTCTGTTTAACTAAATCTTACTTATTTATCCGTACTTGGCTTATAACAGTTTTTACTATGGATAATATTTGTTCTCGTTTACAATTTAATAAAAATTATAATCGGATTCGTTTTACGCATACTTTCTTTTTGTATGCTAGATTTGAAATCGTTTTTTCACCTAAGAAGAGTATTAACTGTAAAGTATTTTGTAAGAATTTCAAAGCAAATATATTAAAACTCTATCAAATGGCTTGAAGTTACCTTACTTGCCTAAAATAAGAATTAATAAAAACTATTAGAGTCATGCATGTTACCGCGAACGGAACGTTTAAATAGTTTGACGTTACGGACGGACGTGACGTGAACCTTCGTTCGTTGTCGTTTTATATTAATTGTTTGATTGGGTTATATTCGAATTTTTTTCGTTCGGCCTTGCCTTTCGTATGTTTATACTTACTTACTTACTATAATACAATTAAGTAATTAAGCTAGAAAAAGCAAAATGCCTCGTAAAAATAATTTTACGATGCAAGAGCGCAATCTTCTGAAAGAAATATTAAAGAATTTTAAACATGTGGTAGAAAATAAAAAAACAGATTCAAAGGGGGGTCCATTTCTTTTAACCTTTTTGCAACTTGTGTGTTTTATATCTAGTCTAAATAGTGAGCGGAGCAATCGCTTAAATTCAATTCACAGAATAGAATATTATTATATTACAAGGAGCCAAAAAGTATGTAAATTTCGCTACTTAAGTGTGGGTATGACCAAACCTACCAAAACGCGTATAAAACTGTGTTCAAAATTGTGATTAAGTATAGTTTGGCAGTTAATATTCTTTCAATAATAAGCAAACGCAAATAGAGTTTTAAGTTAAGTTTTAAAATAAAGCTAAACTGTGATTAAACTAATATTTGTTCTACTGATATTCGTTTGGTTTTCGCAGTTTTAAGTTACGTTTGATAATAAGCTCAACGATTTAAACTTTGTTTAAAACTAGTTTTAGTTTTAAGTATCGTTTTAAAATACGGCCCTTAGAATGTCATCCACGTAAACATTCTCCGAAACCAGATTCATGATTGTCCAAAATATCATGTAACAAAGACACAAAAAAAACATACAGACGAATTGAGAACCTCCTCCTTTTTTGGAATTCGGTTGAAAAAACAGATTACGACCGATACATTCCTTACCTTTAGGTACGAATTCTCGGCCGGCATTTATCTATCACCTTAACCGTAATTGAAAACGCAAGGAATGGCAATCGTGTTCAACTAGTGTAAAAATCGCAATAACGATTATTCAAAAATGATCAATTATTAAGTAATCAACGATTAATAAAATTATTGCGCCATACAGAATCATGACAACAATTCCTCCATAAATAGATGTAATTAATACATTATTGCGAATAAACATGGATTAATAGAAACGGATTAGTCTAAGAAATAATTGATGTACAGAGATTATTAAATAAAATGTCAGTTTTCTTTTGTTATTTTAATAGGTGATTCAACTTGATGATAAATAGCTATGAGATCGCACGTGGTTTTAAGAAAGGTATTGCCTTTTTCGTTATTCAACAAAAGCATTGGTAGCAAACTTTGAACTAATGTTGGTCGCTAGTTCACATGCAAGCGAGGTCTAAAAGATTGATCGCCTTCTATGAAACAGGCTAAGCATAGCCATATCATCAAGGGGTGATACGGGTGTTTTAAGCCTGATCACTCTCACCTGATCGTAAGTGAAGATCAGGTCGTATTCATACTTAATACATTTCTCATTTTAAAATATAAGATAATAAATATGTATCTACAAGATATTATATAATTTACTTAAATTAACTTAGGATGTTTAGTAAAGCTTAATAAGTCCCGGGATAAACGTTTGAAAGAAGAAGTTTCTCCTTCTTTGTTATATAGAGCCCCTTGAAGCCTCTCCTCCCTTTGTATATAGTCTGCCATCATATGTTATCGCACCAACCTCTTAACACGTTCCACCGCGGTAACGGCATAGACAGTAATTATGGAATTCATGTAATGGCAGTACGGGTATCGCCGTTTTCACAAAACTCAATTTAAAAATCACTACGGCAAAAGCCGGCAAATTTACATTGGAGTTTCATAGAGAGCTGTCTTACTGTTATTCTGTACAGGAGGCTTGAATCCCTAGTGTCAAAAATACATGCTCAATAAGATTGTTTTAGGTATCATACACACACATACACAGGAGCTACGCACATTGACAGTACGGTGGTAACCGGTGTATATGTATGAAGGTTACTTCAACGCGTAATTCAGTGCTTCACCCATAGAACTCATATATTCAAGAGAAGAAGTACAATTTCATACATTAAAAGTTAAGACTAGAGTCTAGTCTAGACGCCGCCATCTGAAAACGCTCCACATAGCTAATTTGGCAGGAATTTCAAACAGTTCAAACGACTTCGAGATTTCAACTTGCTCTGGTCTGAATAAAAATAAGCAAATACTTACAAATTTGTTAGGTGAAATTCCATATGTATCAGTTCTGTAAGGTTTGCTTATTTTTATTGCGATGACCGTACGGGCGCGTCTTATAGTCTAGTTATTATTAAAATAGGCACAATGGCTAAACGCGGTATACGGCTATAGCAGTCACTGACACAGAGTTATTGGTGAATAATAATGTATATAACAGTACGGGTATAGGTGTACGAAAAATTTATATGAAGATTGTTAGTGTCATTGTGGAGAGAAGTACCGCGCTGGAACGTGTTAACTACCCAGCTCTAGTCGTCCCATCACCTTGTTTTATCTCTGACTTATTTTTTCCCATCAAGCTGCGCAACCTCTCTCACCGAATCGGCTTTCGTTCCGATGTCGAACGAACATTCCTTTACAACATGATGCGAAGGTCAGCTAGGTTTATATTTAGTGGGTATACTCGATCTTAAAGAGTCCCTTACTGTAATTGCAATCCTAGATCACTCAGGTTCCTTAAGTTGGACTGTGCGTGAAAAGCGGGGAGAAATATTCCAGAAGCGCAAAAAGCCTTCACTTGATGAACGTGCTCCATATGCTATACCATCATTTTCCGTCAGATAACAAATAATAAACTTTGTCAGGGAAAAATTAGGAATATGATACCTACTAAATGTTTTGAACGAACGATGCCCTTTGCCGCCGGCTAGACAGGCTAGAGAGTTCATCAGGCAAGAATGAAAATTACAATTTTCACTTTCAAATTTCCACTTTAAACCATTTCTTTGAAGTGTTACGTCAGTCCAGATTCCTAAATATTTACAAAAATGTAGGCGTTCTTGTAAAACTGTAAGAAAATATTTTCAAGGTAAACCTAAATTAATCTATTTTGAGGATGAATCTACTTCAGCCTTTATAATAACCAGATTGCTTATGAAGGCCGTGAAACGATAACATATACTGATACTAGCCAGATTTTTTTTGAGAAATAGTAAACTAGACTCTAATAGCTACGTTTTTAATGCCATTACTGCCAACACAATTACTTCCTCTTAAAATTTGGTAAAGATTTAGGTATTTAAATTTAGATGTATACGTAACTAGATATGGTCTAATTTTAAGCGCCTAAATATTGAGGAAGATCTGAAATACCAGCGAGAAACTTCCGCGCAGGTTTAATTTGTATATGATTGTTTATATTTAAAAAAAAAAACTGAAATTTTCTTAGATTATTAAATGTGGAAGTAAGTAACACCCATGTATATCAAATGTAATTGTGAACATTCGCTTCGTTTCGCTTCTTCTAAACTTCGCGCGGGGAAATTTTATTCTACAAAGTAGATCGATCAATATTTATTAGTATTGCTGATTATTTTAGTCAATTGTTATAAAGATCCTCTCTATAGTTTTGCGAGACAGAAATTGAAAAATCTGTCCATGACACAGAACTTCAAGAGGAAAATAATCTTTGGTTCATTAGAGATCCATAAATAAAGTGATTTTTCGCGGCACTCACAACTCTTTAAGGCGCCGCCGCCGCCGCTTGAAAAATAGTAGGCCGCACGCTGCTGCCGAAAAAGTAGTATGTGCGCTAGTGTAACCATGCGTTGCGTGATTAATTCTTTAACTTTCGGTTTTTAAACAGTAAATAATTTATTTTTATTTTTTCTCTTCATGTATGATCTCAGATTATAACGTCCTCGAATTTCGGTGTGTGACGCACCAGTCACCCTGTATAAGTTTTTTTTTAAGTATTTTTAAGATGTTTAAGGATTTATCAACATCATTTTCATAAATATGTGCTTAATCCATTTATTGAAAAGCTGTAGAACAAATCTATTACTATATCGGGCATATCAACACTTATTGCAAAAGCCACTCAAGGTATGTGCAGGTTTTTGCGGATGACAGTGCTCTCATAGGTATATTATCATTACTAGGTATACACAAGGCTTTACCTTGATAAATCCCTCATATACTGCATATACAGGCTTATCCATTCAGTAGTTTTGAAATAAACGTCATTACTCAAAAAAATAATAAACATCCCCTTTTGCGAAAGTGACTATTGACTATATTGTAATAAACTCTTTTTTACGTCTGCTATCAGCTAAATTTAGCTAAATTTGGCCACAGATTATTTTTTTTATCATTTATTTATTTATTTCTACACTTATGACTAAACACAGAATATAAATTTTTTCCCTATGTGTGTCTGGTGCCTATGATAGGTTTGTAAAACCTGTGTTACGAATCACCAGATAGGCTGGTTACCTGGAAATACATGGAGATAACCATTATGTAAGATGCACCAACTAAAGTGATCTGCTGAAGGTAGAGCCTTTAATACAAACACCTGGTTTAAATAATTACCATATTATATCATCAACTCATTAATAAAACTAATTATAATATTAAAACAAGTGTTACCTAAATAATTAGAAGTCATAATGAATAATTTCGTAACGATTGTTTCAACTTTTTTGTATCACATTTCTCAAGAACATGTATTTTATATTTTGAGTGTCGCTATCTTCGTTTCTTATCTACATAGACTTAATTAATAGGTAAGTCATGGAAAGAAGCATGCGATCAAAAACATGCCATCAAAAACTTCGAAAAACTAGATGCAGCTTTAAAAAAAATAGTCCTCAGCAAATGGACATTTGAACTTTTGATTTAGTGGCATTCGATACATTTGCTAAACAGTAGGTCGCATACGAGTGATTCGGTTAAAAAATTGTAAAAATCATACGTAGAATTTTAGTTTACCTTAAAGTTGATTAGATTTATTTAATGCTGTTGCCGGAAGCTAAGAACTGGAAATGTAACACGCATATACTTTCAAAATACTGATTTTTAATTTAGCTATTATAAGCTCAATTTTCAACAATGATATTTCCTATAATAGTTCTTATTATTCAAGAACTTGTGTATTTATCCCATTAATCAATCGTATGCACATATCCTGTCGATGCATCTCTGCCAGCGCAGGAGTAATTTATCAATGCCTTTCTCGAAGAAGTAATTTTGTACTGCCTATCGGGTATTGAATTTTCTATTTGTTTTTATGTTGCCAGGCGTCATAATAGACATAGTTGAGTTATAGTTTCCAGCCTCCAGGATAAGGAACTTAATAATAGCTTAAGCTAAGATTTAATTGATTTATAAAGTTTACAACAAATATTTATTCTAATACTTACATTTGTTCTCAGTCGTACGCCGATTTTCATTTTCCTCTAGCGTTTGTTATATCTTAACCTACTTATAATTTCCATTGTCATTTTAATGGCATAATAGCCGGTGCGGCTGTTTGAAAAGTTCCAGATAGCAGGCAAAGCATCTTTGAGAACTATCAACTTAACAGCCTCAATTAAAATAAGGATAAATAAATTGCTAGAAGTAGGTATAGTTAAAATATCTAACTTATTTAGTTATGTCTAATATTATCATATTTTAAAAGATAAAATATGAGTATTCAATATTAATCCAAACGCCCCGCTCATAGAGGCAGTGACACCATTAAGCTAATATCCTAGAATAAAAAAACATATTTCGATTTCCACATAGCTTGTTTGCAAAACTGCTTATAATGAAACTAATGAATGAAAATAAATATCATTATTTATTTCCCATCGCAATCAAAAAAGTATTGAAAATGCGAATGATTTAATCGTGAGTCGTGTTGCTCGTGACTGCAATACCATCACATTTGTGTCTCTGTGCTTTCAAATGTCAACCACTTAGCCAGGCCACAAGCTGATAACATACGAGAATAATTAATGCTTTTAAGGAACTGCAAAAATACAATATTAGATTGATAGTTTGAAAAGAATGACTGAGACAAACTGCAAAGGAGATAACACTTTTTTTGATATTATAAACCAAATGACGGAACGGACAAATCGATGTTTAAATTTGTAAATATAAATGCATTCAAATATAAATTTAAATTGGAATTTAATCACCTCAACGTTGAGTGGTTCAAATAGCATTTACCTAATACATCGAGCGCAGGCAGCGTTTCCTTCTGACAGAAGACTATTTCAAATGATTGCTAACTACTATGATTTTAGACTTTATTTTCGTACACTGCTAGCTTTGAGTGTGCTAGTTGTTTATAACGTTTAGCCACGGAATGAAGAGAGCAGGATGTACTAATAAAATAACTATAAAATTCAAGAACGTGAATATTTTTGCAAATTATTCCATTTGACAGAACGTTTTTTTCTAAAAAATATCTCAGTACAGTCTAATCGCTCATTAGGCCATCGTCCTTGATTTTGTGAATGCATAAATATCAGCAATACTTTAGTGGCAACCTTTTCATGATAATGGGCATAATAAGGTACGAGTTAGTCAACAAAGCCAAAAGCTATCAGTGATAAATCAGCAAATAAGTTTTGTTATATTGTGAATTAAATGAAAAATTCCTAAATATTGTAAATCTTGAAAAAAGTAATAATATTGATAAAGTAATTGCGTGAAAGAGTTATAAACATTTAGGTAATTCTTTTATCTTTACATACTGAATATTAAAATATTAAAAAGAAAGCACATAATCTAATTGCAAGTTTATATATCATACCAACAGTCGCAACTCAGACACAAAGGCCTAGACAGGTGTAATTAGAATTCTTAACATGTAAAAATTGATCATAGAATCAAAAATCAATACAATGACATTTAATCAGCAACGATACATAATAGCACTTTACTTGGGCGGCCTTAAGGCTCATTCAAAAACAAACAAAGCAAGACACTTGTCAAACATTACGTGTATCAACTTACTGCTTACTTATTTAATAAAGGTTCGTTCTGTTGGTTCGAATTCAGGTATTGATTTGAGTACTAGACAACCGTACTGCACCATTGGCAGGGACCGGAAAACCCCTTTATTTGATTAAGCCTATTGATAGGGTAACCCTATCAAAATATTACCATATGGAAGTGTAACCCTATTGATATGGTAAGCCTATCGACGTGGTAACACTTTGAATAAAGTTAACTACCTTCGGATGCGCTTACCCTGTGATAGGGTTGCCTATTTCTATCTCTTTTCCGCGCATGCTGTTGAATTCGGAAGTATAATTCGAAGTGCGAGATTGAATAGATGGTGATATTTTTGATAATTTGATATTTTTAGAGATTAAATTTGCCTGCAGGTTTTAAAACCCTATTGAATCGGTTACCTTCAAAAGGGTTTTCGATAGGCTTACTGCTTACATGAAGCTAACTCTATTGAATGGCAAGCCTTAAATTAGGGTAAGTCTTCGATACGGTTAGGTACCAAATTGATAGGGTTTTTTAAAACAAGTCTATGAAAAACCCAATCAAAAACCTCTTTAAGGGTAAGCGGTTCCGGTCCCTGACCATTGGCTATACAAGGTGTTCCGCTTGATTTCCCTTAACTCTAGGTTATTAATGGGACCATGTTATAGAATCAAATAACATGTGATTAATTTTTCAATTAATTTTATTTTTATTTTTCATACAAAATAAGTCAAAACATCTTAAGTCGTCGTGGCGTCATGGTTACTGTGCATATCAAAGGATATCGCAGGTTAAGTGCGCTCGGTGCGGCCGGTATTAGATTGGGTGACCGCCGACCATACATTTCTCACGACTACTTCCGAGCTTCGGAGGGCCCGTTAAGCAGTCGGTCCCGGGTGCTGTATACTTGTATACAGTAGTCGTTAGGATTTGTCAGAAGCCATTTCGGCACCCCGAAATATCTGACATCCACCAACCAGCACTGGGCCAGCTTGGTGGATTACAGCCTAAACCACCTCGTCACGAAAAGGAAAGACTCATAGCCCTGCAGTGGGCTCATCACACGGAGTTGTGATGATGATGATGATGATCTTGTGTAAAATACCTTTAAGCGAAGTATGACAACGTGGCATTTTCTATTCCTTTTTTTATCGCTATGCAAAGGTACAGTTCGCAACGTTTTGAGTTGTACATTGTATGCAACGTTTCTCAACGTTTAAAATGTTTTTGTTTTTTATTGTATGGCTTAAGTGACACGCGTCTATTGAATGAATGTTAAAGAGATTTTACAAGGATGATTATTTATGAATTCATTATATTAAGATTGATGATATCTTGGAAAGTATGCACTTATGAACCACATATTCTTTGGCAAAAAGTATTATTTTTTAGTAAGGAACAAAACCTTAAAGTTATAGAATATCAAAAAGAACACCTTGTATACAAAGTCTCTGTGGCGCATTCGACTTTCGATAGCAGCAGGTTAAGCAACATTCTGCGTGGTCGGTACAAGGACGGATCACCGGTTATCTTCAATAGTTAATTTATCACGACGATTTCCGTGCTTTGTGGGGCACGTAATTCAGGAGATCCCTGGTGCTGTGTCGTTAAAACTATGACATCCACGAACCAGCACTGGGCCAGATGGTGGTTTACGGCCTGAACTCCTCGTCCTCGAAGAAAGTGGGCCATGTACAGTGGCCATACAGTGTGCTCTATAAAAAGGGTTGTCATGAAGAAACTCGCGTTCGACCTCATCTCACCTAATGGTAGGAGAAAATGCAATATTTTTTAGTAAAAAAAAAAATATTTCTGTAATCGAAATACCAAATTTTATTGAAGTTTACCTCCTGTTTTGGGCTACAAGGTTTCGGCTCGAATCAAAATTTTGATTTCGGGCTAGAATCTATGCCTGTTTTGTCTCAAAATTAAAATAAATGAATAATTTATTATTTTATGCTTGATTCGGCTCGAATAATGTTGCTGTTTCGGGTCGAATTCATGTACTTTATCACTTTTTTTGTAGAGACAGAATAAAAATCAGAATAAATACAATTAATTAACCTAACATTATTTAAAGTAGTTGTGTTAATAAGTCGTATACAACAGAAAAATTCTTTTTCCCAAATACCAAGTAGCTATTAAATGCTTTCATACATTAGTTATCTTCAAAATATCTAATAATAGGTTCTAGTTATCTTTTAAAAACGTTTAAGTGTAAAGTTTTTACACTTAAACGTTTTTACATACTGAATGTTATTTGTCGCCAACATGTATAATTTGGCGACAAATAACATTCATGCATATATTTGTTGCCAAGGTAATGCTCGACGTCCTGAATACATTGCTTTGGATAAAATAATAAGTGATTCGATAACAGCCATGATAGAAGGAAAAATTAGTATTGGGCATTGTCTAAAAAAAATATGTCACTTTGTTATTTAATTTTATTACAGAGATTAATATTTATGTAGTGAACAAAGTATTAATTTGTTTATTTTATTTAAATCTTATTTTTTAAATACCTTGGTACCTACATAATTAAACGTAGTTTTATAAATGAGATGTCTCTTTAAGGTCTGTGATTTTAAATTGTAAAAAAGTAAGTACAATTTCGACGAACTTTTGATTGGTATTTTAATTACTATTTAAATAAAAGTTTTTTTATTTTTTATTTTAAAGTGTGACTAAGTATCTAAGTATGACTAAGCAGCTATCTGTATAGAAGTTTTTTTTTTAAATATTTTACTAGGGACTTGTTACAGAGCTCATATTTTACTGTGTAACAACGTCTATGTTGCAATGGTTAGACATTATTACGATAATTTAAAAAAATATTCTCTATTCACATGCCTTGCAATATCTTCTGACTGTGATTTATTAATAAAAACTATTAATGTAATGATAATATGATGATGATTTTGCGTCAAATCCTAAATTTTTGTTTCGACGGTCCATACAAGTCAACATTTACTGATTTTTGTGATGCTTATATCTGAAATAAACGATTATTATTATTATACCATAATGTTGATGCATGAACGTAGATTCAAATTAAATTATTATTAGGCAGGTAAGTAAAAAGATTGTTATAGTTTACTTTTTTCTGTCCCTACTAACTCAACTGAATCAATCAAAAAACCGGCCCGAAACAGGAATTTTAAAGGATTTGAGCTGAATATTCGACCCGAAACAGGAAGAAATGTATATAAAAGAACTTCTTAGAACTTCTTCTCCTCTTATATAGAAGAATTTCTTAGCTTGATATTTTGCCAAAATAGTTGATTATACTGAGTACCTGATTATCTTGAAACTCGAATAGAAGAAAATCTCTGACACTTACCTGAAATAAAAAATAAAAATAGTTAATAATCCATTTGTAAAAAATAATAATAGGTTATGTACGAGTAGGTATGTTTGTCCGTTTTATAGCGCCCACACTTCTGAATATTGATATAAATATTAAGAAATATTTGAGAGTAACTTCTTCGACTCTTCTTTGCTTAAAGAGACAATGATAATTATACCTACTTAATATCTTTTTTGCCCTAGAACTTATAATAAAAATCTGTTCACTATGAAAACCTTTGGATGTCCTTTTCACTTGGTAAACCTGACAAGGCTTTTTTGAAAATCGTGTTCATAATTAAACTTCTTTTTCCAAAAAAAAAAAAAATATCCTAAAATTAGATTGTTTTTTTAGTTTCGTTTACTAATTAAAGTATATCGAGTATTCAATTGAAATTGTAAACCAAATAATAGATAATATAAACCTATACCTATTTAACATAATATTCTGTAGAGCAATTCTCTCTACAAATGGTTTTAACCCAATATGTGGGTCTACGTTTGTACACTTAAAATCTCATTAACACAATCTATTATTGTTATCTTCCATTGTTGTGATGTTTGAAACACTCCTATATGAATATAACGTCTGTGTTAAGGCTAACTAAAGGTCAATACTCAATTTCGAAAACACACGAAACATTTGTAAATATTGCAGAAATGATTCGAAAAACTTTATTTACGTGTGCGCCAAGTTTGCAGAAGAAATCTAATATTTATTTTGAAGGTTAAACAAATGTTAGACATATTGAGCTTAGTTTATGTTTGTACGTGTAAAATAATAGGTAAACTGAGGTAGTTTTTTCGAACAAATTTTTTTTGGCGATTTTGCCTAATGAGCGATTATTGTCTTAAGTTTACACGATTATTTAAAGAAATAAACATTTTAATTGCATTTTATTGAGGAAATTATATGAAAATGTGGTCACGAACAAATACCACACATAAATACTATGAGCTTAAAAACTGTATGTTATGTAAACCATACAGCGGAATCCTTGTGCACATCCAACACCGAGCCAGAATAGAAACATTTTCCCAAACTGGCTTAGCTGGGAAACAACGGTGGAGTCCTCAAATTGTTGTGTCACCGAGACCAACGATTATTCATGTGCTAGTCGTATGCGTTTTCGTGCAACTAATGTCTCTTAAATTACATCAACCGCAATAAAGACCTTGAAGACGAAATGTCTTGATTAGTGATTAAGTAGGTTTATCTTGAACGAACACATTTTCCCGTCCGTTGCAAACAAGACGAACAAAATTCAATGCAGTACTACAGGTTCTGGGTTCTCGGCTCAGCCGGGTCTGTCCAAAGTTTTTGAAAATTGCTTCTGTCTTGAAGTTTACAAAGAGGTTTACATACATATGTGTAGTTACGCACAAGAAACAAGATTATTTAAGGAAGTGCTGTGTATACATAAGTATATCTAATAACTACCTTTATTACACTTTAATGATAATTATCAACGAATGCAGAGCATTAGAAAAACCGACTTCACGTCAAAACTTTGGCTGAGTTGAGAATGTCATCAACGTTAACATTCTCAGAAATCGTACATATTTTTTCTAAAGTTTGAAAATATGGGACCAACTATGAAGTATCCTCATATGATATAACAATTTTCAAAATCACAATTGTCGATTCATAAAGCGATTCATAATTCAGTCCGAAATATCATGTAACAAAGACACAAAAAAAACATACAGACGAATTGAGAACCTCCTCCTTTTTTAGAAGTTGGTTGAAAATTGCTTTTATGCTTTAGGAAAGCTTTTATTGTGTACTGCATGCTAAAGAACTGGATGGATGGAACTTTGTTTACTAAATGCCGTAACGAATTGCGCTGAAACTGCTGGCGCTACGAGAGAAAATTAGATCTGTTGCTTACTTGGTACCAGTATCACAACAAAGAAGTATTTTAATCCCGGTATTCCCATTGGACTAAAATTTACGCTATTGAAACCACAGAGACCAACTCCTGAGTAATTTTACGATCAGACGCAGTATTTTTAAGAAAGTCTAGCGAACAGCTTTATTACGACTTGACTCATAAACTTTTTATGGTTTAAGAATTTATCAGGATTTTTTAATTTCGCTCAATCCAACAAAATTGAGTCTACATACGTATACTTTTTGATAGTTACTTCGTACTAAGAATACCTACATAGCTATCTATAGGTAAAGAAAGAATAATAAAGTTTAAAATTAAAATACTTTTTAACCTGCAAAGACGTCTGGAACGACACCGAAACTTAGAGTTAAATGTAAATTATAAATTAAGCGATATAAACCCGGTTCAAAAGTTTTCCATTTTAAATAATAAATCGTGAAAACTTAAGATTATATCTTAATATTAATACTGAAGATTATATCTATATATTTAGTTTAAAAATGCTGTGTAAATTATGAGCGTCAGTTTTATAAATAACATTACCTATATAAAATTTAAAATAAATCCGCATGCCTTAATCTGAAACAAACTGTCACTGCGAACTGTCACTCATGATGGCTCTTGGATATAGTTGTAAAAAACCCGTTAGCTACCGTTAATTAACCAAATTCATGGTAAGCTACCGATAAAATGCAGTTATTAACGGTTAAATATCTGACAGCGACAACGAAAAAGGATAAAGTTTTTCTTTCTTTTCCTGTTAACCGACTTCAAAAAAGGAGATTATCAATTCCACCTAATATTTCCAGAATTGCCCAGGTTACTTATATGTTAGTCTTTATCAACGTCTGAACAAATGTGAAAAATTTCAATAGTGTATGTATGTTTTTATATTTTATCACCGGAACTACACGTCCGATTTAAGTAATTCTTTTTTTGTTGTACTAGGTATTATTCAACTTAGGGTACACTGTAAGTTTCATCAAAATCAGCTCAGTAGTCGTCGCATCATCGCGCAACTTGCGATACATATTTCAATCCGTTAGCGACATCTCGTGGTGGAATTTAACCGTAACAAGCATATAATGCGGTTAATTAACCGTTAAAAACGAAAAATACATATTTAACCGCGTGGTTAAAATCGTCAATAACCTGCTTCGCATCTATACTCGTGGATAATCTTCTGTATATTCTGGGCATTAGGTACGTTTACTTTTTCTTCAGTTCTTTATAAAACCCTTACTATTGGATTTCATATCATCACGACTCTTTATACTGAGCCCATTGCAGGGTTTGAGTCTCTCCTCTGGGTGACGAGGAGGTATAATCCACCAAGCGGGCCCAGTACTGAGTGGTGGATGACAGACTTTTCAGGGCGCCGAAATGGCTTCTGACAACCCCTAACGACAGCTGTATACAATTATCGCTGTTTCCTACATTGCTTATGAAACTATCTAAATTTTCATTTTTAAATACGAAAATTGTAAAACTCAATTACCAAAACCGTTCCGTAGCGTTCGATAGACAACAGTGACACTAGAAAAACGACTTTGACATTTATGCTAGTACTTACTTACTGCCATATAAAAAGTTAGCAAAAAAATCCAGTGTCTACTTTCGTTAGCCAGACTATACCTACAAATTTTATTGATTCTGTCATTGTAAAAAACGCTGTTGTATTTTATTGATTTCAATTTAAAAAAATCGAAAGAATCTTACTTAGTTGCGAACCAAAATAAAACTTGCCATTATTAATATTGTTATTAAATATCATAATCTGCAGTTCTTTCATTTTTCATGTCCCTTGGATATGTCATAAAAATACAATTATTACAAAAGCAGCTAGGAAATAATGTTGTCATTTCTATAAATACCACGAGCCAGGGTATTTTTAACCAAATACTTTTAGCGCATTTTCAATTTCTTTCTAGTTCGATTCTAAATATTACTCGACATTGGCGGATTTTCGGACACCCCGAGGTCACGATACTTTGATTGACATATGTTTTGGTTGCCAATAATAAAATTACTATTGCTTTTTATTCACAGTGTTTGAAATTTAAAAATATAGCAGGCTTTCCGTAATGTATTTGTCATTAACATGCTTATGTATGAGAGGCTTATGGGAACCTAAGTTTATTTCATTTATAATTCCCTTTGTATCTTTATTTTTCAGCAAGAAAATCAAATATTTAACGTAGCAAAATTTGAAACTTTACACAGTATTTTTTATAAAGTGTAGGTAAAACACTCCAAAAGCTCAGAAAACAAAGGAGGTGAAAGTACCTAAAGCGTCCAAAACTTTCTACTTTTTGTTTCAAGGTCCTTTTTTAGCGAAATTCGCTTTCGTCCATTTCCAGTTCACGGGAGATACTTCTAAAATATGTGCTCACTCCACTTTCGCTTGCGCTGTATATAAAATAATATTTTATTAAGCAAATTATTGCTTTCCTTTAATATATTTATAGACAAAACAGATGAACATAACGGCATGTTTTTCTTTATTTTTCGTACTTCGCATTACCATTCTGTAGATACTACAAAACAAAATGCGTTGAAGTTGTGTCAAACACATGCCCAAATACGGAAAATGAAAATTAAAACTTTTTATTCGTAGTGGGTAGTTTTATACACTTTATGAACGTCAAACGCTGGATGGGTCCGGACGACATGACGAATCCTGGGGGAGGCCTCTGTCGAAAAGTGTGCATCTCTCAGCTCATGAAGATAATGATCGCTTATTATCCACTAATGTCTTGGTGTTGTCTACTACTACTTCTTCTTCGGCTTTAAAAAACGAAATGAAAGTAGAAAGTAGGTAGACCGAGGGGAACAAAGCCGGCGGAAAAAAAACTCTCGGTACTCTATTGTAAAAAGTGCTTATTATAGGCACAATTTGGCAGAAATACAGCTCTACTAAGACATGAACAAACAAAAAGAAGACAGCTATTCGTGCTTGCCAATATCATGTCGCAGCCAAGCTGCTTACATAGTGATTAATGTTTAATATTTGGAAATAACCTGTGGAGACATCAATCCCACGCTCTTTTGTCATCTAAATAATCTTTGAGTCTATAGTAGCCTTTTTTGCATAATATTTCTTTGATAGTTCTTTTAAATTTATTAAACGTTAGGGATTGAATTGACTTGGGTATTTTATTATAAATACGTATTGACATTGCCATAACGGATACAACATATTCAATTATTGCTATCAAAGAAAGCCTTTATCCTATTTTGGAATAGGATGCTGCTCTATTCTATAAAGACAGATTTAACGATCACATCTCTAATCAGGCTAACGTATAAGCACAGAAGTATAACGGTGTAGGAATCTGGTCAAGCGTATATGGTGGTAAACTAGAAAGATGAGATATTTTAAAAGTAAGTGTCTTTTCATTAACGGGTTATGACCGCATTAAAACATCAACGTCAACACTTACGACGTAGTAAAGCTAGTTAGTTATTATTTTCTAAAATAATCTTTTAATATTTGAAACAGGGTAAAATTTATCCGCAATTACGATTCTGTCACATTTCTATTTTGTTTCAAACCGAAGAGACATCGAGTGTTTCAAAAGCATTTGATTTCTATGAGCCAATTTATTTGGATCTTATTGATTTTTTTTTCATGTTTAAAAGCTTAATGACTGCACTTAGAAAAAAATTATAGAAATTTTATATTCAATAAGATATTTATAACATGTTAATTTCGGTGTGCCATTGGTAAATCAATTTTTGAAGGAATCAAAAAGCACAGAATAAAAAGCAAAGACAAAGACAAAGCAAATAGTATATCAACAATCAAGCTGTATTTGTTAATTTAACCCAAGTGCATTGTTTTAATTAGTTCAAGAACTTTTATAAATGGTCATGTTTTAGGAAACTACGTGCCTAAAACAATACAGAAAATGGATACAACTGACCTTCACAGACTACGTGCAATAAAGGTTTATATTTACAGCTTATCACTATCTGTAATCTAATTCGAACCGACCCCTATTTGGTAGCAGCATGAAATCTCTAAGATCCTCTTCAAACACCTTAAACACTTCTTTAATTAAATCTACAGCTCTTTGCAAAATTTTATAAATAGTATCTTTACAGACGTTGAAATCTAAACCGAAGGTATAATTAATAATTAATTGGATCAGACATTGCTTGGCGAAAATCCATTACAGACTTCAGGGGTTACGTTAGGTTAGCACAAACCAAGGCAATGCTCTAACAGGTCTCCGTTTCCTATTGTTCTGTTAAGTCACGTTTAATAGAGAATTTCTTACATCTTGTTTTAAAAAGACAATTGAACAGTCACTTACAATCAAAGAGGATACACTCGTAATAAATTACATAAATATGTGGTGGCACCTATATTAAACGTATAATGTTGTATTTTCATCTCAAATAAAGAGTTTGTGATGTAAAAACCAAAAAACGGATAGAATAGTATATGTACCTATATTTTTGCAAACATATATTTAGATAAAAACACCCATTACAAATGTCTGCAGATCATACAAACATTGGCCATGTAGCGGGAATCGAATCAACAACCTCTCGCCGAAGCTGCCAGTCATTCGGTCACTGCGCCACGGAGGCTGTGATATAGAACTAAGATGTCATCTCCGTAAGACTCCTCATATCTTGTCATATCATAATAAAATTTTATGATTGACCAACCTTCGAGATTACATAGAAATGCGATCTTATAATTATAGACGACTGCAACTTTGTTGTTTTGCTATAGGCACGTTCAAATTATGTATCATATTTACGGTACTTAGATATTTTCATAACATTATCTCAATTTTATTTATCATCATGCTGCTATCTCCTGGATAACGAGGAGGTTTGCACCATTAGCTATTCAAATAGCCAACTGCAGGTTGATGAATGTCTGAACTTCCCAGGCGTCGAAATGGCCTATAAAACCTTATCGACACTGTATCTTTACAAGTTTACACGACAGCTTATCGTGCGTGCCTTTCAAAAACACGTATTATATTATTTATTCGTAACTAAGAAAAGCACCAAATAAAACAATCTAAATTAGTACTCAAAGTTTAAAAAAAGAACATCAATAAACCAGTTCACAGTGCTACAATTATCGCATAAATGTAAATCCAAGGTTTCTTACACCACGTTCGATTACAATGGAATAGAAAAATTCAAATTCAACGTACTATCCCTTCACCTCGTAATCTAGCAGCGGTAAAGACGTCGGCAGATGCATAGTACGTCTCATCGGTTGCGCCCGCGCCGACATAAACCCGCGAAATCGCGTAACGGTGCTAGAAATAATTATAGTTCTTGTGTGATATGTGCTTATAGTTAACTTTTGTGTGATTTGCTGTTTTTGTAAAGGTGAGGCTAGGTTTTGTGATTATTTTTATACAACAAAGGTAATATGTACATAAGAATTACGGAAGGCAATTTTTTGAATATTATTTGCAATTAAATAGTTACCTAACTTATTGTATTCTAAATTTCTCTAGCAAACTTAAGATGAATACTTTATAATAGATTTTGGTAAACTCTATGCGTGCAATTTATAGTGATTTTGAACGGTAGCAAGTAATTATTGAATCGAAAATACAGCATATAGGCTCAGGAAGAAATTAACTCTATATAAAACTAGTCGGACACAATGATGTTAATTTGTTGATCTTATAGTCATCAGTATTTTTATAAACGGCATACACCGGCACTAGGCAGATTTAAAGAAATCGGGATAAGTTTGTCTACTCTTCATATGGTATCCATAACTCTAACACATGACGATGACACAAACCTTTTAATTCGTTATAGGACAATAATATCTCGACGTAAACTTTTTTTACAATTTATAAATGAAAAAATGAATACAAAAAAACGATTGGCTATTAAAATTGGACTAAATGTTTATTTTCAACAAATTGATACCGACAAATGATTGGATCGTCTTGATGTTGAATAGAAGCTGTCGACGTTAAAACCCCAACCTTTTTGAAGGGATGATTTATGACTCAGCTACCTTCTGAAATGTTTTGAAAGAATAACTGCTTCATGTACTGTTTCTTTAGCAATTTTTTTATAAAATGTTGCCTGAAAATTGCAAACTTTAAATAGTTTTTATTATTCTCTTACAAACATTCTAAATAGGAATAAAAGTATATTCTTTACTATATATTTGGTTATCAAAACAAACCTACCGTATAACAGGCGACTGATCATTTAAGCTCTCGATTGGTGGTAGAAGCCCTTATGGTATGAGTGGCTAGCGATCATCTTTTAAAAGATTGTACAGACGAATGTGATTGCTATTAGGGTATTTTATACCTACGAGTATGTCATTTACCACAGGATGAGTGCAGGCGCGGTCCTAGGGGAGGCGTTACAGGGGACATGACCCCCCAAAATCATGAAAAGATGAACCTCTT
Organism: Stenoptilia bipunctidactyla; assembly: GCA_944452665.1. Lineage (NCBI taxonomy): Eukaryota > Metazoa > Arthropoda > Insecta > Lepidoptera > Pterophoridae > Stenoptilia > Stenoptilia bipunctidactyla. Next base: position 8,322,438 of record OX101728.1, on the reverse strand, counting down.
AGAAGAAAAGAAGCTATAAAAAGATACTTGTAATTAAAAATTTCGTTGTGACCTCCCCCCAATTCAGTTGTGCTCCCAAAATGTCAGCCTGCGACCGCGCCTGGATGAGATTTAGGTTAACCACGAAAATTTATTATCATAATATAGATTCACAAATTGACAAATTGATAATTTAATAAATATGTATAAGTTTACACCATTCGTACTTTAGACTAAAGAAGTTATTGATTGTCAACTTCACCAAAACATATCGATTTCAAAGTTTTACGTAAACCTAAATTTAATTGTTACAATTAAAACACACGGAATTTACGCAGCTCTCGTATCCCTTGTAAAGGTCGTAAAATTGTAATAGATTTTTAAATTGGTGTCTTAGTGTTTCAATGTATTCAATTCCACAAATTATAAAAAAAAAATTTTTTCCTGTGATAACATTAGAGTGAATACTTAATACTAGAGTGTCATCTTTGTATTTAAGCCCCTTCTTAACCTATGAGAAAACTGGACATATTGGTAAATTCAATTTACAATTAACAAAATTATACAACCACCACTTAGAAAACCGCAAAACTAATTATTTATTGATTAGTCTTTGTGTTCGAATCAATTTGCAATTTCCCACAGTTTTTTCAGTTATCATTTTTTAGACATTTAATTTTACTTTATCTGTTGCTTGCTGACAATTATTCTGGTAATAATCCTTGAAAAATATAGAAATTATTTGAACTTTTTTTGGATAACTATTGTCGATATAAGCACTGAAAAGTATACTTTATTGACATCATAAGTTTGGGTTTTATCGCGAAATAACATTTGTTTCATTAATTTCGATGTTTCGATCAAATTTTAATAGTGGTCACAAGAAGACTCATCATATCTATAGATATAAAACTGATCCGTTACTGATTGTGGTACTGCGTGACTGACAGACAACGTACAGCCATAGCTTCTGGGCGTAGAACGCTAAAATTTGACGTATAGGTGCACTAAAGAAGGGATTCCCGAAATTCCCACCAGAATTGGAAATATAGGACTTTGTATTTTGTGTAAAAATCTTATGCCTTGAGTGCACCATTGCGAATCTTGGTAAAAAGGTTTTTCAATGGGTATCTGGGTGCATTCAGGAAGGAATTCTCGAAGTTTCCACAGAAAACATAGGGCTTTTTTACTTTATGTGCGTATTTACTTCTTATCAAATGACGAGAATAATCAATTGAAAAGTATGCTTAGGTACTTTCACCTCCAAAGTAAACTGACCATAATACAGGCCTATTGAAGCTTGTATAGAGCTATGTACTTTTGTGCTACACAGTTAATGTGTCAGTGTGGGTAGGTAATATGTTTATTCGTCGATTGTTCATTTAGCACTAGATGTACTGTGCTCGATATGAGTAATGCCACGTTTTAGGGCAAGGGCTCGTAGGGCACTTCTACCATATTTGGGAAAATAGACTAGGAACGCCAAAACTAAATGTATCATTTTAAATCAATAAATCTAAACTAATATTATAAAGAGGAAACCTTTGTATTTTTGTATGTTTGTATTGAATAGGCTCAAAAACTACTGGACCGATTTCAAAATTTCTTTTACCATTACTTAGAGGGATTCTTCCGAATCCGTATAGGCTACTTTTTATCCCGAAAATCCCGCGGGAATTGAAATTGCGCGGGTAAAACCGCGCGCAACAGCTAGTAAGCTATAAAAAAGTGAGAAATAACAGGCCTGGTGCGAATTTCCAAGATATGGCATGGGCAGCCAGCATTTTCCCTACACAATATAATTCGATGCGTTGAAATGGAAAACGTAAAACTTGATTTTATATTAATCTATAGAGCACAGGTAATTCTAAATATAACCAAACAAAACTACTTATAAAAACTATGGAAATCTTTAACCGGATTTAAGTCAAATCATTTTTGAGAGATTTTGTTTTTATTAAATAAATGAAATGCGGTACTAAAAATATATTTTATTATTAAAATATATTTTTTATATTTGATGCCAGATTTTAACTTGGTGAATTACAAAGATAAAGAACCTTTACGTGAGTTCAATCGCGTATTCAGTTACCAATATAGGAACAAAATGATTAAATTTCAAGTTCTCGGAACGCACGAACGCACGAAAATTGATCTTAATATCAAACTTTATTGTTTTTTTTTTTTATGTAAGTTTTCTTGTGTAAGCAGCCTCTTAAAATCGTCTTAGGTTTCCGATGTTTCCCAAACAAAAATTAACGACTATGACGTCATATTACCTACTCAAATAACCAGACGTATACTTCCTAAATATCGCTACTTACGTTCAGTTCTAATAATAAGTGACCTATTTATATTATAAATTGTTTATTGACCCTGTTTATTCCACATCACTTTCTTAAGAATCTTGTTAAAGGAGAGATTGCAAATACCGCACTTAAGCTGCTCTTATTTACATAGCTGTAGTCAGTAGAGCTGTAAGTAGGTAGATAAATAATTCACTGTTTATTTAAGATAAGGAACTTGGCCTGCTCGTAATAGCTTTGCTGATTGGACTCTGCAGTGACTAATGTCAATGTCAGTGGTACATTGTCACTATACTGTTATGAAAAATCTAAGTACAGACCGTTCACTATAAGATGTCCCCTGCCTGCTGATGTTGGCATCATTGTGGCAGCAGTGTTACCAATAATATGTGTCCATTTTAACCCCGTAATCTAACTTTGTTTATACCTACCACGAATAAATATATGTTTAATTTTCTGATTTGTAAATAATAAACAACTATAAGACTAGGAAGGTTTTGAATGACGACACAATTTATATTATACGAGGGCGAATCAAAAAATTCTTAGAATGAATACAAAAAAAAAATTTAAGCAAGAATATTTTATTTTTCTACATAATCTCCTTCTAATCTGATACACTTAGAAAACCGCATCCAACTTTCTTATTCCTCCCGCAAAAAAATCATTTTCTCGACTATTAAAAAACTCCTCTGCGGCAGTCATAACCGCGCCATCATCGTCAAATTTAGTTCCACGAATATGCTCCTTTAATTTTGGAAATAAGTGAAAATCACTCGGGGCTTAGTCAGGAGAATATGGTGCGTGATCGATCAAGGACTTCGAAGCCAGCACTGCGGATTGCGGTGAGCGCAACTTCCGAACGATGAGGTGGAGCGTTATCCTGGAGAAACAACACGCCCAATGACAATTTCCCACGACGTTTTCTTTAATCGCTTCACGTAATTTCGGGATTAAGTTTGCATAATAGGATCCAGTTATCGTTTGCCCTTTTGGCAAGTAATCAATAAAAAGGATTAATTCACTATCCCAGATAACGAAAACAGCTTGACAAGCAATAGTGCCAACATAACGGCAGGGGACATCTTACGATGAACGGACAATATTTACTTCTTTTAAGAATAAAAGAGAGAGAGATTTTGCTTCTCATTTTGATGAACAGCAGTTGATTGATTGAAAAGGAATTCTTGTCACTAATTATCTGGATCCCTTTCAAGTATTTTTATTATATGTATAAAAATTTAAGTATACTTACTGAACTGTTGTCCGGGATGGGAAGAAAAAGGCGTATTTGATTTAAAATGTGCTATCTTTTAAAAAAACGTTAAAGGATAGTGGGAAACAATATCATTTATTTATTTAAATTTAAAAAAATGTAATTGACTTTTAATTACTTACCTGCTTTCTTACAAAAAAAATTAATGACTTACCTACTTTTAATATTTTTTCTTAAAACTTTGAAAAATGGTAGGTATTTTATTATTATGTTTATCACTTTTATACTCTATACAAGGTTTTTTTTTAGTGACCAGCCAACTCTAAATGTAAGTTTCTTTGTTACAGTATAAACATACCTGCATATTTATTTTAGCGTCGCTCAGTACAAAAAAGTAGAAATATGTAACCACCAACTTTAACAACTTAGTCGCTGATGATGAACATATCGACTAATTTCATTCACGACGTAGTGCTACAAGATGTTTTGTAGTAGCGCATAGTTGTCTTAATTTTAATGGTAATTTAGAGTGACCATGGCTTGCCTAACATGTTTGCGGATATATTAATGTCCTTGTAAAAAAAAACACTTTTTTTGCAAAAATCGTTTCTACAAATGATACTTACCGTCTAAAAAAGTTTTGGCCGGTGACCTCAAATCAACCCTGTATATCACATCACTAGTCTAATAATATATGCAACTACCCAAAGTGCCCATACCAAAAACGACTTGAACATTAAACCTTTATTTGTGATTTAGCACAAGGCACATAAATACTTTTATGAGATAATTAGAATATGACTTTAATGCCCGTCTGCACTAAACTTCCTCCTAATCCTGATCCTAAGTCGATACTTAAGTCTGTACAGTCCGTTCGCAGTTGGTTTACCTCTGACGTATGTTTTCTCTATATTGGCCCTACCAGTTTACCTGAAAGTTTGCATAAAAAATTTAAATAGCCTTCTTTATTCCATTACAACAAGGTAAATTAAATTGCTGTAAATTTTCCAAATATTGTAAAAAGTAACGAAATATTATGCTCAAATATGAAATAATTATAGTAGACTAGACGTTCAAAAATATAGGTGATTTCTGTATTAGTAATACAAACGGTATTTTGTAATCGAAATTTAATACGGCAAGCAACGACTTATGGCAGCCATCCAAACAGCTGGAGTTAAACCATAGATGAATATAAGTACTAAAGTATAGATGACCGTCTCGCGGTTTTTGCACTTTAGCGCCATACAGTATCCACTCTAGGAACCTTTTTGACCAAAGCAACCCTAGGATGCAGCCCGGCTGTACCGCGCCACTTTAAAAATTTTAAGAAATTCGTAGTGCAAGTTATTACTATTGCGCAATTATAATTTGATTCGAGTAACGAGTCAAATTTAAACTGCGCAATACTAATAAGTTGAAATAGCCTGCACAAAGCATGATGATATGGGAATTGGGAGTAATACAAAAATATACATCTCAGACAATTATTTATTTTTTCTTAATTATTTTTTTTATATTTGTGTTTGATATAATAATAGAAGGCCATAGATTTCTTCGGGTCATTTTCGTCAAACTCAATGTTTTTGCCATACAAATTGTTCACCTCCTTGCACCAGTCATTCAAAATCAATGTGATTCTTTTTCTTAACTCACTATCTCACTAGAAAGTCAGTATCATACATACATACATAACCTCACGCCTGTCTCCCTTTGGGGTAGGCAGAGACAAGGGAACACCAATTGCTTCGATCCAGACATACCTCTTTCGCTTCCTGCACGTTCATTAATCTTTTCATACATGATCGCCGGTTACGGGTACTTTTAACTAGGCCCTTTTTAAGAACGTCGCCAATTTGATCGGCGTACGTTCGCCTGGGGCGGCCCCTTCCGACAGCACCATCCATTCTTGCTCTGTAAACCTCTTTCGTAAATCTACTTTCACTCATCCTTTCCAAATGTCCAAACCACCGTAGCATACCCTTTTCAATCTTAGTCACTACATCTTCTTTCAATCCGCATCTCTTTCTTATTTCACTATTGCGCACCCTATCACTCAATTTCACTCCACACATGCTTCTCAACGCTCTCATCTCCACAGCATTAATCTTGCTTTCATGTCTCTTCTGCCACACCCAAGATTCACTACCATACATAAGCGTTGGCGCCAAAACTCCTTCAAGTACGGCAAGACGAGCCTTATTTGGTATAGTTTTGCTTGCCATTATCGAGTATATGGCGCCATTAATACAATTTCCTGCTTTTACTCTCCTTTCAATATCACCTTCACACTTCCCATCTCTTGTAAACAAAGACCCCAAGTATACAAACTCTTTCACTTGTTCCAGTTTTTCGTCCCCTATCATAATATTGCATTCCGTCATATCTTCATTCCTCTCCATAACCATGACTTTTGTCTTTCCAACATTCACTTTCACACCTTTTCTTTTAAACGACTCATGCATCACAGTGACCATTTGTTGCAATTCCGACGCAGACGATGCAAGTAGAACCTGGTCGTCGGCGTAAAGCAGAGTTTTGAAACGCGAGGAGTGAACACTACTCGACGTACTTTGTAGAAAACACTAACAAAAGAATTCAGCGACAAAAAATTCACAGAAAAATAAGCAAATGCAACGAGCGCATACACTTGATTGGTTGAATACCATACTATAGATACGCTGCCTGGTGCTATAGATATCGAACGCAGCAAAAAATACAAAAAGTACCAGTAATGCCCGGCGTGTAGCGCTAGTAGTAATAGAATTTTGGTATTTGTAGGGAAGACAAACCAGCATGAGTTAAACCAACTGTGGACGGACTTCACTCGGTGTCATAACTTTAGGCAACAAACTTACGACGGAGTTCGAAAAGTTATGCCAATACACTAGTTAAAAAAAATGATGTTTATTTTATGAATATTTTACCAAGTCTATTTAAAAAAAATAAAACATAATACATCGTATCATAAACGATAATTCACTAGTTGGTATATTGACGAAACCTGAGCTACACAAGTTCCCACAATACATTATTTATGTTCTCAATACTTTTCGATCATGTCAAATGAACCGTCGGGCAGACCAAATGACAATAAAAGTCAATAAATTCTTGTTGCACGTCATAATACAGACTTAAGTATCAACTTAGTATCAAAGTTTAGTGCAGACGGGCATAAGCTTTCTTTGAACTGATTAGAAAATGTAAGTTTATTTTGTTAATTAATAATTTTTGAAACGTATTTTTTTATATAAAAGCGTTTTGTGATTAAAATTTCAATGTTAATTTCGTAATAAAGAAATTAGTAACTTAAAGAAACTTAATTTATAATTTAAAATACGAATTACTCCGCCTTTGGTTTTTGGTATTTAGAGCCTTTTTTATTACTTTTTATTTTAATTTTGTCGAAGTTTTACGATACTTATAAAAAGTAAAACTTTTCAGAGCAAGAACAAAGCTTACGTACGACGACGCATCGTGTTGGTTAGTGTCTTCAGAGGTCAATCCCCTGAGATCTTATACTTTTGACAAAATTTGGGTTTGCAAAATATACTTACGATAAAATCCGAACGTGTTTTTATAGTTTTATTTGAAATGAGGTTTTTCAAACCAGAATTTTTTTTTAAATTTTGTCTAATATGGTACTTGATTTTATTTATTTATTTATTTTTATTTATTTATTGCCACATACATACTACCATTACAGGATATAGCCTAATGCGATAGTACATGCTAAAAACTTAAATATTTAATAAAAAACCTAAACAGAATAAACTATAAATAACAAGTAACAAACATAGCAGCCTTAGTGAATTCATTCAGAGTACAATAGAATAGGTCTACTCGATCCGACACTAAATTTAAGAGACGCGTTGCGCGGGTCAGCGGCGCCTCGCGCAACAAGTTAGTGCGCGCGCGCGGCTCCGCGAGCAGCCGCGGCCGTCGCCTCCGCCCCACGTACCCGTCCGGTACACTAAGGTGTATTTTCCCCAGCAACCCCGAATTGTTTACCTTGCCTCTTAATACACCAAACAAATAGGTGGCCATAGCCAGTTCTCTCCTAACTCTTAATTCATTATATCCCACCATACCCAGGATGAATAATGTAGGATACTTCAACGGGTAGAAAGGGTATACTCCATATTGTTTCAAATATAAATACCTTATGAATTTATTTTGTATACGTTCCAACATGAGAATGTTCTTAGTCTCATGTGGTGCCCATATGGCTGCATTGCACTCGAGCTGGCTCCTCACTAAGGCGTTATATAGTGCCGTTACTGCCCCGATGTTCTTAAAACCGTGTGCTCTACGGAGGATAAAACCTAAATTGCGAAAGGCCCTCTTACATATCTTTTCAATATGTTCCTTAAATGAAAGTGTTGAAGTTAGTTGAACGCCTAAATCTTTGAGTTTACTTACTCTGGCCATTGGGACTCCCGCCACCGTGTAACTGTTCAGGATAGGATTGTGTGCTCGCGTGAATGTTATTGTGACACACTTAGAGGCATTAAACTGCAGTCCATTCTCCTCACTCCAAGCGACTACCCTATCGATATCCTCCTGCAATTTTACACACTGACTACTATTTTCAATCTCTAGGTACAACTTAAGGTCGTCTGCAAACAGTAAACATTTTGCCTCTTTTACTACGCCTGGTAGATCATTAACCATCAAAATGAACTCAAAAGGACCCAAATTACTGCCTTGACTCACGCCCGACCTAGTAAAATATGGCTCAGATACATGACCAGCATACTCCACAAACTGACGCCTATCTTTCATATAACTTGCAAAAAAATTTAAGAGTTGTGGAGTAAAACCAAAACTCGCTAGCTTCTTAAGTAACACATCATTATCTACTAGGTCAAAAGCTTTTTTTACATCAAAATATGCCGCGTCTACCTGGATCCCTGAATCCACTGCCGGCACTAAATCTGACATATAGTTTAAAAGATTGCTGTTCGTGCTCCTCGCTGGCCGGAAGCCATGCTGTGCGTCCGTTAACTGAGCACTTACTTGAGTGTACAACCTCTTGTGGACTGCTGACTCTAATACTTTTGCCGGTGTGGAAAGTACCGCCACCGGTCTAAAACCATCAACGCTGGTAGAAACCTTCCCCTTTGGTACCGGTACCACCCTCGTGATTTTCCACCTCTCTGGGAACACTGCAGATTTTAAACATAAATTATATATATGTAAAAGCGGCTCAGACAATACCTCACGACAATCGCGAAACACAAAAGGCGGGAGGCCATCTGGACCCACAGAAGTCTTCGGTTTAAGTCGCTGCATTGCTTCCCTTACGTCATCCAAATTTAAACAGTCCAGATGAACACGCGCCCCCTCGCATGAGTTCGCCGCACTCACCACACTCTCGCTCACATCCAGCCGCGGACACTTAACGCTGTAAACTGACTGAAAATATCTGGCAAATTCCCTAGCGCCCTGATCTCCAATTAAAACCTCTCCATTCTTCAAAATAGTCTGTGACTGATTATTCCTCCTTTTTGATTTAATATAGTTCCAAAATGCTTTCGGTTCCTTTACCAAGTGATTCTGAATACTAATAGTATATTGCTCATGAACACATTTTATTTGTTTTTTAACTCGAGCCCTACATTCCGCATACTGACTATACTCGGTAAGTAACTTTGTCTTTTTGAAACGTTTATGTAATAGAGCTTTCAATTTTATTTCACGTATTATTTCAGCTGTATACCACTCAGGGTAAATGTGTTTCGGCCTACCTAAACCAGATATTTTCTTGGGGACGCAGTTATCTAAAATATCGTTAAGGGTATCATAAAAATACATTATACTATTTTCTAAGTCTAACTTCAACATCGGGGACCAATCCACAGCAGCTATTGACGAATAAAGCAATAAAAAATCGGCTTTTTTAAAATTCCACCGTGCCGGTCTAGTTATCTCATATGCCGAGTCTGCCTCGCATTGGCGCGGGAGCGGGGACGGCGGCGGAGGCGGAGGCGCGGATGGCAACGAAGAGCCAAGATGCAACTTTACTTCGAGCGCCGGGTGATACGAATCCGCTGGCACAAGTGGATCTGCCGCGGTAACGCACACACTGCCCTCGTCGTACGTACTCAGTACAAGATCTAAACAACTACCGCTACAGTTAATTACGGTGTTACTCTGAATGAACCCACAATAACTTTTTAAGTATTCATAATAGTTAATTACATTCAAAGGACAAGAATTTAAATTAAAATCTCCTATTATAAGTACATCACTATAAATACTACAATATTCCTCGATTATTTTAAACATTATCATATAATCATGTTCTTTACTATTAGGGGGGATATAAATAACACAAAACAAAAATAGAAATCTCTTACGTAGGTAAACAGTCGCACTAACTAATTCAAAAACTTGATTGTTTATCATGATGTCACCTGGAATCGCCACCCGCCGCAGTTCAAACCGCGGCGAACCCACTATACACGCGCCTCCCTGCTTCCGTCCATCCGCTCGGTCGCATCGAATAATACTGTATCCGATTGGTATTAATTCAGAATCGTGGATTGAGTCGTTGCAACCAGTTTCTGTTATCGCGAATAAATTCGCTTCCGAGGCTAAAACTCCTTCGTAAAACATGTTCAATTTGGTTCGTAGGCCCCGTACATTTTGGTACAGTATTATAAAATAATTAGGTTTTATTTTGTTTGCTTGGGGGTTTGCGAAACCACACCCACTCACAAAATTCAATATTTACGGCCCAGTTCTCGGGTTGGCAAAGCAAATCATATTTACTTTCCGGTATTCCAATTATGAATGAGGCGTAATCCCTTTCCGTCTTATGATTAATTTTTTCAACTTTTACCGCTGTCTCATGGCCACATACTTTTTTAACATGTCTTTCTAAACATTCTACAGTAGTATCTATTTTTAACCGCCATACATGCAAAAATTTTTTCCGCTCCATACCTTGAATTTCACCTCCTACACTGCTACCTCCTTTTTTCACTTCACTATTGGGATATCTTGGCTTTTTTCTATGTACTGTTATCCAATTTTGGTTGTCCATCTTCTCCATATTAAGATTATTTTTTGAAGCATTATCCATCACAATAGATTCATTTCCTGTGTTATGAATTTTCGCGGGTTTTGTGGTCCCATATTGTTTATCATGTACAGCCGTCGGGTAAAATTGTTTGGTTTGCTTAACCGTATCGGCGAAAGACTGGGATGTTTCTTCTCGCAACTTTACGGCTTTATCCTTAATTTCTACCTTATTACTTTCCAAAATACGTTTTTCCAAGTTCTCATTTTTTTCTATTAATGTTTTGATCATTCTTTCTAACACTTCGATTTTGCTAGCTTTTTCTTCGACTACCTTCAATGTCGCTCGCAAGCATTTTAATTCCGTTTCATTTGACACAAATCTAGCTTGAAGCTGTTTATACTCCTGAATTTGCTCATTTATTTTGATTCTCATTTCAACTTGAAACTCCCTGATCTCCTCAAAAATGTTACGTTCATTTTCTACCAATAAGGATGAGTCATTAATTTTCGAATGCCCTCGTTCCATTGTGATAAAAGTGCTTGGCGTGAATGTTTTATTTATAATATTTCCATGCCCACGGACCGGTGTTTCACTATTACCTCGTTTTGGAACATCCCGCTTACATTCCGGGCACATCCAACTATCCTTAAATTCTTGAGAGAACGTTTCAAACGTTTCCTTTGTTAACGCCAGACACTTCAAATGAAATATTTTTTTACACTTGTCTTGCGAACACTCCATATACGATATATCGAATATCCCCGTATCACAACCATTACATTTCGTGCCCATTTGGGCAGTAGGTTACACTTTCGTTTTCAATTGATATTTTAGAATAAAATAAAAAAACCACAAGCAATATTACACACGTCCGAACTCGCGCGCGGTGCGTGCAGAATATTATTTATGTTCTTAATTGGTTCCTAGATAATTTCGCTTAATTTATTGAATTTGTTTTTTTCCTGAATTAGAATATAATTTAACAGCAATTAAAATTTCTAAAGTGTGTGATAACAATATTAAAAATCTCAGTCTTAGCTTATTATGCAGGTAGCTGTACAAAACTACAGAATACATAAAAAGCCTCACTAGGTACAGTCACCTAGTGTCTAAGGTAAATTCTCACTTGGTGCATTAATATGTAAACACTTCGCAACTTATTCGGTTGTGATAAGGTTCAAATTTCAATGAAAATATATACATGTTATTAGACGTGACTGTACTAACATATTGTAGGTACCACACACGATAGTCTTTATAAAAAATAAAAACTCAAAATGCTTTTTGGAAAGACCGTATTTTGTGTCCCCTTCTATTGTACTAAATTTAAATTAACATAATTTAAGGTGTCATAGCTTTATGTTAAAGTGAAACATTACTCATCTTATTCTAAGTACACCCTGTATGTATTGAAAATTTTATGAGTACCGAGTCATCAGCACACCCAGGTAACCTTAATTAATTCACATATTGAAACAGTAACTACATCATCGACCAGTTTAGATATCTGATTTGATGCGTAAGCTTCCTTACAAAAACCTTATTTACAAAAAATATAATACTTCAGTTTCATTTAAAATATAATAGTGTGTAGACGACCATAAGGGTTAATTGATGTTATTAAATCACCCCTAATCATGGTGTCTTGCAAGTCCATGGAAACTAATGGCCCTGGTTCACTGTCGCACGACAAGTGTAAATAAATGGGTGCCTGGTTGATTTTGAATGTTTGTTTACATGTTATTTTGTTAAATAATTGTAAAATAGATAAATTACAATGTCATTACAACTTGCAACGGACTCCATGTATGTGCGAACATTCGTGAACACACGAATCGATAAAGTGCTGTGATTGCACTGCAGACTTGTAAATACAGAGATTATCGCGTTTTTTAAAAGCTTAATCTTTAATAAGAAAACTGTAAAGTTGAAATCAGATGATTTGTGTAGGGGTTCGGGATATTCAGTGACTAGAATCTCCTTACTTGCAATTTATAAAAAACCTCTCAATAATAGGGCTAAGTTTCTTTTTAAAGCTTAGAGTCTGGAAATTTACGAAATTGCTATTTATTCGATTTGTAAATAATTTATTGTAACTTGATTAGGGCTATACACGTGTGTAAATGTTTTGTGTAACGGTTGTGACCATGACAGTTAAAAGACTTTTCTGAACTGTCAGCCTTCATACGCCTCGTTCGTTTAGACATGTTTAGAAATATATGTTTAACTGATGGTTAAATTACCTGTTTTAAGATCACGGTCGACACGTGGCGATAACCTGTCGATGAAACTATGTAATCGTTAGAACTTATGCTAATATTTATAACTTTATTTATTTAATCAGGGAGGAAGTAGCGAGCCTGCTTATTATTAGTTTCTGACGTGAAACTGGCAAGTTTTTTTTTTTTTAATCATGTGTATTATTAATAAATCTGTTTTCTTGCATAGTTATGCCAGTTAATCAATGAAGTGATTATTATCAGCGCCAGGTTTTGTGTAAAGGTCGAAATATCGATACATTAGTCTCAAGTGGTTTTTAAGATTATGGGCAGCTCCACACTTTTTTTTCGCAGATGATCAAAAGCTGACACTAAAAGTTGAAAAAATAAATTCTTAAAACGACAATTTTGACAATGTTTGTTTGTCAATTTTGATAAAAGTTGGGAATTTTATAAAAAAGTCTGCGCCATTTTCAGATGGCTGAGAATTCTGGCAGAAGGATGCGATTTTAGTACAGTCTTACATCCGGACCGACTCCAGTTAACGGGTTATTCATTTATTATGACCCTGTATGTCGCGTTCCAATTGTTGAACTGTTCTAACAGAGATATGCTTGGACACATCATGATACGCCGCTACTTTCTGATTTTACTATCTAATAAACACCATATAATTCAAATCAATCATACATTTTTGATTTTATATGCCATGCACGTCGTCACCTGCATCGCGGAACAACACCATGTTTCTATTTTCCCAGACTTCGATGTGGCCAAGTAAATAGTTCAGTAAATTGACAAGTGGTTTTTCTCACTGATCTGTTCAACTTCATAACGTAGGTATACGACCTAATCACGAAATGCTAACATATCGTGATGTGCCCAGGCAGACCTTTAAAGATATACCGACCGCACAAAGAGCGAAAATTTATCCTTCATTAGTTTTTTCATTGTACCTAGATATAAAACTTGTTACTTCCCTAAAAAAAATTGTAAAAACGGAAATTTATATAAAACTAGCTGACCCGGCAAACGTTGTTTTGCCATATAAATAAAAAAAGAAAAAAAATAGATGTTGGCCGATTCTCATAGATACCGGATAAGCACAAAAAATTTCATCAAAATCGGTCAAGCCGTTTCGGAGGAGTATGGCAACTGAGAGTGAAAACTGTGACACGAGAATTTTATATATTAGAAGATATAAGGAGTAGGTATGGACTACCTGATTTCTTAAAGATGACATAAAGAATTCTTATTTTAAAAATCATTCCGTATTTATGTAAAGAGTTTTTTACATGAGTGAACCGAAATAATAATAGCTAACTAGGTATAAGTAATTTTGAATTTGTTTGCAATCCTTTTCGAATAATTGAACTGGAATCCATTTTGGTACCTTTAAAGTTCTGACATCAAGCTACCAGCAGTGGTCCAGCTTGGTGGCTTATGGTCTACGGGTCTTCGTCACCCAGGGGAGAGCCATGCAGTTGGCTCATTACAAAGAGCTGTGATAATGATGATGGATTCACTAAGTCAAAAAAAACTCATAAAATAAATGTGTGCTCTTATAATTTTAGTTTCACTGCGGTAGGTGCTCTAGAGGTATCTACCTAACGCATTTTTGTATTATTTTTTCTATTTATGCATCTTTATATATAGAGTAGGTAACTTAATAGTTAAACTTTAATTACGATAAAAAATGGCGGTCGTGAAAAGTTGTCTCCGTTCGCTTGCCGTCCTTACAATTCTACCGTAAACCGCTATTAAACCCACACGCGGTGAATCGTGTACAATTAAAATGACATGGTTTTCTGCCATTTTATGTTTAGGTCAAATACCAATAATCCCATATACGTAGTGAAGATTCATGCCAAATGCCTTCGTTGACAAAAAAGTTTTGTTTTTAAATTCAACTATTTTTTTTCTCAATTCAAATTCTTATTTTTTTTAAATTTTGTTTGTTATTAGAGTATACAGGGTGTCCCGTAAATAGTGGACCAACGGAAAACTGGAGATACAAGGGGTTGTCTGGAATCCGCAACACCATTTTTTTTTTCCTAGGCTAGTTTTTGCATTTAAGTATTTTGTAAATTTGCACCTACTGCGAATACAAAATGTGTAATAATTTTTTTTATGCATTTGTTCCAACTTTTTATTTCATAAGATAATTAAGGAGAGATCTATAAAAAAAAACAGCGAAAACGTGTAGATTTTTTTTATTCAAGAATTTCAAACTTGATTTTTAAACTAAGCTGGTGTAAAAAAATGTATGACAGACAACCAAATGGAACTTTATTTTTAAAACATCTACAATTCCTACAGATTTCAAAAAAGTATAACAATCTATGAAAAAATACTTAAAATGTATTTTTATCATTACTCAGATATGGATCAGAGACCTAATTGTCGAGGTAAAATAAAATGAAAGAAGTAAAGTATTCGAACTTTTGATATTTATTAAGCCTTATTTTATTACATTAAATGCTTGAAGTGTCTACCTCTTGCTCTTACACATAGCCAGCATCTCCTTAAGAAATTTCTTTTCAGTCTTCTAAGAGCCACTCCGTTATTTTTCACCAATTCAGCTACATGATTCAATTTTTCACGTGACGCTCTCTCATTGTCTTTTACTCTTTCATACACGGCTTCTTTAAAATAGCCCCACAGAAAATAATCAAGTTGATTTAAATCTGGCGAGCGTGGTGGCAATTGTACCACCACGTCTTATCCATCGGTTCGGGTACGACTCGTTTAAGTGATTTCTTACTTGCCGTGAATAGTGACTTCTTACTTACTTTCTTACTTGCCAGCATGATGGTGCACCCCATCATTCTGTAGCCACATATTGCGAACTTCCTCGGTACATCGCTTAACAAATTACCAAGATCTACTCTTAAAAAATTAAATAATGAGCTACATTCAGTCGTGGTGGGAGTTCAAATGGACCGATGATTTGTCTGTTTAGTATCCCAGCCCATAAATTAACTCCAAACTGGTGCTGAAACCTGTTTTCCCTTACTGCACGGGGGTTTTCTACGGCCCATTCATGGAGGTTGTGCATGTTAAAGACGCCCATTCTCTTAAAATAAAATTCATCACTCCACAAACTTGAATCAAAAAACCGTGGATCTTGTCTGCACCGGTGCAACATCTCCCTACAGAAATCTAAGGGACGTTAATAATCCGCTGGCAGCAATACTTGCACCCGTTGGACATGATACGGGTGCATGCGGTTTCTTTTCAAGATTCTATGAACCGTACTTGTAGCGATACCCGTGCATCTAGAAACACGGCGAATGCTAGTAGAAGGATCTCGTCTTACTTCCATCATTCCGTCACATAAACCGTAAATAAAATAGATTTCTGCGTATTCACGAGCAGTAAAAACACCGAACATTTTCAGAAATTGAGAATAATCGAATACTGTTTATGTGTGATAATTGAATAATTTGAACAATTAAGAAAAATATGTTATTTTATAATTTACCTGAATTAATTGAACTGTTTTTTAAGTGCCTGGTCTAAAATAAAGATTTCCATTTTCTATCCAGGCAGCATCTTTTCATATATCTTAAAATAAAAAATAAAATCATTAAAGATATTTAAGACTAAGTGGGTTTTGGTATGGTTTCATAGTTAAAAAAATATGTTTCTTTATTTTTTTGTTCACTTTTATACCTTTTTGAAATCTGTATAAATAGTGGCTGTTTTTTAAAAATAGTTCACCAAAGCTGCCATTCTTTTTTTGTACTCCAGCATCATTTCAAAATAAGTTTATAAATTTTAGGATTTAAAAAAATTACATGTTTTAGCTTTTATTTTCACAGATTACAAATCCAAACAAATTAATTAGAGAGATTCTTCCTTAACTATTTGCAAAAATAAAAAGTTAAAAAAGTGCATGAAAAAGAAGTTTGGATACATTTTCTGCACGCAGTAGGGGAAAATCCTATAAATATTAAAAATTGGTATTTCGGATTCCAAACAACCCGTTGTATCTCCAATTTTCCGTTGGTCTACTATTTACGGGACACCCTGTATGTATTTGTTCTTACGAATCAAACACTCAAAACACACATAAAATTTAAACAAGATCTACAAGATCTAAAGATCTTACCACCATTCAGATAGGTCTCTCTTTACAAAACGCTTATTCAGAAGCAATTCTATTCTATTCTAAGCCTTGCCTGGCCAACTGGGATTTTGAAGTCAAATTCAGTTGAAGGTACAAACATTAAACAAGTTTTTGCGATCTGTCAATATGTCAGTAGTTTATAAGCAAATCCAACGACGATTGAGTAAAAAAGGTTTATGATGCTGTTTACTCTTTATGATGATCATATGAATATTACTTGACATATGACTCAGCGGTCTGTTTATTATCTTTTAAATCTCTCAAATACTTCCAGCAAATAGGTTATACAGGGTGACTGGTGACAAATTTTAGATATTGAAGGAGAGTACTCGATTCTGATCATAATTATGTAATAAAAGTATCTAAGTGCTTAATTTTTCACCAGAATCCTATTAATTTTAGAATTGAGAAAGTGAGGACATATAAAGGTAGTCTACAAAATAAATATAGCTCACTCATTTATAACTCTTCTTGCGCGATTTAATCGACGTAAAGCGACATCGAATAAAAGCTAACTAAAATTTTGTATATTATAAATGTGAAAGTTTGGATGGATGTATGCAAAACGGCTTAATGGATTTGGATGAAATTTGGCATAGTAGCGAATAGGCTTCATTTTATTTCGATATTCCCGCGAGATTTGAAATGGCGTGGGTAAAACCGCGCGAATCAGCTAGTTCCCTATAAATAAATAAATAAAGAGTGCACGAATGCTTCACGGTTCGACGATCGTTCGTGACGTCGTCTATACACACATACGTTCGTGATGAGTAGTTACCATTGTAACCATGCGTTTCGTAATGAATTCTTTAACTTTCGGTTAAGTTTATTCAGTAAATAATTGATATATATTTTTTATTTTATTTTTGCTCTTCATGTATGATCTCAAACTATCAAGTCCTCTAATTCCAAAAGTGATCCACCAGTCACCCTGTATATTAAGTTAAACTAAACTAAACATCATAAAGTCTCTACCGCGTTTATGGGCCAGTATAAATACACTTGTTTAGTGAGGTTCTCAAAAATATTCGAATTTCACCGCTATGTAATTATAATGTAGGTTAAATACCTAAGGTACGTACAATACTTATACGAATGAATATATCGACGTAAAATAAAAGTCCGTGGGTTTCAATTGTTATAAAAGATATTTGCGGTTGAGTTTGTAGACCCAAAGTCAAAGTCAAAGTCAAAAGAATCTTTATTTCGTAAGTATTTAAATACATTTGAAATAAGTCACAATTTACAAATTGAACTGAATCTACCACCACTTCGGAAAGTCGATCTGTTGAGAAGAAGTGGCAAGAAACTCAACAGCAATCATCTTTTAAAAATACACAATAACAATAACAACAACAACAATTTACAATCTTCTTGCATCCGGATATCTTATAATAAAACTTTATGCTTATCCTTAAATCTATCGAAGGGTTAATCTTAAATATTTTGGAGTTTTATTATAAAAGCGTACACATTGACCCATGAACGAGTTGGTGATCTTCTGGAGTCTACTATTATTATCTCGAACATTATTATACCCATCTCGAAACATCGACTACTTACATTGATTTTATTGTTTTGCAATCCCTATAAATAATATATTTCAAGTGTCCCTGTCAACGATCGTTACTTTGCATTTGAACCCAAATAAGTACCTTCTATCGTTTCGTAGGCGACAATTCTTATTGCTTTGTCTTTTGTTGGGAAATGATTTATAATTTTAAACAACAACTGTATGATGTTTAAATACTTACAAATATTTAACAATCGTGAAAAAACAGATAAAACCACATTCAAAGCTACGTGAAAGATGTTAATTTTTTACAACAGCAATTCATTTCGGTGTAGTGAATTTATTTGTAAAAAGAACAATAAAAGTTGTGGTTATCTCTGTATCTGACTCTACACTTGGCACGTCTCGTACTAGAAAGTTTGTTTAAGACCGGTATGTTTTGGCTCAGAAGAACATTTTATCTAAAGTGTTCTGGAGCGCTGTGAATTGCTATGAATTGAATACACAATAATACCTGTTACTTGTAAAGAAAGACTTGTCAGATATACTTCTTTATTTACACTTTTAGCATAAAAGTATAATTTTATCTAAATTCAACAGCATTTTTTTAAATCTGCACATTTAATTAGATAGCGATTGATAGATACATGCACATATTTAATCGTTTTAGGTATAATTATTACTCTACTATTTTAGTTTTTCTTCTTTCTAATTAATTAATTACCTACTATATACAAAATAAACCTTTTATCGTGAACATAGCAAAAGGAATAAAATGTGATATGCAACTTTACAAAGAGTTTTTGTGAGGTTTTTCTAAATTTGATTTTACATAACTTTTATCTTTACTATTTAATTAACTAACATAAATATAACTGACTTATCAAGTTTGTTATTTTACCTTCCATGTTGATTGTTCAGTATAAGCAAAGCGCCAGCGGAATATCAAATGCAATCACTCGCAAACGCTGCTTTGCTCGGAATATTCATAAGGAGCTCTATAATTTTCAAGAGCTTAGATTGTACTGGATTTGATTTGCAATGACTACTAATCTTTAACCCGATTAAATGTATTTCATATTTCGTTCTTTATGATATGCATCAGTAAAATTATGAATGAATTACATTAAACGGACATCAATTAATGTACGGGTCACGAAAAATACACAGAGCATAATTTGATAGCACACGCTTTTAGTAACGATATGATTACATGTGTTCGTCTATTTGAAAATTGTTTAATTGATAAAAAATAATTTGAATTTTTGGTATAACAGCTAAGTCTGTTTAATATCACGTTAGGTATAGCTTATTCATATTAAACTCAATTCGCGTCTGACGTTATTCTTTTTGTTGTTCACAGATGGCAATATACTACAAGTACTGCTTCGCTCTTTTGGTCCTTCAAATAGTAGTAAATGCAGCCCCAAATACAGACAGCCCATTGACGCCACCGAAAATTACGGTTTCGGAAGAAGAACCTACTAACGAAAACATAGAACCAAAACTCGACAATGAAGCTTATGGGATTAATGCAGACAGTGACAAGCTATCTGCCGAATCTAACGATAATCTTCGACAAAAAAGAATGTACAATTATTATTCCCCACCTCTAAACACATTATTTAACTACCCGAATTATGAGAGAAATCCTTACGATCAATCAGTGTATGGCCCAGAAGATCCGTACCTTCAAATATACAAGAGAGTTCAAGAGATAGCAAATTCTGTGCGCCAGCCTCCGCCGCCTCCACCGCCGGTTTACAACCAATATCCAATTTACGTGCCAATTATCTACTACATTCCACAAGTGGGATGTGGATGCCAACCTAGTGGTAACGGAACTACACCAGGGATCGACAATCGAGCACCGCCACAGATGGACGACGAGAGGCAAAACTGGGGTTTGCTAGTCAACCAGTCGTACCCCATAGAAGAAGGTGATGGGAGAAGGCCTATTTCTTTTGACCCCATTCCACCAAGTCGACCTTTGCCAAGCCGGCCTCCTCCAGTGGAGCATGGCAGTAGTCAAGCCGGTGCCAGTCTTTCTACATCAACAACAACAGAGGCACCAACTCCTGGAAGACCATCTTCTTGTGATGGAGCCGCACTGAGCTGCTGTCATCAACCGGAGATCACCTATGACTGCTTCGTTCAGAGGGGATGCCCAGAACCAACTTTAGTCAGCAACAATCCATGCGATGGCGACGTTATCTTGGAAGTAATCAAGAAGTTTGCTATGTTCTATGGAGGTAGATCAGGCTAAATTTGTATTATTTTAACAGGTACCTGAAAAAGATCTCGCGTTGTATTTTCGTTTTTTGTGCCAACTTCCAAAAAAAATTGTTCATGTTTTGTTGCACTTACACATAAGTTACGAAACATGTTTTTCGCTTTAGTGTCTAGTATTTTTTTATTTCACGTTATTTTATAAGCAAGACATACATCTCAAGGATGCAAAATTTGGAGACGAAATCAGTTTTGACAAGCATTTACCTATTGTGGTTGACTATTTTAAAAACAATAAAAAATGTCGAATAAAAATTATGAGATGAGATGTTCACTATGTATTAATTTTTTTGAGTTCTAAAGGCCACCTTTTCCTTAACCTTTTCCGAAAATAGTGTTCCAGGACAAAAAGCGAGACAAACTTATTTTTTGTATGTAAATAGTTCATACTTAATATTGTATTCATACATAATTCAAACTTATGAACTCATTGTGATTATTACTCGTAGTATTATAAGGGATATAGCTAAGGGAGCCTCAGCTGGGATAGGCCTATGTAACAAGTCTCTCACCCAGTGCTAGGAAAGATAAACAGATTGTAATGTCAAACATATTTGATATTCTGATTAAAAAGTGAATAAAGATTTGTATACATCACAATATAAATAGATAAAACATGTAATACGTATAGCAAATATTTAGCAAAGAATACCCAGTATGTTTTTATTAAAAGTAATAAGTACTTACGTATCGCCAAGGTCAAGAGTTTTTGATTACAAACACATTAGGTATCTAGTATTTTAATATATTTATTAAATTTTTAGCATATGAGAACCACGCATTATGCAAATAATAGTTTTATATTGTTTATTTTATAAGGTTCTCTTTGCAACGGCTTCTAATGTGTGTACATAAACTTCTATGCATTAAAAGCAATATATTTAACAGTATTTTCTAGTAGGTATCAAAGCTTTGTTCCTTGTTCCTGAAACAGTAATAATCTATAAGGTATATTCTATGTTTAACTTATTTATTATAAATATATTTTGTAAATTTATATGTTTTTGATTTTTCAATCCTAAACTGAATGTCTAATGCTTGTATAAAGGAGGAGGATTTAGAGCATACCTACGTTTTCGTTTTACAGTAAGGAACCTACATTTAATATTTATTTATTACATATTATAATAATAGACTAAATAATAAGTGTAATTTCTCAACTGGCAACTAGAACTACAACTACACACATCAACATGGTCTAGGGATATTCCAATAAAACCTTAATAACTAAAATTCTATTAACTTTTGTGTTAACACACCTTTACATTGAAATAATCCTTGTTTAATTGCCTATCTAATCTGATAATAAACTTTTGGATAAAGTTAAATTTAAAAAAAAAGGTATAAAAAGAAAAACTCAGACAAAATGTCAATCTTAACTTTATTTTGAAACATCAAAACCTTAATAAAACAACTATTTTTTTTATAAAAATTTTTGAATACTTAAAATTTATATAATCCGTGGATCCACGTAAGACTCTCCTGCCACATCTGCAGCGGTTCTGCATACTCAAAACAAGGGTGTCAATATCGCTACCCAGATTGCGGTTTCTGAAGCCATGAAGTGCAGTCAGAGCGTTATATCCAGGTTTTGGTCACGTTATCGTGTCACGGGGGAAGTGGTGGAACGGCACCGATGACCTCAACGCATTACAACACAAGTACAGGACCGATTCATAGTAAATGCTGCACGAAGTCAACCAAATGTAACGGCGATGCAATTAGATCAAAGGCTACAGAGAAAGTATGGTTTGCTGGAAAGCGGTCAAACTTGAGAAGATGACTGCATGAAGTCAACCTGCGTGCTCGTAGGTCAATCCGGGTACCAGCGATAAGGAGAGGCAATCGACGAAGAAGATTACAATTGGCTATTGCACACGAAAACTGGTTCCATTCTCAATGGTCACTTGTGCTTTTCACTGATGAATGTGACAACCAAACCCAATGAACTTGAGATAACCTGCCCCAAAACACGTTTTAGAAAAATAACATCCAAAAATTATATTAAGTCAATAGTCAGAAAAAAAAAATTATACAACATCATCATGAAGCAAATATGTATCATCATAAATGAACGGATTTGCTACAATCAATTAAAGTATACTTACAGCACTCGTCACTGTGCGAAACAAACGACCGCGTGACACGTCGTCACAGAACCTACCATAGACGATACAGTTAATATGATAACCTACTGATGGATGTGAACCGGAGAGGGAGGTGTCGCTCTCGCGCTTCTTCACGGTTAGTTCAGTTTTGTTTCATGGCAGTTGTGACAACCATCCCGTGAGACAACCATACCCGGTTTCCCCTACTGACAGACTATGCCGTCCTAGAAAAATAATATTTTTTGAGATCAAATAATATATATCTTACGAACATACATATTTTCACGCCTGTATCCCTTATGGGATAGGCAGAACACCAGAGGTTATTAGACTATCTGATGTCACGTTTGACTTTAGAGGTATTCTAATTATGCATAGAGACTGTTGCAGTGACAGGGGTCACCGTTTCGCCAACAAAACGCCAATAAAACCTCTGTCCCTTAACTGATTTTTACAGTATGCCCGGGAAGAGAAGCAGCTGGTGTATTCTAATATATATAACTTTCGCTCTCAGTCCAGCATGGAAGCAATAATAATATATCTTACTAGCGCATATAGCGCATGTAAGCAATGGTCATCGACACCGGCGTAAAAAAAGTAAAAGAAATGGGTATTTCACATTTAAATAATTTTCCTTGCAAGCAAGACTAAAAGTCAATTGATCCTAAACGAGAAACTGGTGCTTTGAAATCCCTGATTCAATATTCCAAAGTCTAAGTGACGCAGAACATTTCTTGTGAATTAAAATGTTGTGAATGCGATATAGGGTGCGCGTACGCATCGAGGCTCTGGGTAATAAATACGAGTTGTATAATCCAAGATGAAACAGATGTTTATTTATAAGGCTGTGCAAAGGACGTGGTGTTGTGCTGAGCAGTAGTTTTGTTTAAGTTTTCACACTATTTTGCAAGAACATAAATAAGGTAGAGTATTTTTTTCTGCATATAAAACGTTTATTTACCAACCTCTAAATAATGAAGTTAAGTTTTACTGAGTAGTTAAATGCATCATGGCCTGGTTTGGTTTGCCAATTGTTTGGCAGTGTTTTATGAAAGAACTCTTTCCTAATCCCTCGATATTTGTTTACGGTCTGAAATTATAATCACTAACTTCATCATAACTTACCATCATATGTTTTACATACATTTATTTTTGTGTCATATTATTGTTTCCAAAATTGAATTGTGTTTTAAAACTCACGATTTATTTTTAAGCTTAGTTGACCTTGATCTTATCAGTGGCTGCAGATAAATAAAAAAATATACTTATTAACGGTAGTAATTTTTGTGAAATTTCGGTAATGACAACAGTTAAAAAATAGTTCGTTCTATCTTGGGTTACCTGGAAGAAATCCAGGTTTGTTGGTAATAAAGTGTAATTATTCCTTTATTAACTACTTTGAAATGATTTTATGTTCTGTGAGTTTTCCAAAAAGTCAGTTCAAGTTGGTTTTGCAATTTCTATTAAAATATAATCGTTGCTAAAAACCTGGTTAGATCATCAAGGTCAAACGTCGGAAGTCACATGTTTTTAAATATTTTATAACACCTCAGTGAGAATATACTGATAATTTGTTACAAATGTGTTAGATATTTGCTGTTTACTTTGGAGTTTATAATATGATGATAATCTATAGTAATAATCTAACAGACGACGGTATTGTCAACACCTTAAGAACTTGACACATAGAGATCGTTAGAATCGATTAAATACTGAAGAATCCTCCAGAAAATATACTAATAAAAAATAAAGGAAATGATGAGATCTTCATAAATATTTAAATATAAAAATTGTAAAACCTTGCTAAAGTGTTCTTTTGAGTTCTAAATATAAAGTACATTTTTATGCTGGTCATATTATCGGTTTCCTACTCAGATGGCTCCGGATTCGGGTCTGCAACTCTTTGATCGCTTTGCCTTATTTTTATCTGTATCTAACTCTACGACGAACCCAGGACCTCAATTTGACCTGGTGGTAAATGAAGGTGAGGTCGACGGTAAAGGGACAGGGGTTTCATTAAGGGGATAAGGGGACAGGGGATGATCACACATTATCCTTCAATGTAGCTACCTACTTCTTCGGCTTTAAGAAACGAAATGAAATTAGAACCCTAGGTAGACTAAGAGGAAAAAAATTGACAGCAGACTATACTAAGTGTGTGGTCGCTAGCCAGGTAAGCCCTGAAAGGAACCTTCTACCAAGAGCATATTTGAGCATAGACCAGTTCCCCACAACAGCAGATCAAAACCTAAAACCTTCGTTTTCATATCTAATCTTTAATCTCTTTAGGAAAAATAATTATTTGAGAAAGAATTTAATGTAGGTATACTACAGCACATGTTACTTAATAACGTTACATTAATTTAAATACAAGACTCAAATAACTCCGCTGAACTTGACATTTCCTGATTGTAGGAAACCTTGTCGAGCGTTCTGCAAGTCGTTATCCTCAAACGAATGTGGGATTTTCCATTTTTGATTACAAACCGCAAACAAAAGAACATTTCTAAGAGTTATTTTTGCAACAGTCTTTTTGCAACCAATAATTTTTATTCATGAGACATTTTAATAAAGTCTCTTACAACATCAGTTTTAAACCCATACAACTATTTCAAGGCACTGGGTTGTAAGTAAACGATATGTGGTTATCTGTTGATCTTATAGCTTTTAATTTAAATACATCTACATGTCATAGTACAACTTATTTACCGCGATAAAATCTGAACATAATTGATCTTATATTTCATAAAATTAATCTGGAAACCCTAATACAAAAGTGCCCAATTCTAAAGAAAAGAGAATTAACACTATGGCAGACATACTATATTTCAACCTCTAAAATCTATTTTCTTATCAAATCTCTTACATATAATCAACGAATGCAGAGCATTAAAAAAACCGACTTCACTAACAAGCTTTGACTGAAGTATTAGGTCATCACCGTATTCATATATGTTTTCAACCGATTTATATAAAATTTATAAGATTACCTCTGAAGTACTTTGCATCTTGTTTAATAAAACAATAATATTCAAAATCAATTCATAAGTGTCCGTAAAATCGTGTAACAAAGACACAAAATAAACATACACACGAATTGAGAACCTTAGGAGGCTTTTGGAAGTCGGTTGAAAAATCGAGATAACAGAAGCTTGACAGAAACTCCTTTATAGACGATATATAATTAATTATCCTTCATGAAATTTTCTCCGAAATATCAAAAGAAAAGCTTCGAATAGAATAGCAGGTAAGTGTAACAAGAGTCGACGATACTAATTAAAATTAATTTAATTATAAACGGAACTGGTTATAAATAGATTATATTTATTTTAACTTATTATCTTTTTGTATACAGGGTGACTGGTGACAAGTTTTAGATATTGAAGGAGAGCACTCTGAACTCGATTCTGATCATAGATATGTAAAAAAGTAGGAATTAAATTTTTCACCAGAAATCCAAAAAAAAGAGACCTTACTACAGTTTTCCCGACGCGCTTTCTCAGTCAACACGCACGCAGCAGTGTTCCCGCCACACGCACACCACCACCCGCTAAATATCTATTGCATTACGCTTACGTGACCATGCGTTGCGTAATGAATTCTGTAACTTTCGGTTATGTTTACCTAGTAAATAATTAATATTTATTTTATTTTTTCTCTTCATGTATGATCTTAAACTATCGTCCTGGAATTTCGAAAATGACCCACCAGTCACCCTGTATATTCATTGCCCAGAAGGGAGGGCTTAGGTATGCCCCACAGTGGCTACCATCCAACTGAGTTGTGAGCTTACATACAGTTATAATATGCGTGTTCATCACCTGTCTGGTTCATTGTATATAATAAACAAAGATAGTTCAGCGTACGAACAGTTCTTACTAAATTTTTCAAGCAATAAAAGTAGATACATAATGCAAAAACTAATGGAAATTGATGAACGGAAAAATATGACGGTGAACGAATTTTAAAAACTTAGCCTATTATTTGATTAGCTTACAGTTTTAGTGACTTAACGATTTAGTCAAAGACTCTGTTCTTCGGGCTTAAATTATAATATAAAAGATAATTATATTTTTTTAAGTTTCTCATTAAATTAGTTGTAAATCAGATAGACAGAAAGCTTACCTTTTATCACCATTTCTAGAATTTTACCAAAATATCGTTTATTCTTCCATGCTGGACTGGGAGCAAAAGAAAAACATAGAATGTGCCAGCTGCTTCTCATCCCGGTCATACTGTAAAAGTCAGTTAAGGGATGGAGGTTTTTTGACGTTTTAGTGGGCGATAGGCTGACCCTCTATCACTGCAAGTCTCTCTCCATCATAATAATATCTCCAAGTTTGTCAAATGTGACATCAGATAGTTTATGTCTTCTGGTGTTCTGCCTACCCCATAAGGGATACAGGCGTGACGATATGTATGTATGATATCGTTTATTATTAGATATAGGGTTTAACTTTTCTGACCGTTGAATCGCTTTTAGAACTTTTAATTTAACCCCTTTTTTCTTTTCTAGCAATGAAGACCGCAGCCCTACTAGCAACAACATTCATATGCCTTTGCCATGGCATCAACGCAGGAGTTGTTCCAAACACATTGAAAGCTTCATTAGAAAAACATTTGGGTTATCCGGAATATTTAAAGTTAATACAAATTAAGAGTAGAGGAAGTATAACTTCTGATAACTTGTCTTCTTGTGCCAGAGCTATTTTGGGGTGCTGCCAGGATAAGAGAATGAACGAAGGATGCTCAGAATCTCTTGGATGTGGAACTTATTTCTTTGATGATAACCCTTGTGATGATGCGTTCATATTAAGGGCTTTGAACGCAGCTGATAGTTTTTATAGCAGATATAATAGTGTTAATGAGTAGACCTGTTAAACATAGTTATATTTTTTAAACAATGTGATATTCGAATTAACAAATTTTAATGATTTGGTATTATACCATGCCAGTGACATTAAATTTGAAATAATAGTGGGTGGTATCCGACATTTCAGTTTTTGAAACCTCTCTAATGTGAAAGCAATGAACTTCGAAATCGGTGTTGCTAGCAACTGGTGTCAGCAACTGTTTAGTCTATAGGCCCAAAATTTAATATAAAAGAGACTTCAAATTTGAGAGTCGAATTGACTTACTCTTTATCCATCAAACTGTCAGTATCTAATTCAATAATTTGAATTAATTTAAATATAATTTGATTTACAAACTAACCTACATCATTTTTCCATGTTGAATTAAAGATTTGTTTTAAAAAGGTTAGCCTTGCTTTATCAGAGCGTCTTATAGGTACAACTAAAATCCACTAAGAATTGAACAAAATAGATAACCAGGGCCCGATTACTTAAAACTCTGATCGACTGACAATTGTCGGTCTATACATTGTAAAATTACAAAAATGCGTTTCATAAAAACTTGACAATTCATCCATAATTGTCACATAATGCGTTTCATAAAACAATTGTAGTTTTATGAAAGGCAGTCTTCTGACAATTGTTACATAAATTTATGAAATGTCTGTCATGTTAATTGTAGAATTGTCGTAACAATCCGACAGGCAAGTGAGGACCTGTCAACGACTTACAATTGTAAAAAAGGTAGAATAATAATAATGGTTACGATTCTATACAAAATTGAATTAAATTGAATGAGCATTTAGCAAATTTGGTAATTTTACAAAATTTGTTTGTTTTCATAAAATATAAAAATAACAGTAGCTGAACCCTTCATGCATTGTTGTTCATCAAAACTTTAACTGGCTCTCTGAAGAAGTGTAATTTCGATTGGAGACCCTTTAATTTTGATTTAAATAAGTATAAAGGAAATATGTGAAATAGAGTTATTGAACTTAATGATTCACAAATTGTGATGGATGGACAGATGACGATGAGTGAAGTCGTTTTCATAAATGATGTCCCGTGCAATACTCTTATGTCAAACACAAAGGGTGTATTATCTCTCAAATCGTGGGACTTCTTTCATGAAAAGGACTCTAGGTACCTACATGCACGACAGACTTCGCTTTCAACTGACATGGGTTTCTTAATTGTAAAAACCCTTTTCTAGTTACGTTTAATTATGAGATATCAACGGATTTTTAAATTTTTTACTTATAGCAACACTTTAAACCTTGACAATAATTGTCGTGACAATTTTTTATGAAATGCTTTATTTTGACGTATGTATGTCGTATGTCGCCTGTAGAATTGTAGTTTTTTGTAACGAAAGTCATGTGAAAATCACTAACAATTGTCAGTTTACCATGAATTGTAGCTTTATGAAATAGGGCCCAGATGTAGTATTTTTACTATGTATATAACCTTTTTCACAATGTGAGGAAAATACCTGCATTGCGCCTCAATTCTTCTTCTTGCTACAAATCTTGCCAGTGCACATTTAAAAATGATCATCATACTTACTGGCGCGTCGAGAATTCAATATTTATGTTTGTTTCTAAGGAATCATATAAATGTTGTGGTTTTCTGTAAATGACTTCACCTGTTATCTTTATTAATGTTAAGTATGAAGTATCAGGATGTAGAAAACAATACTTCAAGGAACTGTGATAATAAAATACATTTTGCATTATTGCGTTTTATTACATTATTCACTATAGTGATCCAAACATTACGGTATCTTATTGGATGTTTTAAGATCGCGCGATACAGACGAAAGTATACATTTTAAGTTATACAGGGTTGGTTTTTTAGTCACCAACCAAATTTAAATCTTATTTTTTTTGATACAAAATAAACCTATCTGCATATTTATTTACGCTCAGTAATAAAAAAAATATGGCACCATTAACTATTTTACAAATAGTCGCTGTTGATGAACATAGCTGCTACGACGCGGCATTTAAGTGATAATAATAAGATGTTTTGCAGTAGCGCGTAGTCGTCTTTAAGATAGTTCCTAATTCTTAATTTCCTTGTAAAAAATACTTTCCTTTTTTGCAAAAATGGTTTTTATAAATGATACTGATTACGTTAAAAAAAATTGACCGGTGACTACAAATCAACCCTTTTCCGATTAAAATAGTATAGGATTTTACTAGTACTGGATTTTATCGCGCTTACCACGCATCCTGAAAGTGTTGACTGTTACTCCGAATCATAATTGTTCTTAGGCTGCAAACTGGACGGTAGCGACAGCGACAGCGAGAGCGACAGCGGCGCGAGCAGCGGCGCGAGCAGCAGCGCGGGCTGTGATTTCCGGCCCAGATTCCTCACGTCGCTGCAAGCGCCGCATTCAGTAAAATACTAAAAAGTGAAATCACTCAAACTCAAAACGGTAAATTTTAGGAGGGGTGGTTCCATAGTTCCAGTAAAAAGTAACCCTGTATAGATAAAGGCAAGATATAATTTGGGTATTCACAAAACACTACTTCAACGAAAATTTACTGTCGAATTTTATGTTTTTTTATTTATTGAACTGGATGAGAAATATGAAAGAAAGACTTTTCATGAAGTGCTAAATACGGTGTGAATTGGACATTTTAACGTAGTCTGAACACGGCCACTCATAAAAAGTATAAAAAATACAATAGTAATACAATTCAATTTAATGAATATAGACATCTGGCAGACAGCCAGTGGTACGGTCGTCAGCAGTAAGATCTATTCAATCTACATTTTACATAATTATGTTACTGTATCAGTTCTGAGTAACAAAATTATCTTGATTAAGGTGTAATTCAAGACCATAGACCACACTCATAAACTATTTTGAATATTGTCTTAATTATGTCGGTATTATTAACCAATTATTTTTTAAGCAGTAGAAACTTGCCTGACTTGAACAAGACAGAAGACTGGTTAAGTTGAATGTAATAAAATCGAGTAATTTGACTACTAATAACTAATAAAATCAATTCACACTTACACTCACACACCTACAGTAACACAAACACATGCACAACCTTTTTACATACAAACAGACAAATATAATTTTATGAATTGTTTTTTTATAGTTTTATTTATCCTTTCTATTTTTGCATTTTTTGTTTTAATATGATTCTCATTCCATAATAATTTATAAATAGAAACTAAGAATTATGGTCTTTTTTTTAGCATTTTTGTTAGCTTAATAAATTAATTATTTTCATTTATAGGTACTGATATATTTTAGCTCTCTAAATGTAATAAATTATAAAAAGTAAATCCTTTATTAGACGTAAGCTACTCTTTAGAAGATGTATTTTATTTTTTAAATTTAAGGTCTGTGGATTTTGTGACTGATAAATAAATAAAATAAATAAATAATCTTAAAATGTGACCTTCTTTTTGAAGGTGACTGTTCCAACTTTGCCATTGGCAACAAGTGGACAAATAACATACAAAATAAAGTGAAAAGTTTGCACATTTTGGCTCTGAATAAAGAAGTTAGCGAATCACATTAAACGCCAAAAGGCACGAAAATCCGATTATTATCTCTCAGTGAGCTCATATTTTTAGCAAAACTACATATTTACATGTATTTCAAAGCCGTGAGAGTTGTTTACATACAATTCTAACAATTTAAATTCCGCCGAGGTTTTGCATTATCCATACTTGGGCACATTTGAAGATAACGAGACTCGAATAAAAACATGATATCACACAGGT
This sequence comes from Stenoptilia bipunctidactyla, assembly GCA_944452665.1. NCBI lineage: Eukaryota > Metazoa > Arthropoda > Insecta > Lepidoptera > Pterophoridae > Stenoptilia > Stenoptilia bipunctidactyla. The sequence continues at coordinate 8,291,040 of OX101728.1, read as the reverse complement.
TTAAGAAATAATAAATTGAATCAACCTTGAATTATGATTATTATAACAATAGTGACATTTACAAAGACCGTAAGACAATTAATAAATAAACAGGGCCGAAGAAGTAGGTTGCTACATTGAAGGATCACCATCTTCGTGAGCCGAGAGACGCACACTGCTGGACAGAGGTCTCCCCCAACAAGATTCTCCACGTCGCGCAGCCCTCATCTACCTTTAGACATTCATAAAGTATTTCTTTTGTATTTATGAATAAAAGTTTTTTAGATTTGAATTTAAATAATTCTGACACTCACACAACATTATCTAGCCCAAATTAAATTTCTTAAAGAACTTGTGTTATGCACACTAGATGATATACTTAAGACATATATAAACATACATATTGAATAAATACATATTTTTTATTAGAATAAACTTAAATAAACATATAAACGTCCATGACTTGACGAGTAATATTCGAACCCAGGACCTCTGGCATAGAAGGCACTGTATGTTACCGCTACACCAGCCGGTCGTCATCTACCTTTAGACATTCATAAAGTGTTTCATTTGTGCTATTATGAATAAAAGTTTTTGGATTTGAATTTTGAATTTGTATATGCCCGAGTGCGTCTCCTAGCAACTACAGTTTGATGTGGTCAATAGTCAATTCATTGGCCATGTAGGGTCGGCCTAGAATAGCCCTATCGCCCCTGGATAAGCGTGTCGTAAAAGGCGACTAATCCGAGTGACCCCCGCTTGGTGGTAGGATCCCCTCAGGGTCCTCCTGGCTAGCGACCAGCTTTCATATAAAGTCCACGGCATTGACAATCAAAGCATTTTATTCAATTTCAAGAGTTTGGCCATAGCACCATTTTAACGTTTGGTGGCGCCACTTATTACTGGCAATAAAAACTTAATATGAGTGAATTGAGTGAGTGACAGACAATCATTTGCTATTCGATCGCAAAACGCTGCCGGCTTGTGAAAGTCCTAAGCATATCTGTTGTAAACTGCACATATCTGCTGTGTTTTCCTGCAAACTCAGAAGTAGCGTCAAGTGACCTTAAGTTTATCATTTATGTAACTGAATTGTTGTGATGCTTGATAGACTCTATGATTCACATATTTCGACGAATAACTTTATAACTATCAAGCATGCTAACAAGTGTTGGTGGATATGAAAAACAATATTTATCCACAATAATAATAAAATACCACTATAGTTCATACTCCACCCAAAAAAATTCAAGCACATAAGCGCCGCCAAGCGGCAGAAAAGCTTGCATTCCAAACTCCCTATAATATTGATGTGTCTTATCTGTACTTGTACATAATACTTTCTAATCTGTGATAAAGTCTATCTCCAAATATCACCACTCCGGCGGGGATATGTTCCGGCAATGTTATATGAAGAGCCAGTTCTTCCTAAACCCGTGTGCTGTCATCTTCGACCTCATCTGCACTTACAATCAGGTGAGATGTAGGTCAAACACGCGTTTAGTAATCGATAAAAAAATTACAACGATATTGAGCCGCCGTATTCATGAAATTAATGTTGAGAAGTAGGGCGTTACCATTCAATCTCAACTATTTAAAAAATAAACGTTCATTTCCTGATATAAAATTTTCTATTATTATACAGGGTGTCTGGTAGGTCACTTTTGAAATTCAAGGACGATATTAATTATTTACTGAGTAAACTTCACCGAAAGTTAAAGAGTTCATTACTCAGCGCATGGTCACGCTAGCGTTGGCAGCGATTCGCGCGCCAGGTCACGTGTTGCGATTGACTCAGGCCAGGCCTAAGTAAAGTACATAGTAGTATTTATTCATAGGGAATTCTAGTGAAAAATTTAATACATAATTATGATCAGAATCGAGTACAGAGTGCTCTCCTTCAGTATCTAAAATTTATCACCAGTCACCCTGTATAGTCAAATAAAGTAGAAGCGCGCCATCTGTTCCTACTTTCTGCTTCAGTTACAAAGATTTCACCGGTCACTTGACACTTTCTTGAACTTTGCTGACTTATTTACAATATTCTGTTTACTGTGCTTCAAAAGTTTTTGTAAGAAGCTTAAATTGTAATTCGAAGTAATTCGCCAGCAACGACAACTCAGAATAATCATTTGAGAAGACTCCGGACCTATTGAGTACTGTGAAAAATGACTGCAAAGACGAAATTTTTTATTCATAGCTTCAACCATGATATCTATAAGATATCTATGCTGAGTTTCTTGGAGAGGATCAGTTTGATTTCCCTTAACAAGGACCTAAACATCATCTCATCAACAAACAAGACAAAAAATCCTCACTCAGATCAGTGAATAAAAAACAACAGAATAAACGAAATTGATTCTTACGGAATTTAATAGTAACGGCCGATGGTTAAATAGTTGGATTAAACTTTTTTTAATTTAACTTGGGCCCAATTTGACATTAGGCCCAACATTTGAAATCGAATTCAAAATTTTGGGAACTTTGACCTCAGCAATGAGGCTTAAATTAAAAGTAATTAATTATTATGTAATAATTGAACGAGGCGTCATAATCGTCAGCTCAAAAATACACCTAAAATTTGAGCTCTGCCGAGCGCAATGGGATTCAGTTGCATAATTTGGCCTACGCAAACGAGTGAAGGTAATAAAAGGTCCCGGGGCAGTATTTAGTACTAAATACCTATCACCTCGGGACCAACAATTTCGCAGGAGTTATTTAATAACGCAGTTTTGTATTTCCTTTATTTTTTATTTTTAAATAATGCTTAGCAAACATTATTTAAACAAAAAATAAAGCTGTATGTAAGATACCATCTGATGTTAAGAGGCAAAAGCTAGACGTATTTTGCATAATTATTAGATTTTTTGATTTATAAGCTATCTAAATGCATATAGCACTCAAATCACCCTCAATAAAAACATAATTATGGATAAATGAATGTTGTGCAAATGAACCTTCTAAGCTGAACTGTAGGCTGAAGTTGATATTGACTGTTGTTCCAATATTTTTAATAGATCTGTCTGTATGAGCTCAAAGTTAAAATATATTCTAAAATATAGTTAGTAAAACGAGTTTTAACCAGATTTTATCGGGCTTTAGATTTTAGATACCAGATTTTAAATTTTAACCTTCGTCATTTCAGTGTTCTTGCAGATAAGTCATATTTAATCACATATTTTTCATTTTAAAATTGGAAAACGTTAAGAGCCTTTTAATTAATCCAATTTTGGCATACTCGGATTTGGTGTTAAATAAAAGGGTTAATTTCTCGTTTATAAGTTATTTAAAAATCATATCAGTTGGCACATTGCACCTAAAAGAATAATTATAAAAATCAACCTCTGTGACGCAGTTGGGGTAAATAAATAAACAATGGAGACACTTTTTAAAACATAACTATATAAAACAAAATTCTCCATACTAATAAATTCCTTACTTTTCAGATTATATAAAATATTTATTCATTAATATAACAGTATGCTTTGTAAATAATAGGTTAAACATTCCGAAAGCAATAAAAGGCTCCCAAAACAGTACCAAGGTTGTATTAAATTCAAGAACAAATTTATGTCTTGTTCATTAAGTTTTTTATTACAAGAAGATACTGAGTTCATAATCATGAACGAAAATATAAAACTTGTTTATTTCCTTCCGTTTGTAATATTCTGCGCTTTTATTGTCCAATTCTCTTGGAAAGAATAAATGAAATTAAATTGTATGTTTAGCCATAGCTGAGAGATATGAACTTTCGGCGAAATACGAAGATTTTTGGTTAGATACTATTTCAAATTTGAAATGTTTATTGTTGATGTTCTAATTGTCTAAAACAAATATCTCAAAGTTATGCTCCTTTAATAGTAAATTAATTATGCTGGATATTCTACAGGGTGACTGGTGACAAATTTTAGATACTAAAGGAGAGCACTCTGTACTCGATTCCGATCATAATTATGTAATAATATTAGGTACTTAAAATTTCACTAGAATTCCCTATAAATAAATACTACTATGTTACTATTTACTTCACATACAACTGAGTCAATCGCGGCACGTGACCTAGCACGCGGTTCGCTGCCAACGCTTGTGTTGCGTAATCAATTCTTTAACTCTCGGATATTTTTTTTTCTCTTCATGTATGATCTCAAACTATCACCTCCTTGAATTTCTAAAGTGACCCACCAGTAGCCCTGTATATTATTAATTTTGTTCGGAGCTAAGTAAAAGTATCTATGTTAACTTAGTAATGGGTAGAATTCTTTTGTAGAGTTTCAATTATGTAAACAATTTGCTTTCCATAGTGTCGGCCTTTCAATTCAATCACACGGCACAGACACAGTACACATTCTCAATAATTTATTTCTATTTTATGAAAAACCTCAAACTAGTGCTGATGGTTAGTGTCCAGGATAGTAGTAGAACATATTTTTTAACACAAGAAAGACGGCTAAATCTACCTACCTAGAAGGATGAACGCCGGTCATATGACTGTGCTCATACAATTACTCTATTTTTGATCAACTTCCAAAAAAGGAGGAGGTTCTCAATTCGTCTGTAGGTATGTTATTTTTTTGTGTGTTTTTTTTCACTCGATATTTCGGACAATTATGAACGGATTTTGAAAAATTGTTATTTCATATGATAGAGGATACTTCATAGTTGGTACCATATAAATTTCATCGTACTCGTTTGAGTACTTCATTCAAAATTTAAAACTTTTGAAAAAATATGTATGAAATCGGAGAATGTTTACGTTAATGACATTCTGAACTCAGCCAAAGTGTTGACGTGAAGTCGGTTTTTATAATGCTCTGCATTCGTTGATTATTTTAAAAAAGGTTTAACAAAATAAAAAGCTAATATAAGATAGCATCATATTATTTATATTTAAGTGCATTTTCAACCGACTTCCAAAAAAGGAGGAGGTTTTCAATTCGTCTGCATGTTTTTTTTGTGTCTTTGTTACACGACATTTCGGACAATTATGAATCGATTTTAAGAATATGATAGAAACTACTTCATATGGGACCACCATATAAATTTTATCAAAATCGGTTGAGTAGGTACTTCATTGAAAAATTCAATTTTTTTAAATAAGATTTATGATTTCGGAGAATGTGTACGTGGATGACATTATTCGTCAGACAAAGTTTTGACGTGAAGTCGGTTTTTTTAAATTCGTTGATTATTCACATGTAAGTATCCACAAAACATAACAAGATCCATATAATTGCTTATTACACCCATCGTACTTTATTAGTTTTATTTTTGCATTTACTTATATTAAAAAATCTCTTTCGAAACTTCGAAACTCCTTGGTAACGATTCTCGAATAATCGAAGGAAAAGATTATTCCACGAAAGGTTCAGTAAATGAAAGTTCTCCATGCGTTTCAGTTTTCTCGCTGAGCTGACTCACTACCTAACTCCAAAATAAATTTCCTCCGTTCTATGGAGTTATTCGCCATTTTATTATATAAAATATAAGAATGAATGCCTGCTAAATCTAAAATATTATAAAATACTTGTACTGGCCTTTTTCTGGATGCTGCCTTGACCTTGTACTTCGATTGAATCGATTTTCAAAATTTCATATGATAGAAGATATTTCATAATTGGTCCCATATAAATTTCATCGAAATCGGTCGAGTACTTCATTGAGATATTCAAATTATTGAACAAAAACATTTTAAATAATAAGTAAATAAAGCAAATGAGAACTATTTGTTCATCTGGATTTCAGATACTACCCATACCTAATAATAAAATAAAAATTATCATTATGTTCAGTAAAAACGTTTTCGATTTATATAAGTTTTTAATTTAATTTGCATTCAAATTACTGCTTCCGTCTTTCTAGTGTTAAAGAAGGCTACATGAAGCCTAACAAACTCAAGGCTGAAGTTTAGTTTCAGAAATTATTGGTAGGTATGATGAGGTGGTCTACGAAGGAATTTGCTCATTTATCTATCAGAAAATTTCATAGACTGAGCGATGATATTGGGACTTCATTTCATAATAATATTTCATAATAATTTCATAATAATATGGTGCTGTATTGTAATAAAAATCAGAAAGTCCTCCGGTCCCAAATGAATGCCCACCACCAAGTGGAGGATGCTTGGATTATTCTTCTTCGAATCTACATAAATGAAAGTGCCGACTTTTTGAGAGGTTTAAGTGAACATGGCTATATGATTATCAAAACAATTTTAAAGTTCACTGTAGGACCATGGTTCTTCCTGGTTTTGAGTTTTGGATCATAAACTGCCAAGATGTCTTAGTGCTAGGTTTTTTAACAGTGGCAAGACCGGCATTTGTCCGTTAATCTGGTAAAAAGTGAACATATAACTCAAGCTCAGGAAAAAACTGGTTCTTTTTAAATATTGCCCAAGAAAGTATTAGGATTTTTAGGACGGTGAAAAATCTTCTGACAACCTTCTACGACTGTGGACAGTCCTGATCTCTTTACGTGCCCTCTGAACATGGAAATTGTCGTGATAAATGGTCAGTGGTCACCAATCCTTGTACCTACCAGTCCGATCAATGCGATTATATTGACCATTATTCTTTGTAATTGCGGAATTTAAACAATGTTATAGGAACATGGTTACTTCAATTAATATTCAGGATTTACTTATTCAACTTTGATACAAGCGAGAGGCATTAAATGAAACCACATACTTTGTGTATCATCATCAGGCTACACAACAAAAATCAGATTTCAAGCAATAGTTTAGTCACAGTAAAGTTTTTAGTTTATTTAAAACATCTTGTATCTTCCCGATCCCCTGATTGTAAATAAGTATTACAGGTATAGGTAGTTGTCATTCATCGCGAAACGTCAAAATATCTGTCCAAATCTTTAAAAAGGATGTTTACATTTTAACTTAATTATTGAGCTATTTAAGTTCTTTGAAAAATAAAAATATTTTTGTATATTTCTCGTTAACTTTTAATAATTTTGGATTAACAGGCGCTTATAGTAATGTGTTTTCATTTAATGTCTCTCACTTGTATCAACGTTGTATTCATTGCATACTTTACAAGATTATTCGTGACAACTCGATTTCTTAATATAAAAAAATTTACGCGACGTAATCTGGTTCAAATGACTTTCATAAAAACATAATTAATTTTGACGCGTCATTTATTACCAATAATTATTACGGCCTAATCGCAGCCTTCAATCGTAAAAGCTCTGCTCGTGAGTTACAGATTTAATTGTCTATGATTAAAGCACCGTAGACACAACTGTAATAAACACAGCTCAAGAGCAAAAAGAAAACAACTTTACGTACCTACACGATGAAAGTAAAATATCCCTTCTATTACCCAGTAAAGAAATTCCTTTAACGACGATAATAAAGTCGGTGATTGTTTGCGGCAAGGCTAGTATTAAAAGAGCTTATGCACCACTCTTGTTATTGGATGCAGAGCTTTAGACATTGGCACTGAAACGGTCAAGTACTTGTAATACGCACTCCCTTGTCCTTGTACCCAAGAAATAATTCTAATTTTTAAAATTTTTGACTTATTTTTCAGACTGAGTTATATCAGGTTTTAACGTAAACTTTTGAAACATTTTTGATAATTTTAGGCACTAATAGAGATGACCGATGGTTTTCATAATGTTAAACAGATTTCAGTGCAAGCATGTCTTTCAGTACTAGAATAATTTATTGGCACTGTCAGAAACTTTTCCAAACCCCAAGTGGCTTAAGTGATATTGTATGATTGTTAAAACCTCAATTCTCAAATTCATACAAATAATTTTGTTTATAACGACCTCTTCGGACGAAAAAAATATGTTAAACAATATTTTTCGTATCTGTTTTCAATTTTAACAAGAATTTACTTATTAAATTTTCCTACCACCCTTTCGGGCATAATTAAAAACCTCCAAATTAATTCAAAAACTACAGAATTCAAAGCCGACCGCTGTTGAAGTAACATAATGCAGTAGATTTTTCACTACGTTAGATATACCGTTACCGAGCCTCGCGGGTGTTGCCGAATTAATGAGGGACACTCCTCTTTGTGTTGAACTCAGGTATAAAAACGTAAACACCGTGTGCATAGGAAAACACAGTTAACACGCCCCGTGTTTACGGAACGGCGACTGTCGAAGAGGTTTACTATGGCTGGTTTATGGTTGATAGCTTGATGAAAACGGTTTTCTTTTGTTTTGACATATTGTGGTTTGAATAAGCTATACTTGTTGCACGGAAACAGAATCCTAGGCTAAACAGCTTTTGGTTCGATCAACATGTACAGTTTCGTATCATATTTGTGAAAATAATAATTATAAAATAATAAAAAATAATTACAGAACAAACGAAAATAAACAGGGTGTAAGGCGCTCTGGGTGATATTACTGAGTTCTTGAATAACTTCGTAAGCCATGCCAAGTGTACTTCATAAACGACACTAATCATATTATTTAGATTACTTTCATGTGTGTTACATAGATATACAACATTCTATTAATTTTGTTAATATTGCATTACATAAAATGAAAACCTAATAAATCATGCCGCTGTCAAATTGTTGGTAATTATTGTTTTATAAAAACACGTATTGTGCCCTAAGAGAATAATATTTATAGGCAGATACCAAAAATAAAACACAACCCAGAAAAAAATATTTAGGATTGTATCAATACAGAGAACGTAGACGGGAATCAGACAAATCGCATCCAATTATATCGATAGACGAGCAAACGTCGACAGCAGTGCTGTTATCCAATACCATCTGTCACACGTGACGTTTTATAAATTCTCTGTACTGAGTTTTATTCTGAACTGTATTAATATCAGGAAGTAAAGGCAGAATTCGTTTATGAACGGGTTTAGGATTTTGTAATAAAACAGAATTAAAACAAATAAACTCGAATACAAAAAAAGACGATAAATAAGCACCGGATACACATGAGGATATGGCTAATGTTAGGTATTAAGGTTAATCTACCAATGGTTGGAAAAAGAATTGAAAAGTTGTGCGTTTTAAACTTCATTGGCTTTTTTGTAGATTGAACTGCGCCAGCATCTATTTCTTTTGCATCTTTGACGGCTAAATATTGATTAAAAACTCAAGAAAAACTAAATTAGAGGGCATTTTTAAATGTGCATGTCTTTATGATCAATATAAGATTATCAAAGTTTTCCCTTTTTTCATATGAAACTCAAACGTGTTTATTATAAATCTGAACGACTATTTATTCTTATAAACTATTTTTATTACTTCAAACATTTTTTAAAATATTATCTTTTTTATCACATTTTATTGCTTCTCTCTTTTCTGAAATACAAAATTCTAATATGACATACAAAACGCATTATCTTTGATAGATTATCTGCAATTTATACAATATCCGCATAGAGATGGGATCGAGCGACTAAGGATACAAGTAAAGTAGACCTACAATATTTCCCCGTCTCTTTGAATAGCACAAATTGTATGTTTATCTCACAGTTTGAGAGTGCCATATTACCATACCACCAGAGCTTCCTTGCAGACAACGCACAGGTAGCCGCATATACATTATGTAAATGTGGTCGCCCATTTTCTTTGCAGCAGAACGCATATACAGAATATTTCTGCCAAAAATCTCTCTCCTTTTAGCTTAGATAAACAATAGATTAGAACGGCGAAGGTTGGGAGGGAAGAAATTTTACAAGAGCAGAAATGTTTTGTGGTAAGATTAATGTTTTGGAGTTAACCATTGTAAGTAATAATCGATAATCTTTCATATTTTACACTGTAATATTGTTACTCAAAATCAAAGTTTAAGGATAGGAAAATAAATTGTTACATAAAAGATGTTTTTAGACCGGAGGTACATCGCGTTTAATTATATTTCCTTTCATACCCGATATTTCGGTGTTTTAGTAGAGGATAAATTTTGTAAAAGATGTATTTCATCTAATAAAATGAATCGTTAAAACTCAAGACAACAAATTGTTTAGAATCGCTGATACCATTGAGGGTTTCCTACCAATTAATTTTGGCAGCTACAAAAGCACTTACCTAAGTATTTAGTGTAGCATGTGAGCTATGCGATATTGATTTCAATTACAACGATATTGAAGCTCTCATATTCCAATTAACTTAAATGATTATATTAATTACGAACTACCGATCTAAATCGTCGTTATCTACCATCTGAATGCAATAAGCATTAGTGAAGTCTGGGTTCAGGTCTTGGACGAAGGGAAATTAATTATACATTTATTAGTATTCATTATTTAGCAAAAAGCAGAGCATGAAGCAGTAAATTCCCAAGAACTTTAGAGGTACCATAAGAATGAGTAATTGAACTATGAAATAACCGATGAAAACTGTGCTATTATTAATTCCGATTTTAATTGTAACCAAAAACTTTTTTTTGCTGTATCAACTGTTTCAGAATAAAAAGTAGCTTATACATCCAAAACTTTTACATTTATAATATTAGTAAGATTTTTGAACGCGCTTATATCAGAAATTGCCAATTGGATTTAAAAAAACTATTGTTGTATTTGATAGCTCTGCAATTAAGGAATCTTAAACATTAAAAAAGAATTACCATATTAAAATTCAACGGGAAATTCACCCGTGGCTGCTGATATCTAGGCTATGCAAGCGCGAACGTCAGCTCTATCTGTCAAGACTTTTTATCGTGAAAGAAAACAAAACACCACAAGAGACAAACATTCATCGTCCCAAACTTTCAAACGTGATAGTAGAACTTTTTGACTCCTGATCAGAAAGTCTAAGTAGCAAAACTTCCAACAATGCAAAATGTCCAATGAGAAAATAAAAATGAATTTCCTAATTAGACCTTTTGCTATACAAGTCCTCTAGATATTTAGACGTTTTGCTACATGGACGATTAGTTACCTAGACTTTTTGATCTGGAGCTTTTTGTTGTACAATAGTATATTATGTGACAAGTGAGCTAAGTAAGCAACGCTCACGAGTTACATACGACGTTTTCCAACACACTTGTGATTAAAAGACAGACATACGTGGTCATAAAATAACAAACACATTTGATAACAAAGCTGTGAATTGTGATTGAAAAATGGCGCCGAACTTCGCGCATGCGCGTAGGTTTTTTTTTTCCGCCAAATGTGTCAATGTCTGTATAGCATATACAGCCCATTTTAAGTGAAAATGTTTAATTTGGAGTGGTAAATGCAAATATTTTAATATTTTATAACAAATTATTGTACATTGTGAATAATTTGTTTGATATACAAATTTGTTTTACTAATATAAGGCGCAAACATTTAAAAATATATAATATGGATTTGAAGTGGTATAAAACCTCTTTGTTGTTTCTGAAAATATTTAATGTATAACCCGGACCAATAAAATATGCTCTGTTTACTCGCATGTATTTTGCACAAAGGTACAATTCAACTTTGTAGGATTCATTATATTATGCACTAGGGTATAATATATTATGCGCGCGTGACTTATAGCCCAGTTTATAGTTCTAAATTCAATAGAATAACGCTCACTTTACGAGCAAGTGTGTTGAAAAATATGATTACTTTTCACTAGCTACCTTCCCTAATCTACATGCCTTATGCATCAAAAGATTACAGTATTTAAGGATATAATTAGTTGTTTGTTTTTAAAAGTTAACATCATTCTTAAATCAGCCTACTTTTTACACAAACGAGTATTATTACTATAGACAATTATTGGAAAAACCTTCTACTGTATTCGAAACAGCGACAATTTTTCCGAACGAAATCTTTTCGATATTTTCCTGTATTGGGAAGGACGAGCTGGATAAATGGGTTCATTACCGAGTCGAACGGCCGATGGAAATCGTTTCAACGCCTTTTCCATCAGCATTTTTGGCACCGAGATAGGAAGTTATAAAATTCTTATCCAAACAACAGTGAATATGGAATGTTTTGTGGATTGTATAGACTTAAGTAGGTAAGCTTTACCATAATCGGGTTTCGTGTGAATATTTTAATACTGATTAGGTTGTATCACAGATAAAAATAGTCGCTTTGGAGACTTCTGTTTTAAATCCTGTTGCTGAATTAAATTTAATTTTATATGCGACACAAAAGCGGAACTGTCAGGTGTCACAACATTTACAATGTAAAGGCAAAATGCCTTGAGCGTTGGTAAACATTGGATTTAATCTAAAAACCTTAAATTTAATCAATGGGTGAGTACAGTCCCCGAGGTACACGTAGGTACTGGAGGACCATAAATACTATAAATATGATTACATTTTTATTTTTACTTTACCTATAGTTTTCACTTGTGCATTCAACAGAAGATCTCAAATGTATTTCTTTGCAATAATTATAGTTTATTCGAATCATACTTTCATTTCATTTCAGATTAAATTGTGTATAAATGATACAAACATATAGAACTTTAGTAGTAACTATATTAGTATTCTTCAAAAATACAGGGTGACTGGTGACAAATTTAAGATACTAGAGGAGAGCACTCCGAACACGATTCTGATCATAATTATTTAATAATAGCAGGTATTTAATTTTTCACTAGAAATCCCCATAAATAAGTAAAGTGACCTTCCTACACTTTTCCCGACTCGTTTACTTATGCACACAGCAGTGTTCCCGCCACACGCACACCCACACCCGCTAAGTATTTATTGCATTACGCTTATGTAACCATGCGTTGCGTAATGAATTCTTTAACTTTCGGTTAAGTTAACTCAGTAAATAATAAATATTTATTTTTTCTTTTCATGTATGATCGCAAACCATCATGTCCTGGAATTTAGAAAATGACCCACCAGTCACCCTGTAAATATATTTTAAAATTTTAAAAACCGTTTATGTTTTAACTCGAGGCACGTTTTTTTTTTTTTCCGCCAAGGAAAGTCGTTTGGCACCCACTAACCAGTAAAGCTAGCTTTAGCGGGAGGAGGATGAATCCTATTACGGACGAATGGGCATTCTATAAGCTGTTAACCATAAGTGGCTAATGGCAAGTAGAATGCCCAGACAGTGTGGAGACTCTCTCAGATAGGCTGAGCATACCCACTAAACATCCCCCTTTTGACTCACCTTGATTAAGGTCCTTAGTCATCGTCGGAACGACAGCCAATTGGAGCGAGAGGCTGCGTAGTGAGCGGCATCCAGACGGCTGCCACCAAAAGGAACTGAAAGTAAGAAAAACAAAGCTAAGATTAGCAGAAATGACAAAGCTGAAACTAAGATATTATCTTGAGTGATCAGACTCACTCAGAGATAGGAATGCTGGAAAGAAGGACTACGTTTAGAAACGTTGAGCTTGCTGGAGTTTCCTGATAAGGGGAGCGAACTTGGTTAAGACCGGAAGAGCACCGTTGAAACCCTCTGGGCTGGCGTCGAGAGCGGCGCCGAAAGCCAGGATCTCGTCGATGGGAGCGAGCTGGATCCAGAACGCCATGCGGTCTTGAGACCCTTTTGCGTTCTGGCACTGGGAAGCCGATTTGGCGGCCAGTTGCGATTGAGTCGCAACCCGGCTGCGCTGACCTGAAACGATAGGAGTAAAGGCCTTGGGGACCTTTGAACTGACTGGAGGAGCGTCCGAGCTAGGCTGCGGTCGTTCTCTCCAGTTCTCGATGGGCTTCACGGTAGCCCTGGCAGCACGCGGTGCCTTGGGGCAGCCGCGAAAGTTTGCTGTGTGGCCTGACTGGCCGCACAAGACGCAGGACGGAGCGGTGGGCGATTCGGGAGTGCGAGAGCACTCCTTAGTCCCATGCGGATCTAGGCACTTGACGCACCTAGGGGAAGCATGACAATTTGCCGCCGCATGACCATACAATTGGCAGCGGTGGCACTGACCTGGGAAACCACGTTTGTGTGGAGCTTCGACTCGGATGTTGGAGAGACCGCACACGGTGAGCTTGCCTCTGAAAATGGACTGCCCTTGCGGGCTCTTCGCTAGGATTACTAGCGCAAGTGGGAACTGCTTGCCTCGGCGGCTGTGCATTTTGTGCACAGATTCGACGGGGAAGCCTTGAGAAGACAAGTCCTCTTGGATTTGCTCGTTCGAGAGCTCGAACGGCACGTTCCTGAGGACTGCACGAATCTTACGCTCCTCAGGGAGGGCGTAAGTGTGGTACTCGAGCTTCTTGTCAGCAAGAAGCCGAGTGAAATTCCTGAAATCAGAAATTGAGCAGACAACGACCTTAATAGAGTCACCCACATTGGATGCCTTACTATACTGGATCTTCGGGGAGTGCGTTCCGCAGAGAGCTGAGACCTCGGTCCAGCGGCTCTTGTCCCGTAGGAAGACGGGGGGCGGAGACTTGACTTTCGGCGGAGCCGAATCTGATTGCGACGCAGGCTGTGGTGCCGGGATCGCTGAAACAAAAGGCGCAGGAGCAGACGCCGGTGCGACATTTTGCGGAGCAGGAACAGCGGCTGGAGCAGCTGAAACGGATGGAGGTAAAGTCGAAGAAGCATCTTGCTTCTTCTTCTTAGACTTGGACTTTGACTTTTTGCGAACCTCGGTGAACGGAGCAGGAGATTCTGGAACTAAAGGAGCGGAGTCGGAATCACTACCCGGCGGGGTAGTTTTCCGTTTGCATGCGGTGGGGTCTACCAACATGCGATCTGAAAGACGGTCGACGTACTCAGATGGATCTGGAGACGCCGGAGAAAAAGAGACGACCTGAGGGCGAGCGGACAATTGCTCTTGCAAAGACTTGATTTGAGCGAGAAGGGCAGACTTCTCGGCTTCCAGTGATTTTTATCGCTGGTCAACTGACTGATAGTAAACTGACTGATAGCAGCTGAGGCACGAGATGCCTGCTCCAGTTCTTGAAGTTTGAGAACTTTCTCTTTGTCGAGAGCCTTCCAGTGATCATTATTTTTTATTTGATATTGAAGTTCATCAAAGACCTGATCGTAATGATCGCAATGAACGCAAGTATCGCAATCATCGCAATCCCCGGAGCACCCAGGGTGAGACATTATGCTGGGCTGAAAAAAAGTCTATCGAAGACAAACTGCGCTGAAAAGAAGAACGACCTATACGAACCTATTGCCGGTGAACGGCGGACGATCAGGCTTCGTTGGCACGGTTACGTATCCACCTGACCAGCGATGCTTCGGCCGGCAGCAGTCGGGTCCGCCCTGAAAAGGGCAGATGAATTAGCCCCGACACCACACAGCCTCCACAAGAGAAAACTTTCCGAAAGAGCTTAACTTGGCACCTGACCCGCACGAGTGTGGGGGAGGGAACAAGGGCAGCGCAATACGAACACTCGGGAGCGGCCGCAGACACGACCGTTCGGGAGCGAACGCAAACGGGAAGTGTTTACGAGGCACGAAGAAGGTGAAAGGAGTTGCAAAAAATGACTGCGTGGGCGCGGGTGCGGGCACTAACCAGTTACAATAAACAATAGAGGACTCTATATGTCCGTCTCTGTTAGCCTTGTTTAATTTCTCTTTGTTTCTCTCTTACTTGGATTTTGCAAATAGCATAATTGCAAATTTGCATGTTATTAGTTAAAAAATTTTATGTTATTAGTTAAAACTAATTAACGAGTAAGTATGTCGTCACTCAAACATGTCGGAAGTAGGACCTTCTAACGGGCGCGAGCGCAATTAAGAATTTGCAAAAAACAGATTGGGAGGAAAGTGGTTGTTGCATGTCGGTCATGCCTACGTCTTTCATAAATGACATATAAAAATAAGTGATTGATAAAAGTTATAGTTCTTAAATTTGAATGTTATTGTTAAAATACTGATATTGCTTCCATGCTGGACTGGGAGCGAAAGAAAAACGTAGAATGTGCCAGCTGCTTCTCTTCCGAGGCATACTGTAAAAACCAGTTAAGGGAGGTTTTAAAGGCATTTTTGTGGGCGATAGTCTGACCCCCTGTCACTACAATAGTCTCTTTCCATCTTTATAATACCTCCAAATTTGTCAAACGTGACATCAGATGGTCTTGTAACCTCTGGTATTCTGCCTGGGGTAGGCAGCAGGCTGAATAAGGGATACAGGCGTGACGTTATGTATGTATGTATAGTTATTCTGTTATTTATTTATGTTCACCAACGCAGTGGTCACCAAAACAAGGTTTTAATAAGATAACATATGGCATTGGGGTACAATTCTAGCGCCACCATACTTATAGGCGAAGATTGCATGCAAAATAGTTATGCGAATAGTAACAATAATTAATTAAGTAAAGAACAGAAAAAAAACTAAATAAGATTACAAATTGAGATTAAAACACAAGCTTATTATGTTTAAGTTAACAATCAAAACAGAAGTGAGAAAAAAAAATCGAATTAAAAACGAAAAGGTAACATTAACAATAAAAGTACTTAATTAAATAAACAATGTCAGCCTTGTTAAAATAAATTAGTAAAATAATTTCATATTCATATAGAGGGTGGAATTTTTGAATGCCCCTTTGGAGGGAATTTACTCTAAATAATAGAGATAAAGATTTTCTATGTTGGAGCTAGGAGCTTACTTTTTCTGGTAAATAATATCGATGCACACTTAGAAACATTAAACGTAATGTCATTACTGACGCACTAATGTACTAATCTATTCAGATCCTCCTGTATTGGCAGAGTAACAAGATGCGTCTGGATGGAGTTTTATTAGGTGTTAGGTAATTTATTAATATATGTATAACATACATTGTTTATTTTGTTTTAAAATGATAATAGAACTTATCTTTATTTTAATTTTGCATACCTAATGTACGTCAAAATACATAATTCTCCGACTCATTATTTTTTTATGATAATTGTATGTAACCATTTTCATATTCGTAAAATCAGTCATGCGTTTATTTTTAATTTATAATTCATTATGAAAATTATATCTTAAAGTGAATTTGATATTATTTTTAATCATTCCATTAATATGAGGTATTTTGATTTTCTGTATTAAAAAAGAAACTATTCTAAGAATAATTAATATCTGTGATTGTTCTAGAGGTCTAAACTTTTCTGTGATTATAATATAAACCCTGACTTAACAAGACTACATTTTTTACTTATCCTTTTACTTAAGAATATTATACCTTAACAATCATCTGCTGACTGTACTTTTGACCGTATATATGTAATTGAATGTATATTTAGTTTACTAAATTAAAAACTATTTGTGGTCGTCCGGTACGTGTACCTCGGGGACTGTGCGCCTCCGGTACTAACCCGTAGGTATAGGTAACATTGATTAAAGTTATATAGTCATTATGGAAAAGAATGCTTTGAGGCAAATAATGATATGAGGCAAGCATATGTAACTTCCCATGCAAAGTAACCGCCACAGTCCATGGGCACTTTCAAGTCTTGATAAACAAGCATTGATGTTTAGGAAATCCCCATTTTCAGCAAAATTTCAACAACGGCTTATCCTGACCTTCAATTCGGAATACAATAAAACTATTAGGCGATAACATAAAAAAGGATACATTCGGCATACAGCAGTTATTCCCTAACACCAGAAAAATAAAAAAACTTATTAAAGTCTATATGCAATTTTCAAATGTCACCACTTAATAAAAATACCGTAAGATTATTTTTGAGACCGTGGTTTTAAAAAACTTTCAACAGATTGCGTACATTTCAAATTACTGTTTATGAAAAACATTTTCATTTAGTTTACCTCATTAGGAACTTATTTAATTTACCACCTTCTATTTATTATCTAACCTGTCTCTAACTGATGACAGTGTTACCCTTTTCAACTTATCCCGGCCATTTGCATTCTGCGCTCCCGACAAAGTCCTCTTATCTGGTATTCCGTATACCCACTTCCCGTCGAGATGTTACCAGCGAGGCGCGGGAAAACAAATCTAGTTTTTTATTTTCTTTTCAGCCTTGTTTCAGTTGTTGATGCTATAGCAATATACTCGTATTTAAAATTTGCTAGAGTTAGGTTAGTCTGGTTTTAGGTGTATGTTGTTTCATGAATTTGAAGCTGTTGTTACACGAGTTAGTATAATAAATGTTTATTGCTTATGTCTATACAGGGTCCGCATATAATAGTCAATTATATTTTATTAGCAGATTAGGAATGATCAGTGTCTGAATTTCGAAAAAAAAATTTTTTCTTTCTAAATTCTTCTCTGTGAGTAAAACTGAAGATTAATCTACATTTTATGACTACACACAATGAGATGGAAATGTTTTTATTACTTGTTGTGTAAACTACAGATCAAACTTATATTTTGATCACTTAAAAGAATTTTGAATTTTGAAAAATATCAACAAAAAATATTTTTTTTTCCTAATTATAATCCACTCAACAGTCTTAATCTGATATTAAAATATTATTGACTATTATATGGCGACCCTATATAAGTAGGTGTGAGATTTATTTTTCTACGTGTTTGAGTGACGGACAATATTAAAGCAAAATGTTCTTTATATATGATGAAAAATATTGTCGGTGCAGAAGCAATGATAGAGAGTTAATAGTTAACCTACCACTTTCATAAGTTTGTTTTATATGTATAACTACATTTTGAGAGAAAAATCTTACGGCATCGGGAAAAAGGTGAAGTTCTTTGTGATCAAAAGATATAACCATCTATCTAGGAATAAATTAATTAGTTTCAATTTCATTGTACTAGCATAATACAGTAATTGAACTTTGACTTTTTAAAATTACGCAGATTTCATATGGAAAATCTTTAACGGCTCCCACCTGCGCTCCACTACACGTACAACAATGAAACGTTCGACAAATCTGCATTGTAATACAAAAACAACGATATCATAGGTGTATTTGGAGAGAACACTAAAACACATATGACGCTGCGATCCTCTACGTATTAACATTTGCGAAATTGTAATGCATATTTCTTTTATTTTTTTATTACATAAGAGGCGGTAATTACTCGGTTACGTATTGAATGTTACGGAAAGTCATTGATTATAATACATAGGTATATTTTGTGACCTCTCGAGTTACTAAGAAATAGTTAGAGACTTTGTTGGTTTCATCCAAAAAGATATAAGCTATAAAGATACAAGTATTTAGTTTATAAATAATTTCATATTAGCCCAGTGAAATTAAGCCGCAAATAGACAAACAGGGGAAATAATTCGTGTAGTTTTGAAAATTGGCACACGTATACCTTGTGCACTCCAGATTAACATAATGTTAAGAGTCCTCAAGGGTGGGGGGTGTGCTGTTGATGTAGGGGGGAGGGAAGTCCCTCTTTTCAAGTTTTTGCTCATAGGTAATCTCGAAAATCTGTAGAAATAGGGTAATAGCTGCTTCTGACCAAATTTTATTCATAAAATTTTCCTACACCTTCAGCACAGCCCCCACCACCGAGGGCTTTTAATATGATGATTTGGACTTCATAAGGTATAATTATGCCCATTTTCAAGACTACACAAATTAGGGCTACATTGTGAAGACGCCATTTGTAGCCGGGGGCTAACGGAAATCTCGCACATCGCAAATTTCAACACGTTGTAACTCGTAAAGTATTGGTCGTAGAGTAAAAACTAATATAACCAAATCAATAGGAAATTTTATGAATAAAGTTTGGTCAGAAGCAACTATTACGCTATTTATAAAGATTTTCGAGATATAAGCAAACACCTGAGATTAGGGACCATCATCACCCCTACACCGACAGCACACCCCCCACCCTTGAGGACTTTTAATATGTTAATCTGGAGTGCACAAGGTATACGTGTGTCAATTTTCAAATTATGGCCACACGAATTATTTCCCCTGATTTTGCTAATTTGAATGGGCTATATTGAAAGAATGAAGATGACGTAGTCACTTTTGGATACTTTGGTTGTCTCTTAAAATTAATTCACCCTAATAATCAATAACAATGTTATTGAAATAAAACTTACATTTCTGGGAGTCAGTCTTGTGCGGGGACTTCTTGACGTCGCGAACCATGGCGGGGGGCGCGGAGCTGCGCGGGCGCTTGTACTATCGACCTCTCACCGCCGTCTGCGCCACGGTATTCTCGTGGTTATGCCAAACTCCTGAAACAATTGCGATAAGTTAGGAACGGTGGTAATAAACGAAAAAAAGTTAAAGAATAAATGACGTGAAAGACGTGAGAAGCCCGCAAACTCATTGTAAATAAAAAAACAGAATCTCTACTATCAATGTAAGATTGCTTATTTTACGGTAAATTACAAAATATGTTTTGGAAACTGCGGCAGTACTTCTATCCATTAAAATTGACATTTTTAGACGTCGAACAACACTTGCTAAGTTCCTCTTTTTTTGATTCAGGTCGCCAAAGTTTGAAATGAACTGTCTGCTTCTGATTTTTCCGACCATTAAAGTATTAGTTCATTGAAGAGTCGAGTAACTAGGTTAGGACTTTTCACCAGGTAACATAGAAGATAAACGTCCCATTTGCCTTCATCAATAAAAAAAAACCTCAATTTAATTTTTTTACAAAATCGACTGCTCGTGAACTATAATGGAATCATACTGCTAAGCAAGGGTCTCTCAAAGTAATCACATATTGTATTGTAGTAATTGCACGCTAATCTAGGGGCAGTAAGTTTAACCAGACCACACAAACAAAAAAGTATTTAAAATTCAGAATTCAGAGGGAATCAAGACAATAAGGATATTATTTTAATCTTTGACATGTTATGTGTTAAATAGTCTTTCGGTTTTCCTTAAGCATATTTTTTTTATGGAAAGATAGATGCTCAGTTAGTAGGTGTCATCTCTGATTTTAATTTTATATTCGGATCCATGTGCGTATTTTAGTCCATTTGCTTACGGTACCTACAGATAGACATACCAGGATATGTGATATTGTTAGGGTAACTATACCCACTGTTCTTATCATATGGTACCTATATTGCTTTGTGTTGAGTCATTTTTATAGATAAACGAAAATGTAGAAAAAAAAACGTTTTAACAAACATTCGCTTCATAACAATTGCTTCAAATTGTAATAAAGAAACTAAAGGATTGACAATGAAACTATAATAAACATTATTGCTGCTGGTAATATGTTTCGTGATTATAAATATACTGGGATAAAGTTTTAATACGTAAGTAACACGAAAAGTTTTGCGAAACTTAAAAAAAAAAAAAAACAAAAAACAAAATGTTATAACGAAAAAACTCCCCTTTACATTTTAAATATTTTTTCATCCGATCGAACATAGCTTCTATGTGGACTGGGAGCGAACGAAAAAATGTGCCAGCTGCTTCTCTTCCCGGGCATACTGTAAAAGTCAGTTAAGGGACCGAGGTGTTATGGGAGGCTTTTTTGTGGGCGATAGGCTGACCCCCTGTCACTGCAATAGTCTCTCTCCACTATTATAATGCCTCCAAATTTGTCGAACGTGACATCAGATTGTTTTATTACCTCTGGTGTTCTGCCTACTCCATACGGGATACAGGCGTAAAGTCATGTATGTATGTACGCATGTACAGAAATCACAGGGTGCTAGGTCGGGGCTATGTGCAGGATGGGTGACAGACGAGTTGTAATTTTTCGGAAGCTAAAAATGAATTCGTTTTGTTGGCCGTGTGTCAAGAGCATTGTCATGATTTAGGAGAACGCGGCTTTTTGATCGTCTTTCGCGAACTTTTTCTAACACCCCGGGTAACAAATGGTAGAATACCACTTCGCATCAACATCTTTTTATTTGGTTGAATGCTTGAAGTATTTTTATAAAAACGCGATTATTTTTTACCGATTAATCTCGCCTGCCATACTTTTGTTGTTCTCACCAGTTCTCCGTTTCAAACAAGATTGCTGTTTTTTTTTTCGTGTTCAATAAAATAAATCCACGTTTCTTCTCCTGTGACAACGTCATAAACAGTTTTAGAATGTCCGTGGTCGTACTTCAGTAGCATCTCCATTCCTCGTAAGCCCGCTTCTGTCAAGCTGTCTGTTCATAAAACAAAGCTGTCTGTCTGGGATCCAACGAGAACAAAGTTTCTGAACTTTAATTTTTTATGTAAAATTTTCTGTATTTGGCTCATACCAATCCCCGAGTGCTTGAATTGTCTCATACGTAATCCGACTGATTTTTTCAATTAGCCGCTTCACAGTAGCCACATTAATATCGTTGATGACAGTTGAAGGCCGCCCTTGAGATTTGACATGTAAAGAAACTCGACATCTCTCAAATTCAGCAAACTAGCGACTTACGGTACTCAAACAAGGTGCTTCTCTCCCAAAAGCATTTTGAAGATCAGCGGATAAAGAAACATTTGAGAAATGATTTCCTTCTATTTTTTTTTGATTACTATGAAGGATGCAAGTATGTAATTTCAAAAATTACAACATTCAAAACTCAATTACTTCCGATGAGCTTAATGTGCAAAACAGTTAATGTGTCCCATGTAATATTGGAAATAGAAAAGAGAAAAAGCAAATAGAAAAAGCCGATAAGAATGAACAATTCAATGTTTCGTAGATGTTTGACAAAACTTAGCATGTGTAAGCATGTACAACTCATTTGACAAAATATCATATGGTAATAAAGCCAATACACAGCGAAATTCACAGCTTTAAGTATGAACACATTCTTCCGAATGGCATGGCATCACATAAGTTACAGAAATTATGCATCGCGTCGCACCCAAAACGAACACAACGGCATGCAATATGCAGATGTTACGCATAGTTGCTTCCTACTTGGTCTATTTAAAACCAGTCAACGACTATCTACACATACATTACATATATACATATGTATAAATACCATTAACCTACATTTTCAGGGTTCCGTAGCCAAAGCGTAAAACAGGACCATATTACTAACCATGACCGTCGAATGAAACAGTTGACGTCGATCTATTGGTGTGGTAACAACCTTACACTCCAGTCCTTCAGTCATTAGGCTGTATCTCATGAACCGTAAAAAATACTAAAAAAGTATTTAAAAAAAATTAAGGGGTCCCCGATTAGTACAACACAGTACGTTCAATGGCAGTTTTCTACGGCGCTAATATGGGGCTGCGTGTACAATTAAATCGCGTATGTGCTTTGTAAATACTGTTTTATAGAGTGTAGAATTATTCTGAATTTAGTACCACATTATTCTTATTACTAAGCAGTATCAATTCATAATCAGGATCGCGAGTCCGACAGCCAACTCGCACCTAGCCGAATTTTTACTCAGTCAAACATTCAAAGTGCCTCAAGTTTTAGGCCAATTTGCAAAAAACTTCATAGCAAATTCACCAAATCTGACTCTAGGTAACTTTCGGAAATACCAAGAGGATTAACTTCGATGTTCAGGAACACCGAAGATGGCTCAAGTTGCAGTCGGCTATAGTCGGACTATCGCCGAGACTATCGGAGTTCTTCGAATCGACGTAGGATAATTTCAAAGTTTATTGAACAGGATTATCTTGAGAATGACATAAGGCTGTAACTTTTCAGAAGTTATCCCGTTTTTGCTATCATGTTCAAAAAATACCATCCATTTTAATTAAACTCTAGACGACGCTAGTTTTTAAAGATTAAATTTAATTGTTTTGTTCTAGTGTTCTTCAATGTATCTTTATCTGCTCAGAAGTAAGTCAAACATAGTTTCATGATTCTTCATTCCCTTTATCTCCGTAATGGCATCAAGTGAGATGAAGCCGTTTGTAGTATAACATATAATGATGACGACCGGCTGGTGTAGCGGTAACATAAATTGCCTTCTACGCCAGAGGCCCTGGGTTCGAATCCCGGCGGCGGCGGATATTTGTGTGATGAACACAGATATTAGTCGTCAAGTCATGGATGTTTATATGTTTATTTAAGTTTATTCTAATAAATAATATGTATTCATTCAATATGTATGTTTATATATTACTTAAGTATATCAGTTATGTAGTATCCATAACACAAGTTCTTTAAGAAACTTAATTTGGGCTAGATAATGTTGTGTGAGTGTCAGAAAAAAAAAAAATTATGTTTCTTTTATTTTCTTCATATAACCACTGGCTTGCTTATGGCAACTATCGCTTCCAATCAAAATTCTCCAACTTTGCTCTTGGAAATAATATTTGCCAAATATGATTTTTGATTAAACGACTCAGAACTCTATTTTGTAGTACCTATGTAAGGTCCACCTAAAAAATATTTATAACCATAGACAATGAATTTATCGATTATCGAAACGTAAAATTACTTAATTACAAAACCAATTTCCTTTAAAAAATAAGAAGTGAAGTTTCGAGTCGCCATTGCGTGTTATATGCTCGCAAAATTCAATATTGTTTTTGTAAAGATTTAATTGTCAAAGTAATTGTTGTTTTATTTTTAAACGTTTAAATAACTATTACATTTTATAAAAATGACATAAAATTATACACCTAGATAACGCATTTTTTCACAAATTCAATTTATTTGACTACAACCGGAAAAATATGCTCGACCTTAACTTAGCCTCTAATCAAATATTATACACATAACGTTTGATAAATAACACAACGTTATTTTATTCCTTATTTTATTGTCTACACAACAAAGTATTTATATTTACTCTAGGCCACTTGTATCGATTATAAATCAAGTTTTACTAAAGACGGCCGCGCCGATTGTAACTGTCAAATTTCACTAGCAATTCTCGACGATTTTTTTGCAATCGAGAGCAAGCGAGCTACCCAAATCGTGAAAAATCCAACCCATAAGTTTTAAATTCAAGCTAAGTAAGTAAAAAGAGTAACAAACCAATATTAATCGACCGTGCAAACCAAAAGCTTTAAAACCTTCCTTAACAACATCAAAACGGTCAAAAAAACGGTAGTTAAATTACATTGACATCAAAGTGCGACTTGTAAAAATGGTGAATAGACATTTTCAATTCCACCCACAGACTAAAGCTTAAAAGCCACCAGCTATTCAAAGAACTGCTAGCTTACAAATTCATTCATATCTCTACCGAGGGAGGTTGATCCAATAAGCGTAAAAACGCTCTGCCTAATCTTGTAGTAGATTAAATAAGATCCGAAGCGACACAGCGGCTGGATGGATTCCAAATGAGGCCTTATAACTAGGATCGGGAAGTTCCTTCTGAACCCAGAACAAAGTTTTAAAAGTTGGTTCGGTTTAATTTGTGTCTCGCTTTTCATGTTAGATAAACATGTGAAGGCTAGTTGATTTATTGATTTATTTTTATACTAGCTGCTGCCCGCGACGTCGTCTGCGTGAACGCTATGCAGCACCAAACGCACCTACGATTATAACACTGCTAGCGTGATAATATGTAGCCTATATGTTGACCCGACTTCTTAACTATCTTCATGCCAAATTTGAAGTAAATCCATGCAGTACTTTTTGAGTTTATCCCGGAAAGACAAACAGACAAACAGACAAACAGACAAACAGACAAAAATTCTAAAAACTATATTTTTTGTTTCTGTTTCGATTGTAGATCATACCCCAAGTATTCTTTTAAAAAAATATTCAATGTACAGTTTTGACTTTCCTACCATTTTATTATATGTATAGATTAAACTCTGAAATAAATAAATAAAAATTGGGATGAAAAATCTTACATACTTTGGTTATAAATGCGATGGCAGATATTCAGATGGCAAAATTAGCACGAAAACTTACGATGTTGTATAGGTATAAAAATAATCTATTGAAACTTGACCAATCATTGGATAACAACCTAATTGTGTTTACCCTAAAATCGGTTTAGTCATACGGAAAATAATTTTCTTAATTATAGTTTTCTTAATATTTCAAATATTTGACACAATTACAACCAATCTATACTATTATAAAGAGGAAACCTTTGTATTTTTGTATGTTTGTATTGAATGGGCTCAAAAACTACTGGACCGATTTCAAATTTTCTTTTACCGTTACTTAGAGGGATTCTTCCGAATCCGTATAGGCTACTTTGTATCCCGAAAATCCCGCGGGAATCGAAATTGCGCGGGTAAAACCGCGCGCAACAGCTAGTCTTGTATAATGGTGTAAAGCTGAAAAGTTTAATGCGCAATTAACAGACCTAGAGCTTATAAAATATTTTTTTAGCATTTAATTTTGTTTTAAAGGTTTTTTGTTGTTTTCTTCCTTATTGAACAATAAGCGTAAAGACGCTCTGCCTAATCTTGTAGCAGGTTAAATAAGGTCCGAAGCGACACAGCGGCCGGATGGTTCCCAAATGAGACCTTATGTTACAAGATTCGATTTATTAAAGACTAGGATCGGAAAGTTTCTTGTGAACCCAGAACAAAGTTTTAAAAGTTGGTTCGGTTTAATTTGTGTCTCGGTTTTCGTGTTAGGTAAACATGTGAAGGCTTGTTGATTTATTTTTAAGATAAAAACATTTTTGTAAATAAAATCTCATGTTTGGTTCGTTAAGTAACGTATATGTAAATCCATGACTGAATAAATAAGAGCTTCTCTCTGTTTAAAATAAGAAATAAAGCAATTATACATTGATTCGTCATGTCGTCCGGACCCGCGCCGCCCTCATCCAGCATTTGACGTTCGTAAAGTGTATAAAATTACCTACTACGAATAAAAAAGTTTTCATTTTCATTTTTCATTTTGAAGAAAGATCTTTTTCTATCACTGACAAATAACTTCAACAAGACTTTTTTTTTATTCTTATTTATTTTATAAGCGATATACATTATATGATTAAGCCGGCTTAAAAAGAAACAATAGAGAAACATTTGTTCTCGCATGGAAATTATTATCTTAATTTTAACCATAAAATTACCGACACAATTTCACTATAAGTACAGAGAATGAAATACTGAGTCAGATAATTATGGAGTAGGAGCCTTTGAGCCGGGCCTACGACTGAAGGTAAGTAACAGAGAGAAAATAATAATCGTAATAAAAATTCTAAATTATACACCAACTAACATCACAAGTACATTATAGATACAATTTGATACGACATCCGCAACCAATGTAAGTATTTAAAGAATTTGTATAATTTTTCTAACTTTATTCCTTTCTTGTTCAATTCGGTAAACTATATTCTATTTAAAGGATCTCCGTAAAAGTGGCCCAATTGAGGTACCGAGGTACACTCAGCGGTTTATAACACCTTTGATTTATAAACAGTTTAGGTCTAAGATGAACTTTAAAGTGAGAAAAAAAAATTGTACACAAGCCATATTGCTGTACTATACAGTTAAAATATTAATATCCATGCCAAGAAAATGCCTACCATAAAAAAATATAACTATAACGGTCAAACTGACAGTTGGTCATTCATTTATTTATAAGAATAGCGACCTTATTTGAATCACTAACGGAGTGGTGCCATCCTGTCATTATTGACATTTGCTGACATATGTCAAGAACTAATGATCTTATGTTCCGAAACGGCTATTTGTACATCTTTGAATTATTTATTTTACAGCATTTATTCGTAAATAGGTAACTGTATCCTATATTTTACAGTTCCTCGGTTTGTGCCCTACAATTTGGTGTCA
The DNA here is from genome assembly GCA_944452665.1 of Stenoptilia bipunctidactyla. Lineage (NCBI taxonomy): Eukaryota > Metazoa > Arthropoda > Insecta > Lepidoptera > Pterophoridae > Stenoptilia > Stenoptilia bipunctidactyla. The sequence continues at coordinate 8,263,684 of OX101728.1, read as the reverse complement.
TTGTACCTCTCGGTACACATATGGGCCAAAATGTATGTACATAAAATCTTGTCATTTGTATAAAACGCATTTACCAGCAAAATAGTTTTAGTTGTAATATTTTTTAAATTGATAAATTCGTTTCTAAGACCTTAGAAGATTGCTTTATAAACATACAGGGAAATAAGCAAGATTCAACGAAGTATAGAAACAAATACTCGTTTATTTTGGAGTTTGTTCATCGTGGCATCGTGGTAACTAAAACAAGTAGCCGCCAGGGATGGACAGTCTACTATCATGATAACTATGTCTTTTGTTTTATTTATTTGAAATATGCTCATCAAGCCGCTTTATTTGATACTAAATCTCTACCTTTCTTAATTTAATTTATGAATTTATGACCCGAATAGGCAGTGATAAACTCAACACGTCGACGTCAAGTCTAGAAACAGCGGCCGACTAAGGGCGGGTTGTATCACAACTACTTTACGTGTCTGTCAACGTTAAAAATGGCGTTAACCACTGTCAAGCTAGAAAACGGGTTGTTTCACCAATGCCGGCCTATAACGGACGTCAAAAATTAACGATTACGTTGACCGTCCATCTACCCACTGGTTAACGTAACTTTCTAGTGAAAACTGAGTTGACAGGCAGGACATCTTTGGTTGAAAGCTTTTAACATTATGGATTCTGTTTTATTTTCATATATTTTAAATGATAGTGATGATGATTCAATTGTGGAAAGGAAGATAAAAGTATTTAAAAAACGTATCGAAAATTAAGTTTATGGGATGATCAAGAATTAATTGCAAGGTACCGTGTATCTAAGGAAGTGGCTCTCTTGTTATGTCATGAAATCGAAGATCAGAAAAGTGAGTGACTATTTTTTTACCTAGTAGGTACATAATCAAATTACATTCTGTCTCAAACTTGCCCACTCTATTTATTGCTATATTGCAGAAATTTGGCAGTCAAACCGTTGGATCAGATACTTGTGACTCTACAGTACGACTATCTATGACTTTAATCTCTATGTTGCCGTAAAAAAAACATTTCCAACCACTTAAATTGGGAAAATGGTTTACTTTTTAATGGCAACTCGAATAACATTGACGAACAGTTTTTTTTGTGATGGAACAACGCTTTGTTTTTGACGTACGTTAAACATCTGATGTAATCGTCTTTTTTTTTTTTTTTTTGTTTTTCCGCCACAGAAAATTTTGGGCACCCCCTAAAACAAGCTTTAACCAGTAAAGCAAGCTTTAGCGGGAGGAGGATGAATCCTATTACGGACGAATGGGCATTCTATAAGCTGTTAACCCCGGTGGCTAACGGCAAATAAAATGCCCAGACAGTGTGGAGACTCACTCAGTGAAGCCGAGCATACCCACTAAACATCCCCCTTTACTGACTCACCTTGATTGAGGCCATTAGTCTTCATCGGAGCGACAGCCAATTGGAGAGAGAGGCTGCGCAGTGAGCGGCATCCGGACGGCTGCCACCAAAAGGAACTGAAAGTGAGAAAAAATAAAGCTAAGATTAGCAGAAATGACAAAGCTGAAACTAAGATATTATCTAGAGTGATCAGACTCACTCTGAGATAGGAATGCTGGAAAGAAGGACTACGTTTAGAAACGTTGAGCTTGCTGGAGTTTCCTGATAAGGGGAGCGAACTTGGTTAGGACCGGAAGAGCACCGTTGAAACCCTCTGGGCTGGCGTCGAGAGCGGCGCCGAAAGCCAGGATCTCGTCGATGGGAGCGAGCTGGATCCAGAACGCCATGCGGTCTTGAGAACCTTTTGCGTTCTGGCACTGGGAAGCCGATTTGGCGGCCGGTTGCGATTGAGTCGCGACCCGGCTGCGCTGACCTGGAACGATAGAAGTCAAGGCCTTAGGGGCCTTGGAACTGACTGGAGGGGCGTCCGAGCTAGGCTGCGGTCGCTCTCTCCAGTTCTCGATGGGCTTCACGGTAGCCCTGGCAGCACGCGGTGCTTTGGGGCAGCCGCGAAAGTTTGCTGTGTGGCCTGACTGGCCGCACAAGACGCAGGACGGAGCGGTGGGCGATTCGGGAGTGCGAGAGCACTCCTTAGTCCCATGCGGATCTAGGCACTTGACGCACCTAGGGGAAGCATGACAATTTGCCGCCGCATGACCATACAATTGGCAGCGGTGGCACTGACCTGGAAAACCACGCTTGTGTGGTACCTCGACGCGGATGTTGGAGAGAACGCACACGGTGAGCTTGCCTCTGAAAATGGACTGCCCTTGCGGGCTCCTCGCTAGGATTACTAGCGCTAGTGGGAACTGCTTGCCTCGGCGGCTGTGCATTTTGTGCACAGATTCGACGGGGAAGCCTTGAGAAGACAAGTCCTCTTGGATTTGCTCGTTCGAGAGCTCGAACGGCACGTTCCTGAGGACGGCACGAATCTTACGCTCCTCAGGGAGGGCGTAAGTGTGGTACTCGAGCTTTTGATCAGCAAGAAGCCGAGTAAGATTCCTGAAATCGGGAATGGAATTGACAACGACCTTAATAGAGTCACCCACGTTGGATGCCTTACTATACTGGATCTTGGGATTGTGTCTACCGCAGAGAGCTGAGACCTCGGTCCAGCGGCTCTTGTCCCGTAGAAAAACGGGAGGCGGAGACTTGACTTTCGGCGGAGCCGAATCTGATTGCGACGCAGGCTGTGACGCCGGGATCGCTGAGACAAAAGGCGCAGGAGCAGACGCCGGTGCGACATTTTGCGGAGCAGGAACAGCGGCTGGAGCAGCTGAAACGGATAGAGATAAAGTCGAAGAAGCATCTTGCTTCTTCTTCTTAGACTTGGACTTTTTGCGAACCTCTGTGAACGGAGCAGGAGATTCTGGAACTAAAGGAGCGGAGTCGGAATCACTACCCGGCGGGGTAGTTTTCCGTTTGCATGCGGTGGAATCTACCGACATGCAATCTGGAAAAGGATAGACGTACTCAGAGGGATCTGGAGACGCCGGAGAATCGGTTTGGAACCCCTGTGAACAAGAGGCGACCTGAGGACGAGCGGACAATTGCTCTCGCATGGACTCGATTTGAGCGAGAAGAGCTTCCTTCTCGGCTGCATATTGAGCTTCCAGTGATTGTTTTTCGCTGGACATCTGGCTGAAATCTGTGGACGAGGGACGAGAGGATAATTCCTCCTGCAAGGAAGTGATCTGAGCCTGAAGCTCAGCAATCTTCTTCCTGTCATGATTGAATATGCGTTCATGGGCGTCAATGAGGCCTTTCTTATCCTCTTGAAGATTACGGATGCGACGACGATTGATTTCGCATTGATGCTCGGTACACTCAGGGTGACGAGGCATGATGCTGGGCTGAAAGAAAGTCTAACGGAGACAAATTGCGCTGAAAAAAGAAAACGACCTAGCACGGACCTATTGCCGGTGAACGGCGGACGATCAGGCTTCGTTGGCACGGTTACGTATCCACCTGACCAGCGATGCTTCGGCCGGCAGCAGTCGGGTCCGCCCTGAAAAGGGCAGATGAATTAGCCCCGACACCACACAGCCTCCACAAGAGAAAACTTTCCGAAAGAGCTTAACTTGGCACCTGACCCGCACGAGTGCGGGGGAGGGAACAAGGGCAGCGCAATACGAACACTCGGGAGCGGCCGCAGACACGACCGTTCGGGAGCGAACGCAAACGGGAAGTGATGTAATCGTCAAAAAGTTACGTACGTATGATACGATAACCAACCGTTTGATACAACCCGCCCTAAGACACTTCTAATTATACTTATCTCATATACCGAATTGAAGTTCTGTGGAAAAAAGAAAACATGAACGTACATCGTTTTAAGCCTTTTTGGATTGGTGTAGTCGAGTAAAAAAGTTAAAAGAGCCGCATTTCATTGATTGCTCATATAATCCACTTATATGATAGTGTAGTTTCGTTCATCCATGCAATCCGGTGAAGCGAGAGACCTCATTAGCCTTCCGGAAAAGCGATCAAAGCATTTAGATACACATCGCAAAATGACAATATTTTGCATGACATTGATGAAGCATGAATTATATAATGTGAGGAAAATATTTTCATCCTGCATTTTTATACAGGAAATCTGTATCACCTTTGCCTATTCTTAGTTTTGAAACAAATCAGTAAGGTTGTTTTTGTATGTTGGTATTAAGGTTTTGGAAAACCAATACTATAGTTTAAATACGTGTCGTAAATTAATAAAATGATAAGGCACAGCCACGGTTCATCCTATTTAAACATTAACTTCTTTTGTAGTAGTATCGAAAGTTTTCTCGAGTAGCTTTTCCGTGTTGGTATAGACACCGTAGCTAGTCACGAGTTTATCTGTCAAAATAATGAAACGTAGATTGAAAAAGTTTCATAATATTATTCCTAGCAGATATAACTATTCAACGATAAAGCCGCTTTTTTGTAATATACTATTAATATAGTTTACTCTGTAACATGATAATGTAAAAAAAAGAGTTAGAAAGTTGTTAGAAAGTTGGCATCAACTAAGATATACAGGGTTAATTTTAATTAGCGCATCAACTTTTGCAGGCTGCCTCTGCACATCAATCCGAACAACATTTGTTCTACGACTTTTTACAAATCTTGATAAATAACACAAAAATAAAAAAGGAAGAGCGTTTTTTTCTAACTCTACATTTTGTAAGAAGTGCCTGTTATTATTTTGAAGCGATATTTTATTACGCAAGGTGCGCTCAGAGTAAATAAAGCTACGCCACTAAACCAAGGCTATATTTGTATGGGAACACAATTTTTTTTTAAACTATTAATTTTGATACGTTGTAGAACAAATGTTGTTGGGATTGATGTGAAGGGGCTGCCCGCAAGAAGTGATGCGCTTATCAAAATTAACCCTATATAAGAATCTTAAATAAATCACTTCATAACCGGATTTATTGTATAGTTCTTTCATTTTTATTTCGAAATTTTGGTGTCTGGCCAGTTAAAAATATAAAATATGGGTATACTTAGCGCTAAAACCGATTAACAAGTGATATTTAAGATTATGAATTAACGAAACTTTAGACAATAGAGACTACTCTTTTCTAAGATATACAAATACGAAAGCATCTTAAAAAAAGCCAAATGAAACCTCGCTTGTAGCTGTCAGACGCTAGCTCAGTAATGCCAGTAACAGGACAGAAGATCAGCCGGCGGAGAGGCCATTAATACCCGTCACTGTGACAAGCCTGTCCCGTTCCACTGAGTTCTGATCGATCACGCTACTTGCAGACTGCATGTATAGTTTTACCTCGAAATTTATCAGCCGTGTCGGCTCTAAGATATTGGTGGGCTATAAAATACACATCGAGGGTTAAACAATAAAGACCTTAGGTTAAACAATAAAGATTCATATTCGAAGAATTAATATTAAATTATAAACAAAAACGATTCATATTCAACAGCCTCCCTAATACGCAACTATGCAAGTCGTGAGGTCGAGAATTCGATTCCCGAACGGAACGTGAAAAAATATGTTCAGATTTGGGGCGTTAATCTAAACATATATGTATTTGAATGTATAGAGATTTTGTTTTATCTATTAATATTGTCAGATTTTTTACGCTCTTACGCTGAGAAACCAAACCAAGTAAGACTCTTCAGAAAATGAAGCTCTCAAATCCTCGATACGTAAATTAATTAATCTTTCGTTTAATTAGATAGATGAACGTGTAAATCCAGATTGTTTAAACAGAACTGAACAAAACTAAAAGTTAAACTGAATACTCTGCGTTTGAATTAAATAAAAGAGTGATTCAATCCGATTTTGTGGCGTTTAAATACATTTTTTTATCTCAAAGAATCGGTGCTTCTGCCTTTTCAATATAGACTGGCTAAAGAGAAACGTAAAGCAACACTGTATTTTATTTTTAAATATTAATCAAATATATTATTATAACAAATGTTTAAAGTAGAATGTGTAGAATACAAACTACTAACAAACCAGCGTACATGCTTGATTAGTTTCATAAACAGAACCCCTTTTCTTTATAGTGGTAATAGGCTGGCGGTGCCAGGATCGTAAACAATCAATAATACGAATAAAGAACATCGCTATAAATAAAGTTAAATATTTTTAATCGGTAAACTCCGCCTCGCCTGTTATGCTCCCTCTTAGTTTAGGATGAGAGAGTTTAAAACATAAATAGAGAATGAGAACCTTAGAGCCTTTGTTTTATTATCAGTGTGTCTTACCCGGCGTTTCACCTCAATCTCACGATGACTCCAGAAGATCAGCAACTCGTTCATGGGTCATTGTGTACGCTTTATTTTATCTATACTAATATATAAAGCTGAAGAGTTTGTTTGTTTGAACGCGCTAATCTCAGAAACTACAAGTGGGATTTGAAAAATTATTTTTGCATTTGATAGCCCAACTCTTGTGGAAGGTTATAGATTATATTTTATCCCGAAATTCCTACGGGATCAAAAGTTACGCGGGTAAAACCGCGCGCGGTGGCTTTTAGTTTTATAATAAAATTCCAAAATATTTAAGATTAACCCTTTGATAGATTTAAGGATGAGTGTTATGTGAAAAGGTTTACTATAAGATATCTGGATGCAAGAAGATGGGATTCCCTGGCTGTAAATTGCTATTTTGTATTTTTTTTTATTTTTTATTTTACGAAATAAAGAATATTTGAGTTTGAGTTTGAGTTGAGTTGACCTGGCTCATCACATAATATAACAGGAAGCAGTGAGGTCAACCCTAATATTCTCGTATTATAGGCTATCTGCTATCAGGATAGCCCTATAGGCTATCCTGGGGCGGTAGATCTATTGTGAGCCGAATTTTTTTGGCTTTTCTAGTCTAAGAGGGTATGTTAAGTACAGTATCACATTATTAATTTAAGCGTTTTTTTAACAGCGGAATTATTTCGGCTTGGCGCTCTTTGCGCTTAGGGCGTCGAGTTCAGCGAATTAACAAGACCCGCTGGTAATAAATATACAAAAAACAATAAACAGCATTTAAAGGCGAGATAATTTCGGTCGTAAAAATTCTAATCCTGAACAATTAAGAAATCATAATATGTTTATCTTATGGACTTTAATAGAATACAAAAAAAAATTTTAGTTATGTAAAACATAAAATTATAGAAAAAATGGTCATTGACTGAGAATCTTAATTGGGAAGTCATTAAATTATTATGCGCAAAGCTTTGAAAATATAGAAATGTAGGTTCATAAAAAAGGCCCTAAAAAAGTTGAGTAATTCAAGTGAAAACCCGCTTGTTACAATACTCCTTTCAGGGTCTACGAGGCTAGCATTAATTGAAAATCCGTGTTCCGGTAAAACTTTATGAAATAGTTTCAGAATACATAGCCCTAGAATACATAATCGATTTCCTCATTGTATTGATGCCGGTATTTAATGACTGGAGGGACCTATAGATAAATGGACTCCGGGCCAATAGTCATAACCTACTCGTCCGTGTAGGGTCAGCAAAGAAAAGCCCTACCACCCCTGGATAAGCGTATATTAAAAGGCGACTAATGCGAGTGATCCCTGGTGGTAGGATTCCGACTGGTTAGCGACCATTCTGTACTGAAATCTAAAAGCGCCAAATATGATTGCTCCGATGGTGATGTGTGCCGGCAATATTTTATGAATACTTTCATCTTCGACCTCATTACCACTTACTATCCAGTAAGATTGTCGTCAATAATCTATAATCAAATATTATCTAAGTGTCAGTGTTGTCAAATGTTTGACACACCTACACGAAATATTTGGTTTACGCCAAATTAACATGAATACGTCAAAGCTCAGCAGGCACGGTAAGAAAATTTTCTACGTTATTTCAAAGATCCATTAACTATAAACAATACATACTGTAATAGAGTGACGTCCTTGACTTACAACAACTGTCCCACCCGCCTTTATTGGCGCAAACATATCCTTTGTTCGTAGCTTCAATATAGCCAACTAACGTTTCCGTCCTACATGGCCCTATTTCACTAAGCTTACAAATATCCTTGAAAATAGGTTCGTTGCTATGGTAACGTCAGGATTTCTATTGCTAGGATTTACATGTAACAAGGCTTTTAGAGGACGAGGGCCAATTGTACTACTCATGAAAGTAGGTACTTTATATATCGGCTTTAGTGGTGTTTTTCGGAAATAAAATATCAACTTTATGGTTAAGATTACCAGAAGAAAATGTCATCTAAAATTTTACTGGTACTAAAAGGCCATCACAAAAATTTTCGGCAGCATTTTCTTTCTGTTGAGATAAGTAATATTGTTATCTGTAATGGCGGTTCCCGATCCAAATAGTGGTACCTAGCAACAGATGATTGTATGATGAACATAGATATTTGTTCTCAAGTTATAGATGTTTGCAAGTTTGGCTGCACGAGGGCTTTATCCATCTTTGACATCATTACCATAAACCAAAAAAAATAAGCTCGTGCTATAAAGTCATTAAAAACCAAAAAACACACGTATACTATGTTCATGGCTTTTAATAAGGTTCAATATGCTGCTGAATTGGTACTCTCACAGTATACATATATTAATGAAAGGCTTTGCCTTTGCCTGGAATGAACAGAAGGTTGAATGTGTCGACGTTAAAGGTATCAGTAAAAATCTTCCTAGCTCGTAGATTTACTCTGCTTTTTTGTATTAACTAAACTAAATGATTGCTCAAAATAGCAACAAGAGGGAGGCATAGCTTCTTCAGAGAATTCCACTCCAATGAAAGCAATTTTAATCTTTTCCATCCTACAGGTATTTAACAGAGACTGAAATGGAATCGTAGAGCTCTGAACTGTGCAATGATAAAAAAAGTACTCGCTTTTACTTCGGTATCCTATATCTTCGTGATTTCCTTTTAGCTAAGGCTAAGTGCAGCGAAATCGATCAGTGCCTTGCTATCTTATCGAGGCAGCCCGCCCCGGGAGGATCTATGTATACGTGACTTTGTATCTTGGAACCGAAGTTTATGTATTAGTATTTGTTACTGGAAATTTCGTAAGTAATCCTTGTAAAATTACCAGGCTTCGTGGAATGAAAGTTTGAAAGTGTTGAGTAAGTAATTAAAAGTGATAAGCGGCGAAGAATGTCTTTTGTTTGGTGTATTGTCAGTTATAAATAGCTCTTACACCCCTGTCACCGTCTCCCCCTGAAAACAACTTTTTGATGGAAATATTTTATGATAAGTTCGTCCTCATTTCTACGGGGTGAAACTTAAGTCGTAAAGATGAATATGTGTTTCTTACTGTTTAACTTTAGTTTAAACATGTGGACGTGACAACAGGCAAAGATATGCAAACGTTGTTTAATAATTCGTGAAATAAGAATAATATCGCTCATGGACACTCTGAATAATTGCCACCTTTCATTGACCCTTGAATTGACCCTTCAACCTTTTTCATGAATAATATTCTCGAAAAAATATTTGTATTTTTTTGTTTTTTGTTTTGTGCCTATATTCTTATTAAGACAATTAGTCCCTTGTTTCACTGAACACATTTTTGTCTATTTAGTAGTAAGTGGACATCTCTGTTTCAAATAAAGAACCTTTTACAAAAAACAGAAACTTTGTTATGTACGGATTGATGGACTTGAATCAAATTAAAGCAGTCTTCACTAGGACTCCACAGTAAAATTCCCTGTTGGCGTGATATTTTAGACCTTGCCTAACAAAAATCGTCATATTTCGACTATTTCAATGAGAAATAATAAGTCCAGCCACAGAATATTTTTTGTGGCCACGTGCTCAAGCTTCTATTTCATAACTTAGCCACGAGACAATAACTTTTGCGAAAAATGTGTCTTGAAGCAATTTATACTATAATTATACCTTAATAATTTATACTAAGTAATATATTCATTAACATTGCAATGAAAAATATTATGCGACAAGAAGGGCCGGAAGACGTAGTGGGTACGGTTAGGTGCGACGATGAGCGCAGTGAGGAGGAGCAGTTAGGTTCCTATAGTAATATACGTGCGCGAGCCGAGCGAGCGAAGCAATCGGTGCCGCGGCTGCGGCCGGCGAAGCGCCATAAACCCTAGAGCTTTTTTAAATAACCTGGCTGGCTAAATAACCTTCTAAATTGCTATGGTGGCTGACATAGCAATTTAAAAGGCAACTTAGATTTTTAGAGGGGAATAATGCTATTTAAAAGAAGTCTATTTAAAATAGCATTAGTCCCCTCTGAAACTCTATTAGCACAGAATTTCAATTAAATCCTTAATGAATTAGGTATTCATTTAAGCATTAGATGTTAATGAACAAATGTTTTCAATTTTGTTTTCATCAGAGACTGAGCCCGCTTTTAACCTCAGTCTCATCTGATGGTAAGTGAAGCTAAGGTCACGGTAGACATGTAAGGCCTGGCACTTCATAAAATACCGTCAGAACGATGGTATTTGGTGGTAGAATTTATATGAAGGGTGGTCGCTAGCTAGGCTAGTGAGCTAGTTTTTATATTAATATACTTTTCTTCTAGATAACTTAAAGATCGACACAAGTTTATTCTGTTTCACCAGTACTCTGTACTCAAAACTTTTTTTTAAGGTGTATGAAAATGTTAAATTTTATACTACTACTACTCTGGTCCCACTTTGTTATGTTCGTGTTGTGCATCCATAGTTCAATGCACCTACTATGTAAGCATTTTGGTTGTGGCATGACATTGGTTCTCACAATTAGCTCTCTTGTGTTTGTTTTTTTTACATGCGATGGTCAATTTGTACTGTGCCTATTTGTATCAATTCGTATAATTCTGACTGAAAAAGAGTGCCTAAAGTTTTTTTCGGACGGCTTTTTTTGTATCTTGGTGTACTGTAATATCTTATTCAATAGCTATCAACACCTTGTTAAAGACGAAGTACAAATTTGTGCCATCATTAAGCGGCCATTCGATGGCCTAATGATGAATAAAACTTTTTGAATTTTGAATTTTGACTGATGTACATACGGGAATTAGTACTTTATGACTCCACTTATAAGAATCTTAACAGGAACCTGCTGGCGTTTTAGACAGTAACTTAAGGGCGGGTTGTATCAAACGGTTGGTTATCGTATCATACGTACGTAACTTTTTGACGATTACATCAGATGTTTAACGTACGTCAAATACAAAGCGTTGTTTCATCACAAAAAAAACTGTTCGTCAATGTCTTTTCTCTTCCTTTCCACAATTGAATCATCATCACTATCATTTAAAATATATGAAAATAAAACAGAATCCATAATGTTAAGCTTTCAACCAAAGATGTCCTGCCTGTCAACTCAGTTTTCACTAGAAAGTTACGTTAACCAGTGGGTGGATGGACGGTCAACGTAATCGTTAATTTTTGACGTCCGTTATAGGTGAAACAACCCGTTTTCTAGCTTGACAGTGGTTAACGCCATTTTTAACGTTGACAGACACGTAAAGTAGTTGTGATACAACCCGCCCTTAGGGTAATATAAGCTGCTTTACTTTAAATTATTAATTTTGTTTGATTTCACGTAAGTATATTGTGCAAAATATAGGGAACAAGATAAAATCAAAATAATAACAAACAATTCGTTACATAATCACATGTTCAAATGTTTCTACTAAGGCCCGTGTACACTTTACTGTATAGTATAAGATGGTACAATAATGGTGGGTAAGACTCTGCAGTGGGATCGCTTACTGTGGGGAGTCCCACACTGTCTAGATATACGGTAGCAGTCCGTCGGCGAGCGGTTGTCACTGTAGGCGGGGATTTATTCCCGCGCAGGGTCCAGTTCGTACTCGGAGTATTCACCCTGTCCCTTTGGGGCGTCACTGTAGGGTGTCATTCTTTGGCAGGAAAAAAAATAATTAGCCCCGTCTTATCCTTTCAATATTGAAGCACTAAATGAAATATGTAATTTTAAAACTCTACTCGTCACAATGTAGTCATTTTTTGCTGTGAATTGAATGTACTCGTAGTTTCGCTTATAGGCAAATGAGTACCTAGGTATGCGCCAAATTATTTTTCCGACCTCAGTTCTGTGTTCTCTGCGGTAAGATTATGAACACGAAGGTGAGTTTAAACTCACTTACTTTACTCGTATCAGCTTGTACAATAGTTGAAGAGTTTGTATGATATGATCAATAAAAGGATTTGAGAAAAGAATAATAGTGAGCCTTTTGATAAAGCCTATAAGCATTTTACACCAAGAAACTCCTACAAAATCAAAGGAATAAACCTATGTAGGTACTTCATAATGTTATTTGCACTTTTTTGGCCACGTGAGTTAGACTGACAACAGCTAACGTTCGTGGAGCGAACGAGCGTGTCGTAAGAGGAACGTAATCCCAGGAGTTACCTTCTTAATTGCTAAAGCTGGTTGCGCAAATGATGATAAAAAGGTCGATCGTAAGCTCAAATGTGCGATGATTCGTTGAGGCGAAAGCTCGATACAGCGATGATTAGTTTGTTTAAAGGTTCAAGTGTGCAAAAGCTTGTTGGCACAAAGATTTATTTACGGAAATATTACAATTATAAATAAATAAATAAACAATTGGGTAAATAATAAATTATATTAAGCAGCATCTATGAATTTGAAGTAGCCTAGTTCGGTAGTAGAAACATTTAAGAATGTAAGGTTTATTTAAGTCTGCCGACAAATATCAGCTTTCTGAAGTTTAGTCCTGTACCGTTTACGGTTTACTGTGTCTTTGATCCCGTCGTGACTTATTTTTATATGAGGTCGAGTAGGTACGTGTGCGGGCTTGGAAACAAAAATAATAATGAAAAGCTTAGTGTCGTTTTAAAAAGTTATTATCATATCATATCATGATTAAGGTTAATTTAAAATATTCCTTTGGAGAATATACATACACACATAACTTTATGTCTGCATCCCTTATGGGGTAGGCAGAACATCAGAGGGTATAAAACTATCTGATGTCATGTTTGATCACTTTGGAGGCATTATAATAATGGAGAGAGACTATTGCAGTGACAGGAGGTCAGCCTGTAACCCACAAAAATACCTCAAATAAAACCTCTGTCCCTTAACTGACTTTCACAGAAGCAGCTGGCACATTCCATGTTTTTTCCTTTGCTCCCAGTCCAGCATATAAGAATTATAAACAATTTTAAACGTTATATAAGTTACAATAAATTTATAGTGTAATATCGGCCTTGGTCGCCCTCGTTTTGTTCTAAACAAGCAAAATTATGTTCTGGGCGACAGCATATAATAAACAGCACGAGAGTTTAATCTAACAGATGCTCGTTTGTTTCAGATCTTCAAGGCTGGGGATATAACATATTATTAGACAATCGCTTTGGCGATAAGGAAGGAAACCTCCAGTGGTCCCGGTCGCCGGTTCGATAGACTTACAATGCAAATATTTGTGTGCATGAACCTGTTTGTTTGCATTGGTCTGGGTGTGTTATGTATGTATTGAAAACTTTATGTTTTCACTCAAAAGGTATCTTCAAGAGCCTAAACGCCCATACGCACTAAAGGTTGTACGGACTTAACCACCACAAAAATTCAATGGATGAATGAAGAGTCGCCGCCAGCTTCACGGCTAACTGATATGGCAGACAACCGCGAAGAAACCGAAGTGGATGTGCCGCTCCAACGTATGGGCGCTAAGCAACAGATGGTATCATTGCAACTATATTAAGTCAAGCTGCAGTTATAGTGGCATTCAAAAAACGCAGACCTTCTTCTGTTCACGACCAACTATCCCTGGCAAGACAATTACACAATCTCAAAAAGAAAATCAGCAAAGGTGGAATTTAGTGGGTATACTCATTCTAGAGAACTACAATGACAGGCTCACACGCACAGCTCACAGTGGATTCATTAGATGCGCCATTTCACAACAATTCAAATAATTCCAAAAATGTCCTCAGCTTACCACTAGAATTGCCACAAATCCTACGCGTCAAAGAGGCCCACCGCTTTCTCATTGTGGCATAGATTAAAACGCTATTCAGCGAATAATGCCGATACGCTTTAAACAATTTAAACTTAAAATTGAATGCCTTAAATCGTTATTGACTGAATTTAAACAGTTGTTTAATTTTAAAAATAAATCTTGGATAATAATGCGAGTACCTACTATACGATTAGGTATTTTTCGAAAAGCTAGCGTCCATATTGATTCGTCCTAAATAATGTATAAGCCAGACCATTTTTTCAGATATTCAGTATTTTACAAAAATAAATGCTTTCGTATTTTTTTCCAATTTATTTTCTGACTTCTTCATTATTTAATTAAAACACATACGTCTTAAAATATATTAACAAGTCTTAAACTGAATTTTATCACATACCATTACCTATGTTGTAAAGTCTACACGTTACCGCACCGGCCTTTTCAGACTACGGTTTAGAGTTACTAAGAGTTTCATAAAAATATACTTCCATGCTGTATGTCCCTATTTGAAGTTTCAGTATCCCTATTGAAGCTCTTTGGTAGTTCTTGAGAAATGGAAATGTGATAAACGGATGGAGAGTGCATGCCAGATTTTGTACAAGCCAATAAAAATAAGAAGCCGTGTGTAGAAAACAATATCAATGTTACACAAAATGTTGCTCTAGTTAAAAGTAAAAGGAAAACCCGATTGAGGAGGTAAATAATCTTTATTTGGTAGATCAATATACAAACAATTAAAATAATACACATTATTTACAAAATTAATCAAATTTAATACCATTTTTGACCTAGTTCCAAAAGGTTCTCAAATTTTTATCATCATCTACAGTATCATCATCATTTACCATTTAAAAACATCAGCAGATACTCTTGGCTTAAGCCCGAGTACCCTGCTTTATCAGACCCTCTTTGCCGTAAAAGGCTTATCGTCTTTTTTGAAGAATAATAAAATCCCCAGACAATCCCACCAACTACATGGCCCCAAAGTAAGCATAGCTTGTGATATGGGATACCATGCAGCGAACCTAGAATATAAATACATAAATAGATAAACACCCAGAAATGGAACATTTTTTTTCTTGTTCCGTGCGGGAATCGAACCCGCTACCACTGGCGTCTGAGGCAGACGGGTTTACCCCATCGCCAGTGGTCGTCAGGATATTTACATTGACGACCTACTTTCGCCAAAGTTTTGACGTGAAGTCGTTTTTTAATGCTCTACATTCCTTGATTGAAAGTTCGATCTGTTGAGAACAAATGGCAAGTAACTCAACAGCATCCAAATATTCAGGTATTTTATAGTGTTTTTTACATTATATTTTGTTATTTAGTCCATTCCACTCGTGATAAATGACAAACATCTAGATACAGGGTTAATTTTGAGTAACGCATCATCTCTTGCGGGCTGTCTCTCCACATCAATCCCAACAACATTTGTTCTACGACTTTTTACAAATCTTGATAAATAAAACAACAAATAAAAACAAAAAAATGTTTGCTCCTTGCTCATTTTGTAAGAAGTGCCTATTATGAAGCGATATTTTACTGCGCAAGGTGCGTGGCATGGCATACCTACGCTCAGAGCAAATAGAGTTACGCCTCCCTACAGTATTTTTTATACAATATATTTTTATCTATATTTTTATGGCTACAAATATTTTTTGTATGGGAAAACTAAAATTTTAAAAACTATTAATTTTTTGATGCGCTAATTAAAATTAACCCTGTAAATACATAACTTTACGCCTGTATCCCTTATGGGGTAGGCAGAACACCAGAGGCTATAAAACCATCTGAAGTCACGTTTGACAAATTTGGAGTTATATAATGATGGAGAGTGACTATTGCAGTGACAGGGGGTCAGCCTATCGCCCTCAAAACGTCAATAAAACCTCTGTCCCTTAACTAACTTTAACTGTATGCCCGGGAAGAGAAGCATCTGGTACATTCTATGTTTTTCATTCGCTCCCAGTCCAGCATGGAAGTTGACACAGTAGGTATATTAACCTTGTATAATGAACATGAATGAGTTTGTGACATGAAGAAGTCTACTATTGTGGCTGAGTAGTTTATACTTAAGTATTTATATTTAAATATTTTGCAACGTGATACTCTGAATGGCACTTAAGTTTAAAATTTTATTGTAGGTATAGGCGATAAATCAGTTTGAAAAGTGTTTTATTTAATAGTATGAATCGCGGCCATATTACTAAAGTTTGCCTAATTGCTTGTTATTGCAACACAAAAATTGTTTTGACATAGTTTTCTTATTCATTTTGAGTTCTTGATACATACATACATACTACATAACGTCACGCCTGTATCCCTTATGGGGAAGGCAGAACACCAGAGGTTATAAGACCATCTGATGTCACTTTTGACAAATTTGGAGGTATTTATAAAGATGGAGACAGACTATTGTAGTGACAAGGGGTCAGCCTATCGCCCACAATAAACGCCTTTAAAACCTCTTCGAAAAAAGTTCTTGATATTTTGGCACTAATGTCCCATGTCCAAGTTAATATGTTATTATGAATGTTAATGACCAGAAATTTCAAGACTTATATTAAAATAAACTAGTCCTGAAAATGGATTATAAATCGTTGAGAGCAAACCTAACCTACCTGTACAGTAAATAAAAAAAAAATGAATAAAAAAGAGATCAGTAAGTTTTTAATACCTTGAATTTATGTTACCTGTAATATACGGCTACGATGAGTGTTGTTAAGACAACAGACTGTAAACAAATTAAATGAAAATCAAAAATATTTTTCCCAGTATAAACAACTGAAAACAAATGAAAATAAAACACATAAAAATAATCTCTTAACACCTAAACTTGACCAAAGGTAGAGTAACAAAGCCACAGACCGACGTATCATATGGGACCGAACATTTATTATTCAGTCAGGCCGGTAGGCGTCGCCGCAGTCTATCTATGTAATCAGCCAGCATTATTCAAACAGAATTTAACTTCGAATCGGAACGCAAAAGTTTGTATTTTTATGGGGCGGTCAAATTCAAATTTAGAATCATGTTTTATTTTTATACAATTATTGGCATTGCTTTCAAGTTATGTAATTATGAGTGATGTAGCAATGAATTTGAGCTTTCAATCCTTAAAATAAAAGGAATAACTGAAAGTTGAATTCAACCAATGAGTTACCCAAAAAATATGTCAATGTTTAAATTAACATAGGTAACTATGTGTTTTTTATTGATTAGTTTGTCGTCTTAGTATATTTTTAGCACCAATTTTTTTTCTATTATTCAACAAATATATATTAATTTGTTTTCTTTTCTATTATGTTAAAGTGATTGGATCAGATTGTAAACTTTAAAGTGGAAATAAAGTTATTATTATTATTATTAAATAACAAAGACATACAAAACGAATGAGCTATCCAACTATTAATCGCTAAGACTACACTTTTTGATTTAATATTTATGTTATAGACACATACAATTGACACAATAATCTCAAAAACTAATCTTTCCCTAATTTGCGCAAAATAGCCTTTATCACTGTTTATTTCAAAACGAATATTCATTACCCAAAATAGGAAACCAAAATATAGCAATTTCAAAATCCAATTCTAGTAAACCTCTTCACCGAGGATTTGAATAGCAACACCAATTGCAGCCTACGAAAGTCTGAAAAGCGAAAACTCGTTTACAGAAATGAGAATCTATCTTGACGCGTTTCTGTAATCGACGGCTGTAACAGTATCACCAGTAGTTATTCAAAAATGGTCTTTACATCCCTGTAGATAAGGGATACAGAACGTAGTTTCGGAAGCTATCTATAGTAAAAGGCGATACGGTAAGCTACTGGCAAGTGACTATAATGAATGTCGCATTGGAACTGATAAAACGGTGGCGCGCCTTGAAAAATCTGATGTTCCGCATTCACGGCGAAATCTATGTTTATTCAGGTTTCATCTGAATATGAAAATTTGTAAGCTTCGTGTTTTTGTGCTCTTGTTTCCTTATCACTAACTTTTGTTTAAAAGTGTTGTTTCCAGTCCATTATGATGAGTTTTACTTTTTATTATAGGTAGAGTATTTTTTGAAGAATGTGCAACTGCATATGGGAGTGAGCTTTTTATTTTGTATTATAACAGTACAATTAAAAAAATCTAAATATCTGGTGATGGAATCTTTTCAATCCTACTTATATTATTATTCTGAAAGTGAGGACGAATAAAGGTTTTTTTTCCCGCCACAGAAGACTACTCCTCAGAACACCCGCAGGCCTATTGACCGTACAAGTGCTCAAAGAGGAGAGGAGGAGAATACATGAGAAGTACGAAATGGTACTTGCCAGGGGGTAAGTCCCCGGCCTGATGACACATAACAGCGTGAGACTTCTACTCACTAAACTCCCCCTAATATATGATCTTATGTCTTTCTACCGACAATCGACCGAAGAAATGAGCGACAGCCAGTTGGAGAAAAAGACCGCAGAAAAAAACAGGAAGCAAAACATGCTGAATCGACTACATGTTATCTTTCAGCTAGGAGCTGGCAGATAGGAGATTATCCAGATCTAGAGAGAGCTGGTTGGGAAGATCAGACTAAGCATCCTTAGGTCTGCAACAAGAGCGCTTGAACGAATTGGGATTGAGTTTGTAGAAAAAAGTGTCTCGAACCAAACCATATGGTTTTCGCAGCGTTTGTGGTGAAATAAGGACAGGAAAATGAAGGTAGTCTACAAAGTAAATATAGCTAAGTCATTTATAACTCTCCTTGTGCGATTTAATCGACGTACAGCGACATCTATCGAATAAAAGCAAAATAAAATTTTGCATATTATAAATGTGAATGTTTGTTACTCTATCAGGGCAAAACGGCTTAATGGATTTGGATGAAATTTGACACAGTGATAGTTTACAGTCCGGAATAGCGAATAGGCTACTTTTTATCTCGATTTTCCCGCGGGATTTGAAATGGCGCGGGTAAAACCGCGCGAAACAGCTTGTTTGTAATTATTTGACTTTGAGCACACCATTTCATTTCTAAGAAGATTTTGGGCCGTATTCAACATTAATATCTGTAATTTTAAGTCTCTCTAGTATCAAATTTTTATTTCAAAATCAAAATCAGTTTTTATTAGTAACTTTTGAATTTGAAGTCTCCTTATCTGACGTTCTTCAAATTAGCGAAAATAAACAAGTAAGCAATTCTATTCCTATTTCATTTGTCTAGTTTGTGGTCAAATATTAAATTAAAAAACAAAAATAAGCAAACATATTACTCGCTCTGGAACAATACCAGCGGTAATTTGTTTCTAGCGCTTAGGTAACTTTATTACCAGCACAACTTTAATTTAGTTTAAACAATTTAAGCGCAGCTCATTACATGGATCCTGAACACAATAGTCGCCATCCGTCTGTATAATTTACTAACCCGCACTCAGATCGTTTCAGGACGTAACGAGGCACGGCGAGCATCCTTGATTCCTTGCGATACAGTCTATTTCATTTATATCTCAAGTTGCCTCTCCAACAAACGGATCTTGATACATAATAACATTAACGGTTCTTCTTGAATTTTAAATATGAAATTCTCAAATCACTATTTATTATTAGACAAAGTCGCGTCTGCCTGGATGGATTTTCATACTGTCTTGGCCAATAGTTGGAAAGATTTGTGAAGAAGTTTCAATTCCATAGTTAATAAAGGTTTTGTTTAATTGGGACGAAATATGAAAATAATTGTAAAATGAAAGAGGACATGATTTATTTTTAGACTGTATGACTTGCTAATCGTACAAAGCGAGGGCATTAGTCTCTACATCTAATAAAAGGAGACGACTGTCTTTGAGTTAGTAGTAACGTTACAAAATTTGGCTTCGCAAGTCACGTTCGAGCACATGAGCGAAGACAGAATCCGTGCAACTGACACGGTGTCGCCGTCGACGGATACGTCTGGGAGGACATCATCATCATCAGTAACCTTCCAAACTACTAAACAGATTTTGGTTTGTTTTGCATCAGTTCATGTTTTTTTTTTCACCCTACTATGACGCCCCAAAGGGCGACCACAGACAGGGAGACGGTGAATACTCCTAGTACGAACTGGACCCTCCACGGGAATAAATTCCCGCTGAGACAGTGACAATTGCTCGCCGACGGACTGCCACCGTATATCCAGACAGTGTGGGACTTCTACCCACTAAACACCCCCTTCTCCGATCCTTAATTCAAGAGCTATTCCTAGATCGTGTAATGAGCTACCACCCCGTGGGATCCGGGGCGCGCATCAGGCATCCTGACGGATGACCCGTGGTAAGACACTGTAAAGCTCAATGGCAAGTGTAGAGAATGACTAGGGCTGGGAGCCATTAAATACCACGATGCATTACCTACGAGTCGAGTTATTAGGGCCAACGTCACAAGTGTCTATATGCGTATTCATACCAAACTGCGCCGTACATCGTTTTTAGATTTTAATCCAAATAGTAATAGGTTAAATATTCCTTTAAATAAATGAAAAATCTGATAAATAAAAATTATCCGACCAGGATACGAACCTGGGACCTGCCGGACGAGTGCTCTTCCACTGAGCTACCGGGGCTTGGCGGTACGCCTCGAAATTACTTACCACATTTTTGTTTTTCTTTACGTTATATTGCTAACGTAGCTCCATCTTATGGTATAGCTTTGCAGCTAAGACCACCCAAAACCAATTTCTTTACCGAAATTGTGAATCCCAGTTAAAGTGAAGCATTGTTTTAATAATATTTTTAAGTTTTTGCATTTAAAATGCTCAATTATTCTTAAATAAATGAAAAATGTGATAAATAAATAAAAATTACCCGACCAGGTTTTCTTTTTTTAATTTTTACTTTTATTTATCACATTTTTCATTTATTTAAGCATATTTGAGCATTTTAAATGCAAAAACTTAAAAACATTATTAAGTATTCTTTTGACATGACTGTACGAGCACACTAATTAAATTTTACTGGTGTAATTGCTTCACGCGTGCTACGTCCGTGCCGTACTGTTGGCCCTTCTGGTTTTCGACAACTAAGTCGGTGAAAATATCGAGGCATCAAATGCAAACAAAGAGACAACTGAAAGCCAAACTTTAGGAACCGGGCACTACAGCTAGGGCTTAATAAATTTGATTTCAAAACCAAATATAACCAGTATTTATCCAGCCTTAAATGGTAGTTCGGAAAACAATATAATGTTCGAAATGTTAAATCAAAGTTTCTGCGGGCGCTATTGAAACACACGATTGATTTTATTGATTTGATTGAATATTATTCGCGCTTTCGTCCTGTTTGATATTATGGCAGCTTTGTGGTTTTATGTATATTTAATCTGTCGCTATACGAATAGGTGGATGTGAGTTTTTGGAAACCAAAATAAATGTATATAACTTTGGAATATATTTTTAAATTGTGGTCAGTGACGATAAAGGACCTGACTTTAGATAACACAATTCCAAAAAGAAGTTACTTTTCTTTCAAGTTGGACGAGCCGGGAATAAGAAAGGCAGAAAATAATATCACACATTGGACCTACCTATACATAACAGAATATCACACAGAACAACCAAGGTGGTTGAATGTATGATTTCTGTGATAATTTCCTAAACATGAAACTGAATTCCCTTAAACGGTGAATTGAAATTGCCTTAAAAAAATAGCTCATTTATACATATTTTATGTAGTCAACCAACTTCGTTTCTTTGGAACAAGTTTTTCAGTTTCAAAATAGGTAGGTACTTGTGCTAAGTCGTGCACAAGTAAAGTGAACCTAAGTTACGTTCCGCCCGTCTGTTTTTTTAATAATATTGTATAGCTCGGTTGCTAGACCTTTAAGCCCGCTCGGTACAAGGTTGGGTGACCGCTACCATTAATTTATAGCGACTTCCGTGCTTCAGAGGGCACGTTAAGCCGCCGACCCAGGGTGCTGTATATTTTTATACAGAGATCGCTAAGACATATTTTGGAAGATAGTTTGCCTCAAAGGTCGCCAGCGGTGGTTGCCTATATTTCGCGATGGCTTTTATAATGTAATATACAGGGTGACTGGTGACAAATTTTAAATTTTAGGAGAGCACTCTGTACTCGATTCTGATCTGAGATTAAGTAGGTACTTAATTTTTCACTAGTATTCCCTATAAATAAATACTACTATGTTACTATTTACTTTCCATACAACAGAGTCGATCGCGGCACGTGACCTGGCACGCGGATCGCTGCTAACGCTAGCGTAACCATGCGTTGCGTAATCAATTCTTTAACTTTCGGTTAAGTTTACTCAGTAAATAATTATTTTTTATTTTTTATTATATTTTTTCTCTTCATGTATGATCTCACACTATCACGTCGTTGAATTTCAGCAGTGACCTACCAGTCACCCCGTAGAATTATACCGATTTACCGCGATAGAACATCCTGCTAAATAATGTTTTGCTAGTTAGAGTGCGGATTTAGTCATGCCATGTCCGTTCCCGTATTTATTACAGTTATCTATACTAATATATAAAGCTGAAGAGTTTGTTTGTTTGAACGCGCTTATCTCAGAAACTACAAGTGGGACTTGAAAAATTCTTTTTGAATTTGATAGCCCAACTCTTGAGGAAGGTTATAGGCTTTTTTTATCCCGAAATTCCCACAGGATCAAAAGTTACGCAGGTAAAACCGCGTGCAGTGGCTAGTGCATAATAGTATTTTAATAGATGAATAATGTAATTGTTGGTACAGTTAAGAGCACGTCAAGCTTGACACTTTGAACTAGCTCTGTTTTGTATAAAATAGAATGGTCGCAATATAAAAATCGGAGCTTAACTTAAGCTAGTAGTGTATCGTTTGAAAAGCTTTTAGATGTACTAATGAAATAAAATATATATTAATGAACTAAATGCTGTTAATATTACTCTAAGACTTTACGTTTGAGAACAAAGTTTTTTGTATAGAATCGGCATTTGTTTACGTGTAGGTAAATATGATTTTTGTTTGGAGAAAAAAAATATTTTCGTTTAAAACTAAACGCATTTGTTGTGGTGAAAAGTTTTTATTTTTAAATAAACCCAATTGATTTTGAAACTAACACCGGTACTTTAGACTTTTGTGGGTCTCAGAGAACAAATTGAGACCCATCCCATGACTGTTGAAGGGTGAGGACGGGGTTCATACAAAATCCCCCATGGTCCTTTTAAAAGCTTTTTAGACTATTTTTCGCCCCAATTTTCGTAACAGTCAGTAAATTTTGCGTCTCACGAAACGTGTCAACCTACGCTGGAAGCTGATTGAAATGGCATAATGTTTTTTGCCAAGCCCAATGACGAGTTGGTCTGAGCGGAAAGGGACACTCTTAGCCGCATACTCCAATTAAATCAAAATGAAGTATTTGGTCGGCTTTAAAAGAAGAATGTTGATTTTTTTTCACCTGACTAAATGGAGTGTAACCTAATTGAATATAAATGCGATATAAATTCAAAAAGGCTTTGTTATTTTTGAAAGATTCTGAGTGTCTTTTTTCCACTTAAGAACTATTTGAGAAAACTCAAGTGGGGATTTTATTTAATTTATTTTAAGACCTTTTAAATTTATATATTTATAAGTGTGTGAAATTATTATAAGAATAGGCACTAGGGCATTTTATCTCAAAATGGTCTTACAATTTACTACATTTTCGTCTGCGGCGGCGTCGATAGAACCCAGAATGGGTTTTATGCGCGGCCAAGCTTGCAGAAAAACGACTTTTTCTAAGCTCGATTTTATGTTACCAGTACCTATTATGTTTCCTTATTTTTCTTATTGCGTACATACTGATATCATATTTTAATAGAAATCTAATTTCATAAGGTCTGCTGAAATAAACTTCTGCATAAATAAGCTGTAGGTTATTATGCATTTACAATCTTTACTTTATGTGAATTTTAACAAGTTTGCTAATAAACTCTGCCTAAATCAAACTTCTGCCTGACATGTTATACCTTGTGAAACAATTAACATCTAGAACTACTATGAGGTGTTCGAATTACAAGCTTGAAAATGATAAGATATTGTACCTACACATTGATAAGAAAACTCAGGTAATTAAAAACAAAACAGTTACCCTTAAAAAGGTTGTAAGCACAAAACTCTCCAGTGATTCATTAATTTACATCTCGCACAAACGATTTATGTTAATAACAACACGCCCAATTTCGTTAAACACCGTTTAAATTAACTAATAAATTATTTCATGCCTCCGCCACTCGCTTTCGTCGCACAAAATTCCGGAGACGATCAAATCATTTCTACCAAAGTCAATTTGGATGGTGAAACAGCTTTATATTTACGTATACGCGTCTCTTTTCTTCCACGATACGACATTTTCAACTGAATATTAAAGTACTCGTTGAAATTTAATTTACCTTAGGTCTATGCTTAAATCTGTGAGGCACGTTTTATTTGGCTTGCTTCAAACTTTTTTTAATAAATAACAAACTTTTAGGTTTTTAATCAAGTTTAATTATCTGAATAGAACTTGCTGTGAGATTTTCTTAAGCTTGGACGGTTATGGATAATGAACGGTCGGAGCAGTCCGTAGTCATTATTATATTTTGTTTGCAGATTTTGCTCATATTATTTAAATATGTAACGATATTGCGAGACTACGATCAAGAACGCTTCGTGCCCTGGATTACGTTGACTCTGGGTATGGTAAACCCGGGATGAATAAATATTATATTGGAAGGTTATTGGGAACACACTAAAACTGGCACTGGAAATTGGAAATAATAAGGTGGGTGTACCATGGAAGGCCACCTTAACGAATAAACGAATTAAAACGGTATACAAACGGGATAAATGAAAGAAACTAATCATGAAGTAATACTTTGTTTTATTGTCTAACATAGAATTATATTATTTTTATTCTAGATGTAATCACTACTGAATAAACTTATGTTTAAAAGGGTCTTCCATTTGGCCTTACTAGGAACAGGGCTTCAAAGAAGGCCTATATTGTAAATTGGTCGTTTAACTTAAAAATAGAATTGTAGCAATCAAAATATCTGCTTTTCCTAATACTACAGAACAAGCTCTTTTATTTAAACAAAACATTAAATGCCTAAAATCATGTAATTATCTAAAAAATACTCATTGAACTAACCAAGGGCACCATCGTATAACTAAGAATTTAATTATAGAATTGATTTAAAAGTAGTAATAATCAGTATTACATCGATATCAAATAAGTTGCGAATAGGTTTTAGAAGTGAATTATAATTTATTCTTCTTAAGGGTCCGTTCTTTGTAAGGCCAAAATGTTCCATAGAAGCCTAATATTTAACAAAACATACACTACCTCATATCTTCTATTCTACACTTGTCACCTGCGTGATAGTAGCAGTTCTTTTCTGTGCAGTTTTATTTTATATTTTCATGACTTACAGATCTATCTATTAAGGTTCATTTAGGTACACTTGCAAGGCCAACCGTCAAATTGAGTGGCCTTATAAGGAACCACTGGCCTTCCTGGGAAAACTTCTGATATTTCAACTGAAATGGAAGCTAATTTATAATTTTTTTCTTTAACACCAAAATAAAGTCTTAGGTAACAAATCACAGTAAAAAAACAATAGCTTAAAAGACGTGTGGCACTCGGAGACTGCAGCGGTAAAGCTATTGCATAGCATTTTTTATCAACTTATGCAATTATAATTATTAATTTATTTTATTAATGCAGTAATGTTTGATCTAATATGAAGTTCCACAAGTTCCTAATAGATGGCGCTGATTGTTTATTAAAGCCCGCATATAAAGTTATGAAATCAAAGTAGGTATCACCGCTGTGCCGGTCGGAGTGGGGGGTGTTAGGTTTTTTTCGTTACGGAATTTCTGGATTCGGTCCCCACGCTCAAGGCCCGCGATAGAAGCTATGCAATAGCTTAAAAATATAATGTTTGGTTTTTGGCTTAAAAGCTTACGTTTTGCTGTGCTTGAAAATTACAATTTCAACGTCTACGAAGCGAGGGACTTCACAAGCAAAATAGCGACTCCAGTGACTTGCTGCTGCTCCTGTGTTCTTAATTTAAGTGGGTCTAAGTGTGAGTAGAAGGAATTTGACATCAAATTACTATAACACCGACTTTTTAATAGTTGGCCTTCCAAGGAGCATGGCCTTCCATGGTGCACCCACCCTATATGTTATTTGTGAAGCTCGTTAGACTAATCTAAGCATGATATGGAAACGGGATTTAAAAATTAAATTCTTTTTATAGTACCCTTAAAATTTAATTATATAATAGCAACACAAACCCATAGCAATTTTAAGCAGATCTTTCTTGCGAAAAGTTTTCATACAAGATGTAATTCACAACCTTCCGCCCACTGCACTAAGGTTTTTTTTTAAAGTTATTATTTGATTTAATTGGTTATCTGTAAATGACTCTTTGTCAATCACAATCTATTGGATGTAACGATGAAGCCTCAACAAAATGCAGGTCAATAGTCGTGAAAGGAACAAATTCTTTATTAAATTCTTATATTATTTTATAATACTTTTAGCAAATACTTCTCTCAAAAACTATATTTCATGCACTAAGAAACCCATCAAGATAAGCTCTTATCTAATATCAATACGAAATCCGCAGAAAAACGAGTTAAATCGAAAAAAGATAGCCATTATTAAGGGTGAAGGTCTGAAAGCCCTGCTCTGAAATTACGGCCAAACCCCCGTGAATTAGGGAGGGCTTTTAGAATTCAACTATAAGGACGGTCAGGCAGAAGCAACTGGTTGCTGCTATGTGAAAACTATGAAGATATATGGTGATCTAAATTCAATTTTAAGAACCTTCCTATAGAATGGAAAATTGAATAATTGGACGTTAGGAATTATGAAATGAATTTTCTAAAAGATAATATTAAAAGATATACTTTGGATCTTAGTTCTATGACAAAGGTTATATTTTATATTCACGAACTTATTATGTTGATCAAAAGTTGTTGCATCATTCTGTATGTTATTATTATAATAAGATTCGTAAAAGATCGTTAGAACACAACAATTCAGAGCTTTTATTTGCTTAATTCAGACACATTGCCAATATAAACTATTTACATACGTAGACATTTTGCGTCGGTTTATGTGCCTTAAATAATCCTAAGTTTTTCTAATACTAGCTTATAATTTAACTAAATGAACTGTTTTATTAAATTTATTTTACACCCAGAAGGTATTCCCAATTGAGTTTATACAAATGAAAAAATATAAAACCGGTAACATATAGCAAGCTAGGATAAAAAAGGAAAGGAATTACGCAAGTTAGAAATACGACATTGCATGTATAGGTCCATACATAAGTATGACTCGGTACGGTACACAGTCGACCGAATGGATCTCAAAATTAGTTCCGATTTTTATTTTTAATACATGATCTACTATTAATTTTATAGAAGAGTCAATCATCACTTTACAAATAAGCTAAAGTCCCAAATCGATTGCTTACTTTCCTTTTCAATCACATTATCACATTGGCTTGTAGCAATCTTTAAATGAATTCTCACCATTGTCAATCACTTCGATTGCATCCGCTATGGGTGACCCGTTCGAGGGGGCACACTAGGTCAATTCTCAATTTAAAGCTCTGCTGCGTCGATGTTTCCAATTTTTAACGGTGGCAGCACTGAACATTAAAATTTTAATTGAATTTTCAGCATAATTAAAAATGAGTATGTTTACTTTT
This sequence comes from Stenoptilia bipunctidactyla, assembly GCA_944452665.1. NCBI lineage: Eukaryota > Metazoa > Arthropoda > Insecta > Lepidoptera > Pterophoridae > Stenoptilia > Stenoptilia bipunctidactyla. Next base: position 8,236,117 of record OX101728.1, on the reverse strand, counting down.
TAAACCATTTTTAATATGTAAAATATTAAATAATACTTAAGAACAACTGTTCAAAAGTGCATAATAAACTTGTCAAGCCTCACTAACATCGTTGATACGAAAGTACTCATTTATTTATTTTATTTATTATCATCTTTGGGAAACTTAAAACTAAAAGAAAACATTAAAAGTACATAGGCCAGCAAAGTCTCCACTATTACTCTGTATATCTGTGTCTAACGCTACCAGTGAACAGATTTCAGTACAATTCGTACAGATATAGCCTAGAAATTGAGATAGACCATAGGCTTATTTATATCCCGGAAAAAGGCTTGTAAAAAATATTGATGAAAATTTTGTCTTTTTCTGATGCGCGTACTAAAAGCCCCCTAAATTACTATTAGGGGGCTTTAGTACTTATAAACATGATTTAAGCAGTTTTTAAAATCTACAAAAATCGGAAACATACTTTACTCCCAGAAGCTATACAACCTTTATCGCCAAACCTCCCGTTATTTTTAGGGTTCTAATGATATTGACTGTATCGTAGTGCTCTCGAGAGTAACGAGTGCTCGTTCACCGAGTGTTCTGTACACATAACGTTTAACGAGACCGCATTTAGAAAATGTTGATGAGGGAAAGCTGCGAGATAAGCAAAAATACACATGTTAATATCAAAAATTGCTTTAGCGATGTTGTGTGCGACCTTCTTGATTATTTATTCTTGGTTTTAGCAATAAATAAGGTTTTTTCTTTTTTCTATGAAATGAAGTCTTTGAATCGGATTTTATTACGTTCTGTATTATGATACACTTTTTGACTCGATTTTTTTTCAGACACTGAGGTCACGCACGAACTAACACAGGCACCTATCCAGTTAAATTAGTTCTATTTAATACAATCTCGAAGCTCACAATTTTTTTATATCACGACTGTAGATTTTAACTCAAGACAGTGTGAGATGTCAAAGATCGAATAGGCTTTATCAATAAGTACGTTTAAAATAAAACAAATCTACCCCCACTTTACATGAACGATCTAAAACTCAATATCATCCAACTTTAAGAACATTTTATGATCCAAACATTCAGATATCTTATTACTCATTTCTTGTTTTTCTCCTCTAGATTTGTAAATTTACAAACAAACATTTGGCAAACTCTATCTGTTTTAAAAGCTTTTCAGTAGATTTCAATTTCAAATCTCAATTCTCCATTTTAGATTTTAATTCATAATAGTCTCACTCCATCATATAATACCTCCAAATTTGTCAAACGTGCCATCAGATGGTTTTATAGCCTCTGATGTTCTGCCTACCTCATTAGGGATACAGGCGTGAAGTTATGTATGTATGTATTTTAATTAAAACACTACAATGTTTGAGTTTCGTGGCCATGACAACCAAATTCCAGATTCATATTTTGTATGAAAGAGTTCTGAATTGAAAATTTTGATACTATACATAAATCTAATAATAGTGATCCAGAAATGATTGACCTACGTTATAAAGTTCAAGTGAAGGCTTTATTTGAATAAAAAAGATGAGATGTTTGGTGGAAAGTGGTCATGAAGATTACAGAACCTACACCTTATATATGAGAAATTTCTTCTTTCAACCCTTGATAGAACCAAAAATATAGTAGCCTGGAAAAACGGACGCAGGCAGTTTGTTCCACCTCTTAGTGACCCAAAAAGGAACTATCGTAGCGTTTCGTTGAACTTTTTGGAATATCGACTATGTAGGGTTAGAAGTTTTGTCTGCGTACTCCCTAAAATGTTTTGTATATTGTTGTTTATATTACAATGCTGGGTAGCTTCTAGGTACTTGTTTTTAAACAAAAGTCATGTTAGTCGCTTTTGTTTTGGTACCTACACGTAGCTTTTTTTGTTCAAATATTAGATTTTCAAACATATACCGTAATGCAAACGTCTGATTTATTTAGTTATACCATGGTAACTCACTTACCGTAACTGGGTATAGACTGCCCGCTTCTGCAACATAATGGTTTGAATATCGACAGCATTTCAGTGCAACAAGAATGCTGTATGCCGATAAGGTATTTAAATAACCGAAATTGACTAGTCGTTGAGTAGCTCTTTTAGAGATGTTTTGCATATGTTGCAGAAATAAGCCCTAACCTTTTCCTCTATCGATATTTAGCATCTACTATATTGTATAGGGATTTATTCTTGTCACATTAATTAATTCATGTAGCAATAATAACATTTTTACTCGTTTTATTTTGTTTTCATTAAAAAGGCCACGGCTATTTATTTTTATTTATTTATTTATTACAAAATCCAAAGCTCTTAGGTATATAAAATTTAAAACAATGATCACAGCCAATTATGGATTTACAATTGAAGTCTCTGCATAACATAACATTTATAGTTATTGTAGTTAAAAATAATTGCATTATCATATGCTTTAATGCCATGACTAAACAGCAGTGCGAGCACAGAACTTTATAGACTCGTATTGTTACGAATGTTCGTTAGCAATATTTGAAATCTATCCATTGCCGCACGGCCAGCTTAAATAAATGTGTGCCTTGCTAATTTTAAATGTTTGTAATCATCGTTCAATCAAAATTACAATGTAACATTCGTAAACTTACGAGTCGATAAAGTTCTGAGCTCGCACCGCTGGTCATTTTTTTAAGGACTGGTAAATCAAATAACTTATTTTAATTACGTGTGATATTATTAAAGGAAGATTCACATGATTAGACACTTTACTTTGACAAAAGCTTGTGAAGTTTAGAAGGTTATCTATTATTTCCTCCCTCCAAAAGAAATATTTTATTCAAAAATTTCCATTCAGTCTTAAATGCACAACAAAGCTGAACCCTTAAAAATACAGAACTACAAGTTCGACATCAAAGCTTAATTATCCAAACGTGAATCTATAGGGTACAGAAGCCAGCACATCAAACGTTACAAATCTGTCAAAAAAATTACTTGAATCTGAACTCTATGCCCTCGAAATTAAGTTAAAATTGGTTTGGGAAATTTTACAGGAAATGTAACGCTTGATCTGCTGGCTTCTGTACATCTCCCAGTATATTGCCTCCACATTCCTAAAAGCAGACTGTGAATTAACGCCCGAGGCTTCGGTAATTGTGCGTCGACAAACGGCCTTTATAAATCAATGAATTTTCTGCTCTCCAAAACTAGTAGGAAGAACGATGTTCCGAACAAATGGTTTTTGTAGTAGCTGCTCTTTAGGTTCATTCAAGCTTTGCTTAAATGGTATGTATCAAAAGGTGTATCAAAGGTGTTCTCGATTATCAAGCTAGATATTGCTTCTACGCCAACTATTAGTGTATTCACTAAGCCATTTTGTATCGGCATAATTATGAGTGTGCAAAAGCAGCAGACTTCCTATAAAATCTTATAAGTACTTAAAGGTTTAATCTCTTTGTTCCTTAAAATTTTATACTTTCCTATTTTCTTGGTTAACTATCTTCCTTTGGCTTACATACTGATTCAATCGACCCCATTAAGCAAGGATTTCTTCAGTCTTTGCCAGCTAAGCAATTACCTACCAAAGTTCCCGATGAATTTACTTGTTTCATAACATGGCATTTTTTATGAAAAGCTTTCTATATCTAAGTGCGTCAGTCTTTCCTTTTGACAGTTTTTGGAAGATACAAAAGATACTGCAATCGGCATATTTTATTATTTTGAATTTTTTTGTCAAATACCAACCATTTTTCTTCAGTTTACCTATCATACAACCTATCATGTACTGCTAGACATCGTCTCTCCCAAACCGAAGGCTATTATTGTGTTGAAAATCACAGTACGATGGTTATTTACGCCGATAGACTGTGCTACCTTTTTCTGAAATTCCGTTTTTAAATCCTATATCAGCTCTCACAACATCAAATAGAAAAGAGTAGAGTAATACTCTTAGGTTCATTTTTTTAAAGATAAAAGTATAGGTAACTGGATTTTGCATGTATAATGTGAAAGTTTTATTGGTCAATTTTTCTTTTTAATAAACACTAAATTACACAGCTTTTCTATAAATAAGATCCCTTAGACAATAAGCAACAGCAAACTTCAATAATACAAAAAATGGAAAACTATGCATTTTTCTTAAATCAAAATTAATGTCGAAAAAGTTTCAGTAAAAAGTTACTTTTGTCTTATCTTCCCGAGGACACATAATTTGGTTATCTTAACGAAAACCTTGGCTCAGGAAAATTAAGATGCGGCTTTTTTCTTCTTTAATTATTTAGTGCTAAATTAATCTTTATATCTTTATATGAAAAACAAAAAAGAAGAAAAGTGAAGAGAACGCTAAAAGTATTCATAGTACAAAATGTCTTGCATATTTGTGAAATTTAAGTTTATTGATCTCGAACTTCTATACGGGGAATATCGTACAACATCGGACTGCAGCTCATGTCCCAAGAAGATGTAGCACTTTTGCATGATAACAGATAGCTTATTTGAGAAAAATTGGGAAATTTTCGAGCATGGCCTTTGAAATGCTTTACACTAGGTTTATGATTGAAATTTCTAGGTGCCTTGGTCTCGTATTAAAGGTTGGAGATGTACAAAAAGGCTCTTTGGGGTGGTTTTAATATTGTCTTAAGTTTTTACGATTCATAACCAGAGGAGGTTTTTTCTTACAAATGCCACATAGTGGTAAAAACTGTGGTATAAACAGTGCGACGGTAATCGCAGTATAGCGGTTAAGTGTACCTTTACATGTACAGGGTGACTGGTGACAAATTTTTGATACTGAAGGAGAGCACTCTGTTTTTTTATTATATTTATTTTTTACTATATTTTTTCACTTCATGTATGATCTCAAACTATCACGTCCTCGAATTTCAAAAGTGACCCACTCTAGTTTCAATTTGTTTAATTGTTTTTCAATTTTATTTAACATTTATTTTCATTTCATTTCATAGATGCATAGAAATAGCTTTAAATCTTTTTATTTTATGCTATTCATAGAGTTGCACTTTAATGCTATTTAACAGCATAATTTTCGCACGAAATACAACATTACTACCATGAATTACAGAAACATATAAAATTATAATTTACAAAAGTTTTTTAGTTTTTACAAGCAAGGACTTTTATCTTAAATAAAAACCCGTACATTTCTGTAGAAGACGTTAATCTGTAATTTGGATGTTTTATACATGAACTGGTTTATTTTTTATTTCTCGAAAAAATACTGTTTTCTTAATTTTTCCTTGTCAGTAGAAGCTGAAAATTGTTAATTACTCAGCCAGCGTTAGTAAAAAAGGATTAATTAGTAATCTCTTGAGGACGGGGGCTTTAAGAAGTACAATTTTAAGCTCATCCGTACTTTAAGCCCTTCAAAATGAAATTTTTCCACAGAAAAGGTTGACATTTAAAACAATTAATTATTTTAAGAAGTAAATTAATGACAGCGACAACATAAACATTTGATTTTACGAAAAGCCTTAAATAGTTTATTTAAGAAGAAAATGTAAAATTAATTTAAAAAGCACATTTTTCTTAAAATCAGAAACAAATCCTTTACAAATTAATAAAATAATAATTTTACAGTTAAAAAAGAAGCTGAAAAGATAGTGCTACAGAAGTCGTGAAGAATAGTTCTGTCAGCCTTACCCGCTCTTTGGTATACAGGGTGACTGGAGGGTGACTTTCGAAATTCAAAGATGTGATAGATAGATAAGAGAAAAAATAAATATATTAAATATTTACTGAGTAAACTTAACCGATAGTTAAAGAACTCATTACGCAACGCATGGTTTCAGAAGCGTAATAAAATAGATACTTAGCGAGTTGTACTGTGCATGTGGCGGGAACACATGCACAGTACTGAGGCGGCGCGTCGGGAAAAGTATAGTAATGTCTATTCATTTATAGGGAATTCTGGTGAAAACTTAAGTACCTACTTTTATTACAAAATTATGATTAAAATCGAGTACAGAGTGCTCTCCTTTAATATCTAAAATTTGTCACCAGTCATCCTGTATAAGCGTTTTATGAGGGCAATTAGCCAAGGGAATCGTTTCTGGGAGTACGGGTGTGACTAGCCATTACTAGTTGTGACTACCAACTAATGGATTAAGGAAATATTTATCATCATAACATATGTGTACTAATGTGATTAAACATTTAACATACTCTGTCAATGGACTATAAAACAATATTGCCTTCTTAACTTCCAAGCATTTTAAGTGAAATAGATATCCAATGAAGCGTAAAATTCCGAGGCATAAGCCTCGCAATAAATTTGGGCGCGAGCGCCCCCTATCGCAGATTCGCGAACACGCTGACACTAAGAAGGCTTATTTTTGAAACACTTACTAATTCTCGTATCTCCGGTTCACTTATTTTGAAGAACTCGGCAATTTGTAGTACAAGAATATATTTTATATTGAGCCTTAATTTATCGGGATTAAAAGGTACGCTTTTAAATATACAGGGTGACTGGTGACAAATTTTAGATTTTGAAGGAATGCACTCTATACTCGATTCTGATCATAATCTATACTAATATATAAAGCTGAAGAGTTTGTTTTTTTGTTTGTTTGAACGCGCTAATCTCAGAAACTATAAGTGGGATTTGAAAAACTATTTTTGCATTTGATAGCCCAACTCTTGAGGAAGGTTATAGGCTATATTTTATCTCGAAATTCCCACGGGGTCAAAAGTTACGCGGGTAAAACCGCGCGCGGTGGCTAGTTATGTAATAAAAGTAGTTACTTAATTTTTCACCAGAATTCCCTATAAATAATTAAAGAGTTCACGAGTGCTTCACGTCCGGACGAACGTTCGTGAAGTCGTCAATACCTACCTACCTTTTCTGTGTTGATAGCGCCGTGGTAAGTAATTACCAATGTAACCATAGGTTAGCTAATGAATGCTTTAAGTTTCGGTTATGTTTACCCAGTAAATAATTAATATTTATTTTTTAATTTATTTTTTCTCTTCGTGTATGATTGAGATCATATAGAGAGATTGATAGTCCTCAAGTTTCAAATTTCAGTCCTCAAATTTCAAAAGTGTCCCACCAGTCACCTTGTATAGAAGTTATTTAAGTTTCGAAACGAGCTTGATATGATTAAAACGTGATTAAAACTTTTGAAATATGGTCTAAAGTTATCGCGATTCATTATGTTAAAAAAGGCGTACTTAGCCGGATTTTATTACGAGTGAAAAAACTAATTTTATTTCATTTAATTTATTTAAAAATGTATGCTTTAGATTTCCCAGACCCGGAACATTTTTTTTTCTTGTTCCGTGCAGGAATCGAACCCACGACCACTGGCGTCTGAGAAAATGATACCCCACGCCAAAGTGGTCGTGAATAATTAATAGATCGAATTATTATTATTAACTGAGACAAAAAAATAACGATTGTAGTTGCCTTTGTGTCAAACAGAACATTTTAACTACGCAGTATTTGAGTTTTAGTCTACTTTTATGGTCCACCTAACTGGCGAACCTACATATAAAATGCCACATGTCACTACTGATATTATACTGTCACTGACCATCAGGTAAGATTGAGATTAAATGGAAAAAAGAAAACAAACAGAATAAAAACCCTATATTTATTAATATTTTAGGTTGCTTCCATGCTGTACTGGGAGCGAAAGAAAAACATAGAATGTACCAGCTGCTTCTCTTCCCGGGCATACTGTAAAAGTCAGTTAAGGGAGCGAGGTTTTATTAGCATTTTTGTGGGCGAAGGCTGACCCCCTGTCACTGCAATAGCCTCTCTACATCATTATAATACCTCATTTGTCAAACGTGACATCAGATGGTCTTATAACCTCTGGTGTTCTGCCTACCCCGTAAGGCGTGAAGTTATGTATGTATGTATTTTAGGTTTCATTTAATCTCATTACAGAGCAGCGTAAAACATTATTTAATACTGATACAGACCTCAGAGGTTGCATGTAGAATTAACGTACCTATTTTCTATTCCGACAGGTAAACGTATTTATAGAAAGAATCACAGAAACCATTTCCATACACATCGCCAGTCGAAAATTTTAATGATTTAATATTTTATACGGGAACCTTCAGATTTTTTCGTCCATCATTCCCTTTTTTTAGGGTTCCGTACCCAAAGGGTAAAACAGAACCTATAACTAAGACTCCACTGTCCATCTTTACGTCCGTCTGGCAGCAGGCTGTATCTCATGACCGTAATAGAAAGACAGTTAAAATTTTAAACAAATGATATAACTTTGTTTCCGCTATAACAAAAAAATACTGAACAACGGAATAGGGTTGTATATAACTGTGAGATAATTCTACAAATAACAGAATTTGTGGTAACTACGTGAATTTGCCAATTTTCATCGGGGCAACCTATCCATAGGGATTCTGTTTTTACTGAATCTTGCTTTTTGTTTTTGCGCCAGTAAAAAGTCAAGTGTTTTGGCTTTTAGACATAGAAAAATTTACATTACCCTTCTTCAATTGCTTTAAATACATTTACCATCGCACGTATTTTATTTTCTTTATTAAATTGATTAAATACATTTAGATGGCCATACAAGTTATTGTTGCAATCAGTGTGGTATCTCAGCCGAAGGGTGCCAAGCCAGCTACCATTAACTACCGTCCTAAACAAACTACGTAAGCTTCTTACAAAGAAATGAGATTCTTAATACAAAGCAAATAAAAGCCATCATCATAAAAACCCTTTTTAATGAGCACAGTGCAGGGTCTCTCCCTTCGGAGACTATCACTTTATTGTTTATTAAAACAATATAAGGAACAACACATTGCAAAAAGGATTTAAACATCTTTGTAATATAATAGTTTATTCTGCTTAATTTAATGTTAGCACTATGAGATTACAACAATGAGTTGGGTTACTTTAAGTTTCCCTCACTTTAAGCTGTAAAAGATGTATACTGACTGGTTCAGAAGAGACCAGTTCCAAGCATATCAGTTTCGCATGGGTAGCGAATATTCCATTTCTTGTTCAGTGTGCTTTGTTCCGATATCTTAAAGTCGTCTTTCAGCAAAAAATATTTTACAATCAAACCATTTTCATGAATGTCTGCGTTCTTTTGTAAAATCTGTGAAAATAATACTTTCAATAAAATTTATATACAACTATTTTCCAACCTAGTTTGCAACTCTTTTAAGGCAATCTTGGGAGATGGAACTATGCTCTAAGTGCAGATTATTACATAATCTACTTAGTTAGGGCGCTGTGTTCAATTAACTCGAGGTTTAATTACAAATATTATAAGTATGGCCTGATTATATTACAAGTAAATTTTTTTCTGGTATTTTATTTTTTATTTTACTTTATTCGGGAAACAAATAGTCATTATAGGTACTTATAGTTAAAATATATAATTTATACAGAGACCAGTGAAGTTTCCATACTAAAAATTATATATGTATGAATGAGAAAATTATAAATTTATTATAATGAAACCTAGCCCAAGTTTACTGCATTTAGAAAGACAAAACGCCGCGGGAGCATTATGTTTTGTAATAATTTCGCCGACAACTAGATTCATCGAATTAATTAGCATCCAGGCTCATGGACGCTAAATATAAATGTTGGGATTAATGATCTGTGTAAAGTGGAAAGGGAAAATATTATTTTATTAATTGACTAAATCCGACGAAGCACAACTACTCTTATGTAAACACGAGCTTTCGTTCCTTTGGGAATTTCAGAAATTCCTTCCGTGATCCGTGATGCACCCTTTATATTATACTAAGTTTCACACAGATGCATCCAAGTAATACGAATTTTCAAACCATCTAGAAAGTCCTATACAACGTGTAACAAAATGGAAAGATAAAACTTAAGGGTTAGCTTCTATACCATACCTAGAATATACAGTAAAAGAATTAGCATGATCAGTAATAATAGACTTTCATACAAATTTATTTAATTATTTTACAACAAAATAATTTGACAACCCTAGTCAACCTAATAAGCTAAAACAAGACTTGTGTCGCAGTCAGTGCCCTTATGTATGACCTTTCCCGCACCGGCTGAACTTTGTAGTATCTGTCTTAGTTACCCATCACTTTATTTTTATGCCATCTGTTATCGAATAGACTTCATCAAAAGCTAACAGCTGTTTTTAGGGAACTTTGAACTTGTTTTTCGACCGAACCGTAAGGGTAACGTTACTGTTACTTATAAACTACATCATCAAACATACAATCCATTTAAGTATTATCTCTTCATTATGTTACACGTTGCATAAGATTTGGTTGTTCTTAACCGCCCCTACATGGCCAGTTTTTCAGCTACAACAGTTTAGTAAGAATCACTAACTCACCGAACTTGCAATTATAATAGCACCCAATTAACAAAGTTACGATTGCTCCTAAACTTCAAGCTACATGTGACACCAACTCTCTGTGAAATACTGCAAGTTACATATGTTGCATAAGTTTTGACACGTTTAGAATTAGGTGCACAGTAAGAGACATTGTGTAGAGAGAGACAATTCCTGGTCTTAGATCAAACACGCTACTAGGTATGAACGTATCCATGAAATTCCAAATTTTTATTTTCTTTGAAAAAGTCTGGGGTTTATAAAGTGGACCTAAAGAAATATACTTAAAGACTACAATTCGATTGAGGCCAGATTTAATGGTCGATTCCTGTTGTTCAGATGGCAGCACATCAAGGGTTACAAATTTTTTAAAAAAATTACTTAAAATGAACTCTATGCCCTCGACATTAAGTTAAAATTGGTTGCGGAAATTTGACAGGTAATATAACGCTTGATCTGCTGCCTTCTGTACATTAGCATTCAAATAGTTGGTCAATTCTGAGTGCTAAATTTAAATACTTTTAGAAGTTATATAGTAATGTTTGACCCTTTAACCGCCACGGTCGGATAAATCCGACTAAAAACCACCATTCGTTTCATATGCTTTTTTATTTAATCACGCTGTAGGTACTATATTTAAAAAAAATTGGCAAATTGTTAATCAAGTAACCATTTACAACCGATTAGAATTAAGTCTTTTAATTAGAAAACCTAAAAATTATGTCTGAAGTTAGATAAACAACTGATAGTATTCTTAGAAAATTGCATTTGCAAATCATTTTGGCTTTGAATTCTAGAAAATCTTACCATTATTGTATTATTTTCGTGATGATGACATTTACTTGCTTCAAGGCATAAAGGGTATATGAGGAGTCCAAATATTAAGTAGTTTTTTCTAAATATTTCCGCAAATTCTTTGCAATTTACAATTACTTTTAAAAACGAGACCGGTTTTTGGATGACATAACTTATCCACACTTCGCCGCTCTAACAATAACCCTACTCTACTTTAAAACTCCGATGTAATATTTTATTAAATGACAGGTTACCCCTTAACAATCTTCAAACCCACTGTCACATACCATCAGGTGAGATTAAAGTAATGCGAGTTTTCTGATAAAAACGCCATGACTTCGGACTCGTTCTTTTCATCTTATGTTGAATATGACGACAAAGTCTGGGTTAATAAGCTCAATTTGTGAGTTAAGTTATTACAGCCCTGGGTGTCCCAAAATTGGGCAAAAGCCTCCCTTTTGCTCTTTCCATTTTAGGCGATCAGCTGTTTCCGCGGGCCAGTTTGGGCTAAATGCGTCCAGATCATCTTTCCACCGACGACGTGGACGTCCGCGACGTTGTTTGGTGTTAGAATGCCACGCGGTTGTTATTTTGGCCCAAAGATCTTCTGACATTCAACAAACATGACCTGCCCAATCCCATTTAAGCCTGGCAGCTTTCAGGGCGACATCCTTAATATTGATTTTGGAGCGTAGCGTAGTGTTTCTTATACGATCAGTTAATTTTACTCCTAATTTACTACGCTCCATTGCTCTCTGGCAAACCCTGAGCTTGGACTTTTGATTTTCTGTCAAAGACCAGGTTTGTGCACCATATGTGAGAACGGAAATCCATCAATTTTCTTTTATGTATTAAGGGAAGGTTTACCTTCATAAAGGATTTCAAAGCCCAATAGCTTTTCCACGCGTTTTCGATTGAGTTAAGTTACATAGTTAAAATAATTTGTTCTGATTAGAATCCTCGAAAAGTATCCATGAGGTGAGGTGAGAGGCCATGGGAGTAAGATGGTAGAAATCTCTAACGTTGACCTACGTTGCGATGCCTTTCTAGAGCTCAACCATTCTGCCATTCAACCATCTGGGTGCTTAGCTTCAAAGTTACTTGCCGGCTGAAGGTGTGATTAAAGCCAAATGTAGGATTACTCACTTATCAATCACAAAAAAATCACTGAATCAACTTTATTTGCCATTTACATTCTGAATGAATATCTGGTAAACCGAAAGATGAAAAAGTATTTCTATAGAGATGTGTTCATAATTGGTTTCGCGAGGCCTATATTATTTGCAAGAAGCGTGTATGTGCAACTTTTGGGTTCGCGAAAGTTCGACTTTTTCCGTCGTTTCATTGTCCTTGAGAAAAAATGTATCCTTTTTCTCTAAAAATTTGATAAACTTGCCGGCTGAAGGTGTGATTAAAGCCAAATGTAGGATTACTCACTTATCAATCACAAAAAAATCACTGAATCAACTTTATTTGCCATTTACATTCTGAATGAATATCTGGTAAACCGAAAGATGAAAAAGTATTTCTATAGAGCTGTGTTCATAATTGGTTTCGCGAGGCCTATATTATTTGCAAGAAGCGTGTATGTGCAACTTTTGGGTTCGCGAAAGTTCGACTTTTTCCGTCGTTTCATTGTCCTTGAGAAAAAATGTATCTTTTTTCTCTAAAAATTTGATAAAAAATCCTAATAGGTATCTAAATCTCGTGGTAAGAATATACCTTATAGTTAATTGTATAAGAAATTATATTAAAACGTAGTGATTAGTTGCTCAGTGCTTACTTACGTCATATTTATTAGATAACTGTCAATCACCGGTAATTTTAATTTAAAGGAAGTTTAAAAGTCCAAGACGTCTGAACTATATAAAAACTGAGTTTTATTCAATAAGTCTTTCTTAATAATTCGTTATAGTTATAAACAAAAAATTATCACTTGCTTTCACAAAATAAAGCTACCAAAAATCTTTTATTTAATGAATTTACGCTCCAACACTTTTATATTCTTTTTACTTGTCATTAAACATGCTGTTAAAGAAATCTTATCCCATTTGGAAAGTTAGTCGGCATACACAAAGGAAATGTCTATTCGCTAAATCACAAAATTTACAAAATCGTTTAAGTCTAGAATTAGTTCTAACAACTTACCTATCATTCTATCCTTCGACGTTATCGAATTATCGCACTTTATTGAATAGTTTCAAAGTTTATTCACTTTAATTACTATTTTAACAAACAAGAAAAATTCGCGAAAACAATTTAGGCACTCATAATTTTAACCGAGCTACCAGCAGGTAATCAAATGTAACAAATTCTGAAAGGGAATCTCAGTTGAAGGGAATTTCGGACAGTTAAGGGAAAAGGTTCAAATAGAAGAGAGAAGGTCTGAAAAGGTATTTACGCGAAGAGTGTCCCAAAGCAACTGAATTTTGTCGGACCCCGGGTACTATCTACTACAAAGACGTAAAGCGCAGCTTTTGATGTTAACCACTGAAAGGCTCTACCTAGAAAACTTTTCTAAGACCGACGCCATCTATATTATTTTCCATGAACTAAACTCAGTAAACGTTTTTAGTTCATAAATACGAAACTTTTGCCAGGAGTTATCTTAATAAAACTAAAGATGTCTCTATCGTAAATTTTGTACATATCGGCCATTTTATTTTAATTTAGTGGTTATTCATGCGGTTTATTAAACAAAATTAATACCTATATTAATTTATCCTTCGCAAATAAATTACACTATCCTTGGAATATGTCGGGCGTTAATTTATCGTAATAATTAGTAGGGACTAATTATGTAATATTTTTTTTATAGAACACGTGTATAAACATAAGCACGGGTAACCTATTGTCTACGCTTGTTTAATTGTTGGGTTTTCATGGCCATGCCAAAACTGCCTGCGTCATCTATTACGTCGCATCATCGTGTGTCAGGTATTATTCATGTATATGTTTTAAAGTTAGAGAAAATCTCACACACTGAATTCAAATTAAGTTTAAACTATCCAATATTTTTATATTAGCTACGGAACAAAATTGAATCGCTGTTGTTGTTAGTTTAAACGAAATATCACGATATAATATATCAGTTGATTTTCAACCGACTTCCAAAAATGGAGGAGGTTCTTATTTCGTCTGTATGTGTTTCTTTTTGTGTCTTTGTTACTCGATATTTCGGACAACCATGAATCGATTTTGAAAATTCTTGTTTCATATGATACAAGATACCTCATAGTTGGTCCCATATAAATTTTATCGAAATCGGCTGTGCACTTTAATTTCAATTTCAAAGTTTTGAAAAAATATGAATGATTTCGGGGAATGTTTACGTTGACGTCATTATAACTCAGCCAAAGTTTTGACGTGAAGTCGGTTTTTTTAATGCCCTGCATTCGTTGATTATTATCTTGATATACATCAATTGATCTTTTCCTGTCTTCCGAACAAAAATTTTGGAGATTAATGTTTACCCTGGCGACACGTAGCGGAAAACTACAATTCAGAATAATTTAGATTGTTTCCCAAAATGGCAAACTCATTTAAAGTTGAGAAAATTGTTCATTAAGAAACATATCTCAAATAAACACTGAGTGATTATTTTATGACTTGTTAATAGTTTTTTAAATAATAAATGTATTAATAATTTGATACTTCTTTTAATTAAAAAATTCCTTTAAAAAAAATTAAGCTTGTAATCCCCTTACAGAATGAAATTCGCTTTTTTTTCTTCGCCGGGACTTATATCTGATATACATATTATATCGGATAGATATCAAAAAAATTGGATTTTGATATTTATTATAAAAATCGGATTTTTTCGAACCCTGCGCGTGACGCAGTTTCTCTAGGAAAATTTCTTTAGTGTGCTTGGTACGGACATGGCAGTTTTGTACACGTGCTTGGCGCAGCGTTGACCCTAAATACTTATATTTATGTTTGTGCTTCCATAGAGCTATTGCTACATTAGTAATCTTCAAGGCATTTCGGCTCCAAGCGATGTGCCATGAACCGGATTCATTTCTTTGACAAACCATTGTTGCAAGATGTCGAACATTAGAATACAAGTAGGAACTGATTAAAAAACTAAAGACAATTTTAACTTTAATTCAATTAATGTAAGTTTGGCCTTTTGGATTTTGATTTTAACTATCTTAATTAATTAATTATCACTTTGACTATCATTTGACGATCTCAATGATCGAAGGTTAAAAGCAACGTTCGGCGCGGTCGGTTTTAGGTACATACATACATACATAACTTCACGCCTGTATCCCTTATGGGGTAGGCAGAACAACAGAAGCTATGATACCATCTCATGTTACGTTTGACTTTGGAGGTGTAATAATATTGGAAAGAGACCATTGCAGTGACGGGGTCAGCCTATCAGCCACGAAACGCAAAAAAACCTCTGTCCCTTAGCTAAATTTTACAGTATGCCCAGGAAGACAAGCAGCTGACACATTCTATGTTTTTCCTAGTCCAGCATGGAAGAATTTTTAGGTTTTAGGTGACCGTTATTAATTTCTCACGACGACTTCCGTGCTTCGGAGGGCACTTTAAGCAGTCGGTCCCGGGCGCTGTATACTTGTAGTCGTTAGGGTTTGTCAGAAGCCATTTCGGCGCCCTGAACATTCTGACATCCACCAACCACTATTATGGCCTAAAAACCTCGGGGAGGAACTCTCACCAAGGGGAAGGATTCATTGCCCAGCAGTGGGATCATACAAAGAGTTTTGTGTGTGTTGTAAGTAAACTCTATAGTTACTTATAAATAGATTTTGAAGCTTCGTAGTTTGACATTAGAGAGATATACATATAATCAACGAATGCAAAGCATTAAAAAAACCGACTTCACGTCAAAACTTTGGGTGAATTAGCGTGGTAGAGGGTGAGTTAGAATGTCATCAACGTAAACATTCTCCGAAATCATACATATTATTTTATAGTTTGAAATTTTCAATGAAGTACTTAACCGATTTCGATTAAAATTATATGGGACCAACTATGAAGTATCTTCTATCATATGAAATAAGAATTTTCAAAATCGATTCATAATTGAAGTATCAATTCCAGAAGGGTTTAACTGTATTTTTTTTTTCAAAAATAAGATTTTGGTGTCGTTGAATTCAGGAAGAAATCTACTATCTGATGGCGTTTTTGAAATGACTAATTTAAGTTTGATTCTCGAGATATTCAGTCTAAAAAGGGGTTAATTGACATAAAAATCAAGATTACTAGTATAAAAACGACTCGGAGTTTTTAAAACCTACATAAACTACAATTTTTTTTTAAATTCAAATATGAAAATGGATTACGACGCTAAAGACCTTTTTTCATATTCACAAAGGCACCAAATAAACTCCACAAATACTGACAACATAGATCTTAGTTACGTTTAATCTTTCTTCCATAAACTTAAGAAAAATATAACTTACTTTTGCTCGTTTTAAATGACAATAAAGCCTTCTTGCATTCGACAAATCTGTCAACGACCGCGTGCGCGCCAAAATATTAAGACTCGCGTAGCGGTTCTAGTTCTACACCTACGAAATACATAAATAGATTTATGTTGTAGGTACTTAGTGACTAGTAGTTGTGAATAAGTAGTTGACATGAAAGAACATTCATACGATGTAGAAAACTTTAAGTATAGCAAAAAACACATAAGGCCAAAAAGTAGAGTTCAGGGATCAAGTGAAATGGATCAAACTACTACGGTCAAAGATTTAAGGCCCAAATAGACTGTTGGAAACAAAACATCAAACCAAGGTGACCTTGCTAGTTTACAACGTGTTTCCAACAGTGAAGATGGCTGTTGACAACCAAATTACATGACCTTGGCGGGTTGGAAACGGCGGTGTTTAGAATCACAGACATACATCTACATAGACAACGCAAGTGCCACGATTTGTATTCGAACCAAGCGTGCCGACTTTTTAAGACCTATTGTGACGTCACAGCTGATATTTATTACTGGAAAATACAAAAAGTTTCAGAGACACCGATACCGCCGATGAAATCGATTATTTAGACCGATATTGATATTCTTGACTCGATTTTCTAACAGACATACATACACGCATATTACAATACATATTAAATCTAGAGGCGACCAACCTTGACATTTGGTTGGGGTTCGGACACGCAAAGTACATGCATTTGCGTTATCTATGTAGATGTATGTCTGTGTTTAGGACTGTGTACGCTTGTTATTATATATTTTACTATGTAACTATAACTATAAATGACTCGAGTTTTGTAGCTTTTTATCCTGCGTTTCAACCTTTCCTTCTTTGTATCCTCAATTGCATACAAAACTGCCATCGCGAAGATGTTATCAACGTGAGAGATCAGAGCACACTGACGATTAAGGGGCGTGGCCTGGCGTGACCTTGGCTTGTGTTCTTGTTTGTCTCCTTGTTGGAAACCACCGTTTGTAACAGTGTGGATGACTCGGAATTGGTTGTCAACAAGTTATCCTTCCTTAACCTTGGTTGGAAGCATTGGTTTTCAACGTGTTTTCAACAGTCTGGCGGCCCTCTTAAATCCATATATTTGCCCGTACGTGTCTTAAGGTTGTCATTTTTACTCACACAAACACGGCGCGTCCACGTCAAAAAAACGTCATGGAATAAGATGAGATGTAACTTACGCTAGAAACACGCCTAAACAGTTATAAAGGATTACAGGGTAACAAAAATAAAGATAAATATTTATAAATCGTTTATTCATTACAAAACATACCAACAGGATTGGTAACTTAAGTTCGTACCAGTCACCCTGTGTATCCTACGAATTGCTTCGAAATTTCAGTGTATTATTTGTAGCTAAAACTTTGATATAATTTTGCAAATTACATCGTATTGGGTTAATATTGGTATAGTGCTAGAAATATCTTCCCCGCGAATATTACTACTTTCATTGATATTTTTTAATGGTCTACAACAATTAAGAATAAGAAAATTATTACTTAAAACCTGTTATGATAAAAATATGTGAATAAAATAAACCAATATATTTTTCTATTTCCATAAAATAGCCAGAAAATACGACGGCTTTGTAAATTAAAATAAAAACTTCAAAGGTTGTAATATTGTTTGTAATACTGTTTACTTACTGTTTTATATTCCATTATGTTTCTATGTTTGCATTATTGTTTGGTTTCTTTATATTTTTGTTTCTGAAAATGTTATTAAAACTTAATGTTAGGCTATAACTTTAGGTAACACTACAAGGTTTTCTAATAATATTTTAATAGGTTACATTTTTATTTACTATCTGATTACTTATTCTTTGGTGGCCGGGCGCTTCCTTGCCCAACGAAATCGAGAAATGCATTAAATAATATAATAATTACTAACGCATGAAGAGCAACACCTTTATCCTTGTTTGTATTGCGACTTGTATTTTTACACCCCCAAAATGAACAAGACAGCATAATAAAGTCTTTATGTAAATATTTTTTACAAAATAATCAATGTGAACGTGCAAGACAAGCGCTCATTAGAGACTGTCACAAGACTTTTGCATGCACCTCTTTCAGTGATTACAATATTTCGTTAGTTCTTTGTACTGAAAGGGCACATCTATGGCACATAAATCTTTGACTACGGTGGATTGAAAAGTTCGCGGCCTAACATAGATAACATTTTCATATTATTATAAAACTACCCTCATATGAAACATAGGTCTCTCGGTAAATTTCTCTAATATACATGCGTATTTTTTTTTTTTTTTAGCAATATGTGAGAGTTAGAATCATCATTAATGTTGAAGTTTTTAAAGAGCTCCGTGCGTCTATCGAAGAAACACTTAACTCCAAAGTGGATTCAATAAGATATGGTAGATACTTTAGGAACATATGCCACGTCGTATACAATGATAAAAGAGTGGACAGTTGAATTTAAACGTTGACGAGAGAGCATCATGGATCATCATGGCTCTGGACGGCCTTCTACAGCGACTTCGGAAAACACCTAATAAATATGGGCTCTCATCATGGGAGACCGAACATTATCTGACAGACAGAGTGTATCAGACATAGCTGAAGCTTTAGGGATTTCAGTTGAACAGAAACGACCTCGACTCACGATTTCTAGAGACTGTTGAGGGCTTTTTGCTTAAGCAAATTGATCCAAACAATTTTTTAGCAAAGTCTGTTATTAACTATGGAAAAAACATGGGTTCATTATCATTCTCCTGAATCCAAAAAATGGAAGAGACCCGGATTTCTAACCCCCAAGAAATCCGAGGTATGTTTCTCAGTAAACAAGGTAATTGCATCGGTTTTCTGGGATTCTAAGGGGTATCTTGGTTGATTACTTAGAAAGAGGTCAAACTATAAATTCTGCATACTATTGCACAAAATTACGTCGTTTACGCAAAGAAATAAAGTCTAAAAGGCATGGATTGTTGACCAAAAAATTCAAAAAATTCAAAATTCAAAAAGTTTTATTCATCTTAGGAATTTCACAAAACACTTGATGAAGTCAGTCATCACATACTTCGGCTTTAACTAGTTGTTGATAGTTGTTAAATAAGATATTACAGTAGACCAAGAGACAAAAAAAGCCGGCGGAAAAAAACTCTTGGCACTCTTTTTCAGTCAGATTTATCAAATTAATACAAATAGGTACAGTACAAATTGACCGTGACATGAAAAAAAAAAACAAACACAAGACAGCTAATTGTGAGAGCCAATGTCATGCCACAACCAAATTGCTAACATAGCAGATGCAATTAGCTATGGATGCACAATACGAATATGACAAGCTGGGACCAGAGTATTTGAACAAGAATGGAATAAAATAGTCATAGTATCATTAGCAAAACGACCTGGCACCGCTAGCAGCACCCGTTCACGAGTTAACGCAAGCACCAGCCATCACCCTCCTCAACCATATTTTAGGGAAGAGGGTGACCCGATACCCGACGCTACCCCTAGCCATGCCGCCTGAGGGAGCATGACGTTCTTGCTGATGTCTTGACAAAAAAATAAGTGAATGGGACAGTCACCAGCATGTCATACATATACTGCACAGCCAAGCTGTAAACAAAATTATTAAGTAATTAGAAACTTTTAGAAATATCCTGTTGTGCTTAATCCCATGCCTTTTTATCATCTAAGTAATCTTTAGTTTTATAATAAGCTTTTCGAGATAGAGTGTTTTTAATGATTGATTTAAATTTATCATCAAGAAAGATAGATAATTTATCATCAACAAAGAAAGTGATGTTTCATCAGGACAATGCTCGTGTTCACACATCAGGACTCGAGTATTGAATTTTGATTTCAAATTGCTTTCTCATCCCCCTTATTCAACTGACTTGGCACCATCTGACTTCTACCTATTTCCAAAACTAAAAAAACACTTAGCTGAAATTTTCCACCTATGAAAAGATCAAAGAATAATGTAAAGTATATGCCTTTTTTGAAGTTACTGATGTTTCTTCTATTTTCTATTGAAGTGTTTTCTTATTTAGGCCACGAAATTTTCAATCCAACCTCGTAGATACTTTTGGAAGTCATATGTTTTATGGTTTATAAAGTTACATTATCCTAATAGCCCGGTTTTGCTGGTTGATATTGCAAGGAAAGGAACTGTTATAAATTTATAAACTTTTGAAATACAAAGGCTTACAGGTTTGCACAGTGAAGTTTCTTAAGAGAAAAAAAATATATTAGTCCAATTACCTGTTGGGCACAGCAACTTCCTACTTCTATTATAAAACTACTTCCTATTATAAAACTATTAGCACACAACTTCCATTTATTCCTATTGAAAAAAGTTTTATGACAAATCTTTATACTCTCTTAACGTATAAACATTTGTCATGTTTTATAATAAAAATTTATTTTCTTCTTAGAGTTCGAATAAAAAATTACCCATCAAAAAGTATAGAAATCAATAAAGGTTAAAATATCTGCTGTTCAATTTGTAACATTAAATGTTAAATCAAACTATTACCAGATGAAACGAATTAACCAGAATCGTTTCCGTTCAAAAATAAAAAAGAACATATGTAACAATAAACCCTTATTGCACTCAACATACCTATTCTTTTATTTGTTTTAAATCGGTTTATGTGGAATATAGCTTAATTTTAACAGAAATTATAATTTATGGATAATTTTATTTATGTTATCATATAAAAACCATGTTTATCTAGAGCTAAAAAGTTAATTCACACTTTTCCCTATAGATTTTCTGTACTAAAATTGAAGTTAAAGCTGTCGCTCATGACCACGGGGTCTGCAAAGACACCAAAACGTCGAGTTAAAATGTAAAATATAAATTATACGCGATTAATCCGGTTAAAAAGTAATTCTATTTGATGTTAAAGCTGTCAATTTTTATAGTTGATTTACACAAAATCATACATTTGTCAGTTAAACCCTTCGATTTGACCCCTTCAATGGTCCAAAATATCGTGTAACAAAGACATAAAAAAAACATACTAGGGTTGAAAACTAGGGAATTTCATGTAGAATAAAGCCCAGTACCTATCTATTTACCTCCTTAGCCCTTTATTAGTATCCTTATTATATTTTCGTTGCCCTTCTTAGGCCAGCTAATAATTACCTACAACTTTTTTCTTGCTTATTAGCTACTGTAGGTACTAAGGCCGTTGGAATCTTATGAATATTTATACAAATACAAGAAGTAAAGGTCTGATCCTTCGGCAGAGTATAATTCCAACTATGGATGTGTACACTTTAATATTTTTTTTTTTTTTTTTCCGCCAAGGAAAGTCGTTTGGCACCCACTAAAACCAGCTTTAACCAGTAAAGCTAGCTTTAGCGGGAGGAGGATGAATCCTATTACGGACGAATGGGCATTCTATAAGCTGTTAACCATAAGTGGCTAATGGCAGATAGAATGCCCAGACAGTGTGGAGACTCTCTCAGATAGGCTGAGCATACCCACTAAACATCCCCCTTTTGACTCACCTTGATTAAGGTCCTTAGTCATCGTCGGAACGACAGCCAATTGGAGCGAGAGGCTGCGTAGTGAGCGGCATCCAGACGGCTGCCACCAAAAGGAACTGAAAGTAAGAAAAAACAAAGCTAAGATTAGCAGAAATGACAAAGCTGAAACTAAGATATTATCTTGAGTGATCAGACTCACTCAGAGATAGGAATGCTGGAAAGAAGGACTACGTTTAGAAACGTTGAGCTTGCTGGAGTTTCCTAATAAGGGGAGCGAACTTGGTTAGGACCGGAAGAGCACCGTTGAAACCCTCTGGGCTGGCGTCGAGAGCGGCGCCGAAAGCCAGGATCTCGTCGATGGGAGCGAGCTGGATCCAGAACGCCATGCGGTCTTGAGACCCTTTTGCGTTCTGGCACTGGGAAGCCGATTTGGCGGCCGGTTGCGATTGAGTCGCAACCCGGCTGCGCTGACCTGAAACGATAGGAGTAAAGGCCATGGGGACCTTTGAACTGACTGGAGGAGCGTCCGAGCTAGGCTGCGGTCGTTCTCTCCAGTTCTCGATGGGCTTCACGGTAGCCCTGGCAGCACGCGGTGCTTTGGGGCAGCCGCGAAAGTTTGCTGTGTGGCCTGACTGGCCGCACAAGACGCAGGACGGAGCGGTGGGCGATTCGGGAGTGCGAGAGCACTCCTTAGTCCCATGCGGATCTAGGCACTTGACGCACCTAGGGGAAGCATGACAATTTGCCGCCGCATGACCATACAATTGGCAGCGGTGGCACTGACCTGGGAAACCACGTTTGTGTGGAGCTTCGACTCGGATGTTGGAGAGACCGCACACGGTGAGCTTGCCTCTGAAAATGGACTGCCCTTGCGGGCTCTTCGCTAAGATTACTAGCGCAAGTGGGAACTGCTTGCCTCGGCGGCTGTGCATTTTGTGCACAGATTCGACGGGGAAGCCTTGAGAAGACAAGTCCTCTTGGATTTGCTCGTTCGAGAGCTCGAACGGCACGTTCCTGAGGACGGCACGAATCTTACGCTCCTCAGGGAGGGCGTAAGTGTGGTACTCGAGCTTCTTGTCAGCAAGAAGCCGAGTGAAATTCCTGAAATCAGAAATTGAGCAGACAACGACCTTAATAGAGTCACCCACATTGGATGCCTTACTATACTGGATCTTCGGGGAGTGCGTTCCGCAGAGAGCTGAGACCTCGGTCCAGCGGCTCTTGTCCCGTAGAAAGACGGGGGGCGGAGACTTGACTTTCGGCGGAGCCGAATCTGATTGCGACGCAGGCTGTGACGCCGGGATCGCTGAAACAAAAGGCGCAGGAGCAGACGCCGGTGCGACATTTTGCGGAGCAGGAACAGCGGCTGGAGCAGCTGAAACGGATGGACATAAAGACGAAGAAGCATCTTTCTTCTTCTTCTTTGATTTTGATTTTTTGCGAACCTCGGTGAACGGAGCAGGAGATTCTGGAACTAATGGAGCGGAGTCGGAATCACTGCCCGGTGGGGTAGTTTTCCGTTTGCATGCGGAAGAATCGACCGACATGAAATCTGGCATAGTATCGACAGGCTCGACATCTGGGGACGCTGGGGAGTCTGTCGGAAAACTAAGAGAAGGCGGAGTGGCCGGGAGGGTCGCAGATCCTGCCTGAGCGAATGCGAAATGTTGACTTAGTAACGTGAACATGTGAGTGAGTTGGACGACTTGCGATTGCAACTGACTTACCACGTCCCGGATTTCTTGCGATTCTCCGGGACTAGCCGGGGATTCGATGGGGGCCTCCATCGATTCCGGGGAACCTAATCCTACTCTGAAAAAGAGCCCTAATCCTAACTGGAGGGACCTGTGTGCCGGTGAACGGCGAAGTAGCTGCACAAACTGCGCTGAAAGAAAGATCAACCTAACACGGACCTATTGCCGATGAACGGCGGACGATCAGGCTTCGTTGGCACGGTTACGTATCCACCTGACCAGCGATGCTTCGGCCGGCAGCAGTCGGGTCCGCCCTGAAAAGGGCAGATGAATTAGCCCCGACACCACACAGCCTCCACAAGAGAAAACTTTCCGAAAGAGCTTAACTTGGCACCTGACCCGCACGAGTGCGGGGGAGGGAACAAGGGCACCGCAATACGAACACTCGGGAGCGGCCGCAGACACGACCGTTCGGGAGCGAACGCAAACGGGAAGTGTCTTTTAGCACTTTAATATTTACTAACAAAGCCTTTTTATATTTACCCTTAAAATCTTTGTAATGCCGATTGCGAAATATTCATGTTACATTTTTTACATTTATTGTTTTAACTAATATGAATCGATTTTGATAGTTCCTGTTACATTTAGTAGACGATACAGAATGATTTGTTACAAGGTATAATAATAAAGGTGATTCAAAATTGTATAGGTACCTATACCGAAAAATTTTCGAAAAGAAAAACTATAAGTTGCAAAATAGGTTTAAGAGTTGGACATCACACGCTGCTCCGAATAACCAAAATTACATAGCGCCAGTTGCATTGCAAATTTAAAAAGTAAGTGTCCTTTTTATATTGTAAGGATAGGACTTTTGTCTTCCATGCCACCTGATGGAAAGTACGCATGAAGACTATGGTGGTACTCGTCTATCCACGAGAAACCTATTCACTCGACACTTAAAAGTTACATGACTGTAGTGGTCAGGAAAAACAGACGCAGGCAGATTGTTCTACACCTTGGCAATCCGTACCAAAAAGGAACTATCGAAGTGTTTTGCTGGACTTCTTGGTAAATCCACAATATAGGGATGGAATTTCTGTCTGCGTCTGGTAGTCCGGTGGTAAAAAGTAGTGGGTTCAATTTGGTCAAAAAGAGCCCTAGCAAACTCATCAAAATGTAGCCGATAGAATACTGTCAAACAAGCATCCTTACAACGATGTTCTGGCGTCTGCAATTTCTTATTTGTAAAGTTGTCGTTATATATAAGTTTACGGGCTCTTCGATCAACAGAGTCTAGCGCTTCGAGCTGGTATTTAGCAGAAGCATTCCAAAGATGACTACAATACTCAATGCACGACCTCACTTGGGCTGTGTATAGGTTGAGTAGCCTTTCAGGGCTGAAGTTCCGCCGGACCTTCGAGATGATGCCTAATTTTTGGAAACCATTTGAGCCATAGACTCAATTTGTTGTCCGAAGTTTAAATTGGAGGTTATAGTGACGCCAAAAACCCCATCTAGGGTTATAAAAACAGATATATTCTGAAAAGCGGGCGTAAAGGTAAAGGTGCTCTTTGTTGCGGAAAATAGACACGCTTGTATTTTTGAGGCGTTGAATTTGACCACGTTGGACTTGCTCCAATCAGACACATTCCGCAAGGTCAAATCAACGCGCTCAATCATAGATTCTCTAAAAATCTGGATTTCATGGGCACTCCTTCGCGCATTGGATATGTATCCAATGAACGAGTGCGCAGCATTTCAACACCACTGCAGGAGTACCATCTGGAGCGCTACCCTTATTCTCGTCTAGGTGCAGCAAGCAATTAAGAACCTCCTTTTGGCGAATATGAATGGTACCCATTTTTAGGACCTGAGGTAATTGGGGTGAGATTTTCCTGGGCTATCTAGACGAGAATTTTCCGCAAGGATACTGGCAAATAAATCTGCTTTCTCCTTAGCGGTGTGGGCCAGAGAACCATCAGGTTTCCGCAGAGGCTGCAGCGACGGGCGAAAAAAGTTAGTTTAGACCGACTTGGCGAGGGACCAGAAAGCTTTACTTCCCGAGGGGTATGAGGCTATTCTGTCTCCGATACTGCTTTTGTGGGCAAAACAAGCTCTTTTGATCACCTTTTTGCAGGACTTGGCGGCAGCATTGTACGTCTTCTTGTGTTCATGCCAATCCACGGTTTTGCTTCTGCAAGAGGTTGCCAAGGTTTTGTACGCTTCTCTTTGCGTTTTATGTACGTACTAGACAACAGATTTTCATATGAGAAGGTATAATAATAATAATATAAACACCCCAATCCAACACCCCGAACTAACGTTAATGCAACATGTTCGTGAATACATATTACTGTTATTGGACAAAGTATGATTTGATATACTTAAAAATATTATAATAAACGAGCGTTTGCCCACGACTTCGTTTGTATACGCATTTCCCGTGGGAGTTTCGGAAACTCCTTCCTTTGTGCATCCTTACGCGTAAGGAATGTATTACGTCAAGGCCCCAGTAATTAGTCTCCAATTTCTCACCTAAAGGGTGTCTGGAAGAAATTAATTTTTAATGATAAGGGTGGTCCCTTTGTACTATGTTTTACAAAGTATAAATAAATAAAAAATAAATAAATGTATGTTCCAAATTTCAGCTCTTTACTTTTACGCCATTGTTATCGAATAGATTTAATCAAAAGCTAACAGCTGTTTGTAGGGTTGACACATACATAGATATTTTGATCTAAACTTTGAACTTGTTTTCCGCCGAACCGTGAGGATAACAAATTTATGTTACTGTTACGTATAAACTACATCACCAAACATACAATTCCCTTAATCTTTTCATTATTTTACACGTGTATACTATCACACTTTACAATGATGTTACAAATTAGTCTTCACAAACCAAAGCAAAGTAACTAATAATGCAATTAAGGAGACATGCTACATTCAACATCATTTCACAATGTTAAGAAATATGCAAATTACCTACACCTACTTTTTTAGTTTCAATTTGACAAAGATTTTTCCTCTTAGACAAGGTTAAAATTGTATTATTTTCCTAATTTACATGAAGTCATACTAAGATAATTAAAGCCTTTATATAAGAACTGTCAATAATAGACTCGCCATAGAAGAAATTAGTTGTGAATCCCCGAGGCGCAATAGTGAAAATCTAGTTAAACGAAATAAGTAGTTTAAAACTTATATTTCATTAAAATGAGGGTAATGGAGCCGTTCATCCCGTAAGTTTCACCTCAAATATCTAGTATCAAAGGACCCCTTACTTATGAACTACTTTTGAGTTAGATCATACTGACAAATAGGCTTTATAAAAAAGGGCTGTATGCTTTTCATCCGTTTAAATTACGTACAAATTACGAAATTGAGCATAACAATAATTCTTTCCCGACGGATTAGCAGCTATAGACAGCTGTAAGTAATTTAAGGGCAACCACCACCGTGGCCTTTTTACACAAATCTTCAATTGCCATAGGATACGCATCCTCTCGAACCTTTGGGAACTTACCATTTGGCAACAGTTAATTATCCCTAACGTCTATTTAAGATGTTTAATTGAGGTCCAAGAGGACTTCATAAATCTAAGGACCCTTCGGCGGGTAAGTAAGTACAGATCAATGAACAAAGTACAAGCAGCATTTAAGTGCAACTTTTACTTCGGTATCTTCTAATAATAATATCTATCTGTTTTTATATCCAACACGTTATACCCATGTGTTAGATATATTTGATGATTTCATCACGTTATCTTGCGAAAATAAGTTAATTTGAAATTTGCCAAAATAATATGTTATGACCAGATAACGGATAAATAAACTACCAAAACACAAATAATAAACTTAAATACACATACAAACATGCATAGTTAGAGGGCAATTAATGGATCAGTATTTGAACCATGGACCTCTGGCATCATTTATCTATGCCAATATCATGTAAATATTATGTTAGGATCGAACTTTCATATGTCTGTTCACTAATATAACGCTTTATCAATAACATGGTGTCATAACTGTTACTGGGTAACAGTCAAATAACAGTGAGAGCTTCTGATCTAGTTCGTAAAATGTACTATATTCATTCTATGCTATTATACCATAATGATTATTGCGCGCTTTGATGACTGCGTGCAACGTCGCTCACTGTTATTTGACTGTTATTGAATAACATAATAAAAAAAAGTCGTATAAACGAATATAACATATCTGTCTTGCAACTGTTATGGATAACTAATATGAATATATTAGTCACAAATCTAATGCCAATGTTACACAACTTTATGTATACCTATTCCGTTTATTTAATAAGCCGTATTATAATACAATAATCTTAAAAATACATTTCTTACTGCCAATTACAGGTTCACAACTTTCAGATAAATTATATAATAGAATAATGCTTGACGTTGACTACAGTATATTGTTAAAATTATTGATTTTCTAAGTGACAACTAATAATTGATTGATTAAATTGACATAATGAGAATGAAATTTATTAAAATATAGTAATTACTCCAAATATGAGAGAACAGATTAGATATTCGATAAAAAGATGCATAGTACAACCTGCAGTATTAGTTGTGTATTGTGTGTGTGTATTTAATGCGTGCATGATAATTAGTTACGGCTGTTCGTTGTCTGTCAGTCACTCAGTCACTCAGTCAGTAACGGAACAGTTTTATATAATTGATTTGTATTGACAAAATACACTAAAAATAGCCCCTCTATTTAAATGAATTGTTGTAAATTCTTATATAATTATCATTTATAATTGTTTAATTTAAGTTTTAACAAATTAGTAACCTTCTTTTTAAATGAGTGCTTAGGTGAATGAAAAAGATCTAGAGTTTCAAATTGTTTATTATAAAGGCTCAGCATTCTAGTTAGTACTGAATTTTTGGCGTAATTGCTACGGCTGATTGGGACGTGAAATATAGGGCAATGCCTCGTACGTCATGAAGGTGTTCTGCACTGCAAGGTAAGGGCTGTATTATTGCAGATATCGTGCAAAAATGACATCTGTAGCAGTATACGCCGATTTTTTAATGATAGTAAATTACGGTTAACACATAGTTCATCATATTTACGCTTTTTTGAGTGATTATTAAAATTAAATCAATAAATACCAGCAACAATAAAAACTTAACTTAAATTATTCTCAGCGATAAAGAAAATAAATATTTTTTACATTCATACCATACCACATATTATCTATGTAGCCCAAATTGAGTTTCTTACAGAATTTGAAAATGAATGAAATGAATAAACAAACTCAAGAAGTACAGAATCATTTAAATTGAATTTACAAATATGAGAACCAAGGCCCTTTGGAGTAGAACAGACATTGACCACAGTGTCCGTAAAATTATAATTAAACATAATAAAATCCATTTAAAATTATAAATTGTTTTAGTTGTTTCGCGCGTTTTATCTGCGCAATTCCGATTCCCGCGAGCATATCGGTATGAAAACTATCCCAGACTGTATACTATGCCAAATATCATCCGAATCCGTTGAAACGTTCTGCCGTGATGGATGAACAAACACCCATCCAAACTTTCACATGTATAACATTAGTAAGAAGTAAGATGAATCCTGAAAACATTACATATAAACACTGTCACTGCAATAGTCTCTCTCCACTATTATAATGCTTCCAAATTTGTCAAACGTGACATCAGATGGTCTTGTAACCTCTGGTGTTCTGCCTACCCCATACGGGATACAGGCATGAAGTTATGTATGTATGTACTTGAAGAAAAGTTTTAGAAAATTGAATCACGCGACCACTAATGTCACGTTCCCCAAAACCCGTTGTTTATAGTTATTTTCGTAAAATAACCTATTACGTCGACAGTCTTTTGTCATTAGTTGTATACATGTTAAGAAAGGATTTGTTGTTGGTGGGTACAATGGTATATTGTATCAAAATATTTAAAGGTCAAAGTCAAATTTAAGCAGGTTAATGAAAAAGTATTTAACGATACTATTAAAAAATATTTGTAAAAAAGGCTAATGTCAAATATTTCAATATAATCTGGACGGTAAAAGTCCTTGGTTGTAAACTATGTTGAAAAGATGCTTTCTGTTAGTCTTCTTACATTTTTTCTCATTTGATCTCACTTCTGAAGTGGTGGTAGTTTCATTTAAAATTTTCTATAATAAGACATATTTTAAGTATACCAATGTACCTAAAAGTACTGATTAATATAAGTATTTTGACTTTTAGAAAACTTTTGCAATATAAGTATAAATAAATAAATTAAATCCCCAGACAATCATACCAACGATATGGCCCAAATGAAGCAAAGCATGTAGTGATCGGGGGTAACCTAGAATATAAAAACATATTAGATAAAAACACCCGGACCCGGAACATTTTGTTTTTCGTGCGGGAATCGAAGACGCGACGTCACTATTTTCGTAGTAGCGTCATAGACTACCACGAAAGTACAGGCGAGAATAGTTTTTTTTAAATATGTAATATTGTTTTTAGAACTTTAGGTTGGCAAGATAAATATTATTTTGTTATTTTATCCTATTATGTAAGCTACGAGTAATATGCGCACCATAATAGATAGAATTACTCGTTTTGATACCATGATTAAGACCACAGAACCAAATAGGTCATAATCTCAAAAAATTACATACACTAAATATTATATTCTAAGAAAATATCGATAAAAGGCCCGATTTGTCGTTGTCCACGGTAGCATGCTAGCCCCGCTGAGGTGGTAGGTATTCTAAGCCGACACTACACGGGCCGTAACACGGCCGATAATGGCGCTTTCTGTAAAAAAGGGCGCCGCCGCGCCGATGCATGAGCGTCATTTGTATGGAAGCGTGCCCACACTCTCGTAACGCAGCTTGATCTCTTAGTCTTCGCAATGTTTTTCAAGAATTTATGAGATAGCATTTCTAGAAAAGTACTTTTAAGGTTTTTGCTCAAAAGCTTCACACTTACGGAGTACAACTACGCCAAGTGTACTGTCACTAATAACAATAAAGCCTTAAACACTTTTTCTAAACTTTCATTTAATTATTTTATTTAACTATTTATGTAGGTACACACAAGTTAAGATGCAATAAAAAGAGGCAGTTAACACAAAGAAATACAAAGATACAGCTTATCTCTAACGAAATATTATTTCGTTACTATAATAAATGAACATTTTGTTCACAATGAAAGTTACCTAAGACATAGATACCTACTTACTTTACGTCCACTTTACAATAAAACTACAGCTACCTATAAATATAAGATAATATAACATACAAGTAAAGAAAGTTTAATAAACGCTTTACGTAGTAACTACAAGATGTTTTGTAGTAGCGCGTAGTCGTCTTTATTTTAATTGTATTCATTCATAATTTACAGTGACCATGCTTTGCTTAATATGTAATTAATTAATTTCATTGTAAAAAAAAATATACGTTTTTTTACAGAAATCGTTTTACAAATGATACTTATAGTGTAAAGAGAATTTGATCAGTAACCAAAAAACAACCCTGTATTGGTAATATCTTAACATTAAACTTATTTGTAAGAGACATCTTCTCTTACATTTTTTTCAAGCTGCATTATGTTTGTGATCTGTGATATTCAACTAGTTAAGTGTGACTGCGTGGTTGTGACTTATTTGTGATAGTGAAACGGTTGGTTTCGCCTCCCAAAATCGCGTCTCCGCAGGCTCAGGACAAGGACGCACATACCGTAGTCTAGTTGCTTCACGTGTATTACACCATCATAGGCACGACCTCAACCCTTAACGAACAACATGAAAACCAAGAAAGAATTTTGATCGGTGGGCACACCATTGCCCGTGGGATCGAGAAATTCACCAATTTTAAGAAGAATGCTGCTGCAAGGAATACATCGGAGTATGCTCGGAAGATTTGAAGCTCTGCAACCTAAGTGGAACGAATTAAAGCACAACCACGAAATACTTCTAACATTTGAAGTGAAATCCAGTACTTACCTATTTCACAAACAACGTATGCAAATTTCAGCAAGAAGTACAAAATCGTCAGATCGGAGTTCATAAAATACTGGAGGATTTGCTGAGATAGATCTTGGATTATGAACAAGAGTTTCTGAAACCTGAAGTAGCCTTTAAAAATGCGAGTGACATCCATCGAAAGTTGAACTCAACATCCCACAAGCCGCGCCACCCATTGATATTCCAACCTTCTCAGTAAGCTATGCTCAATGGCCAACTTCCATAGACTTGTACTAGCGAAGCGAACCACAACAATACAAAGGTCAGCACAACACAGAAAATGCAACATCTTAAAGGAAGACTCAGAGGTGAAGCAGAAGACATAGTTCAGCATATAACAGTATCAGCTGAAAACTACGAAACCTAAGCTATGATATACTTTTGAAACTGGTTCAACAGGAAGCTGCTTCTATTAAAAAGCTTCCGTAACCAACCGCACCTTCAACAACCTGGCGAGCAAATACTAACTTTCGAAGAATTTCCTTCACTGCTCGCTCAAATCGAAACCTGTTCAAATCGAAAGGTAAAAAGGATGTAAACTATACGCATTAAAAAAGGCTTAGTACCACATACTATTTCATATTATTAATCAATTATTACAATGTTAACTTTTTTATCTACAAGAAATAATAATAATATAACTCTTTATTGTCATTATTAAATATTTGGTTTTACAAAATTACATACAATTCAAAAGCAAATGTAAGTACTTGTTAAAATTTTATAGCGTTTTCTTTGCCAATAATTTGAAAACAGTTTTGAACAAATTTGGATTTTGAGATTTCTTTTACGTCATGGAGCATGGAGATGAAATGCAAGGAGCTATAGGGATGTTGCAAGCGGGAAGAAGTCAATCTAAGGTATGAAGTCAATCTAAGGTATGATTGGTGTCAACATTAGCGTTATTTACCGCCTTTTTCAGCGTTACACTAACACAGGAGATCCTGCTGAGCAACAGCCAGTACTTAAAAATAGAGCCATTGGTTGTCTTTGAGAAAAGGTCCGGAGCGGTTTATTTCATTGCTAATACCATTTAGCAGCAAGAAGTAATTCATTCATTCAGTTTCGTTAAGTTTCATTAAACTAAAATTCTTTAATAAGCATCCTATGACCAACATAGGGATCCAACGCCTAGTTGTTCAAAGTTATATCAAAATCGGTTTATTATTTTTATTCAACGTAATCGTTTTACTATAAGTAAGTAGAATTTATATTTTTTTGCAATTTTTCTTTCAAGATAAAATGCCACCCGCAAAGTAGGAGCTTATAGTTGACATTGCAAATTATACCTGTTATCTTTTGTTGTAAGTTAGATAGTCAAATCTTATCGACATATTGCAGATAACGCGATACTATGGGCGATGTTCGAACTACCTACCTATCCTCGAATATTATATAACCACGCAGTTTCAACTTATTGAGTTTTAAAGTTTTGTACTGAAATCGAATGATGATATAAAACAAATGATAAGAAGGTAATACGACCTTACTATCTTACTTCATAGATAAGTAGCAGTGAAATGGTTATTTAAGTATTCCAGTGGATATGGAATATTTATATCTTATCTTTATGTTTAAAGAAGGTGCATAGATAAGGCGTTGCCGATCTGAGGTTTGAATAACATGTCTGCTACTCTTATGATTCCTTTAATAGTCTATGTGGGATCTATGTAACGGGCAACCTAAAAAGCACGAAAAAGAGTTGCAGACAGTTCGTCCCACGTCTTCGCGACTCGTGTCGATAATTTATTATCGAAGCGTTTCGATCGAATTCTTGGAATATCCACTACATGAGAATGGATGGAAGTTCTGCCTGCATCTACTAGTGCGACAATAAAAGTGTGTGGTTTTGATTTATTGAAGAGGAACAAGGCTCCCTTTAAAGAGTAATATGCATAGCTGACCTGTCAGATTTTTGACAACTCATGAAATGTATTAAAACAACATAATAGTACAAAGAACAAAAAATAGTTTGACAGTTCAGAGACTGTATGGACCGTGAACATTAATCTTTACTCTGTAAAATAAAGCAAAATTAATAAAAAGCAACTCCCGCTCTAACATTAAACTTTAGCTACCCCCGCTAATTTTGAAACTTTAATCTCTCAATTGTGGATTTTTAGTTAAGGTTGTTTTAGTATTTTCAAAAAATTCAAAATTCAAAAAGTTTTATTCATCTTAGGAATTTCACAAAACACTTGATGAAGTCAGTCACATACTTCGGCTTTAACTAGTTGTTGGTAGTTGTTAAATAAGATATTACAGTGGACCGACAAAAAAAGCCGGCGGAAAAAAACTCTTGGCACTCTTTTTCAGTCAGAATTATCAAATTAATACAAATAGGTACAGTACAAATTGACCGTGACATGAAAAAAATACAAACACAAGACAGCTAATTGTGAGAGCCAATGTCATGCCACAACCAAATTGCTTACATAGCAGATGCAATGAGCTATGGATGCACAATACGAACATGACAAACTGGGACCAGAGTATTTGAACAAAAATGGAATAAAATAGTCATAGCATCATTAGCAAAACGACCTGGCACCGCTAGCAGCACCCGTTCACGAGTTAACGCAAGCACCAGCCATCACCCTCCTCAACCATATTTTAGGGAAGAGGGTGACCCGATACCCGACGCTACCACTAGCCATGCCGCCTGAGGGAGCATGACGTTCTTGCTGTTGTCTTGACAAGAAAATAAGTGAGTGGGACAGTCACCAGCATGTCATATATATACCGCACAGCCAAACCGTAAACAAAATTATTAAGTAATTAGAAACTTTTAGAAATATCCTGTTGGGCTTAATTCCATGCCTTTTTATCATCTAAGTAATCTTTAGTTTTATAATAAGCTTTTCGAGATAGAGTGTTTTTAATGATTGATTTAAATTTATTGAATGGCAGGGATTGAATTGACTTCGGAATTCTGTTATATATACGTATTGACATTCCAATAAATGATTTGCTGCTTTTAGCCAGCCTTAATTTAGGAAACGCTAACTTATGGTCGTTCCTAGTTCTTACAGAGTAATTTGTATCATTATTATCTTTCCTAGTTTTAAATTTATTACTATTCTTATAAATATACATAATGTTTTCATAAATATATTGTGATTCAAGGGTCAAGATACCAAGCTCTTTAAACTTTTCTCGAAGAGATTCTCTGTTTCCAAGTTTATACATTCCACGAATATCCCTTTTCTGCAGTGTAAATATCTGCGGCATTGCCCCAAAGTAGGATGCCATAGGACAGTATACCATGAAAATAACTAAAATATACCAGCTTCGCTGTATTAAAATCAGTCAATCAGCGAATTTTCTTTACCGCGAACACTGCAGAACTAAGTCTACTCGCTAGCTGTGAGATATGGGCGCCCCATTGCAATTTAGAATCTAAGGTAATTCCAAGAAAAACAGAGTTATCTACTAGATTCAATCTGTTCCCATTAAGCCGCAGATCAGACTCAACTTGTTTTACATTTGGTGCAGAGAATTTTATACATTTAGTTTTTTTATCATTGAAAGATTATTTATGTTGAACCACTGAACAACATTAGCGAGAGCATTGTTTACATCGTCGTAGTTTATTTTCTGTCTTATCATTTTAAAATGTAAATCACATTTAGTATGTAAATCACGCTTTTGTGAATCTTACTAACATTATAAATGTGAAAGTTTGGATGCATGGATGTCTGGATGTTTGTTCCTCAATCACGGGACAACGGCTGAACGGATTTGGATGAAATTTGGCACAGTGATAGTGTACATTCTGGAATAGCACATACCTTTTATTCCGAAATTCCCGCGGTTTTCGATATTGCGCGGGTAAAACCGCGCGCAACAGCTAGTTAATATATTTTTGTATTAAGATATATTATGAATGAATAAAAAAATATGTTAGAATGTAGGTACGCCCAGACAAAAGGCACGGAATTCACGAACATTTATTGGCTATTTACTCCATGCACAAAAAATACCAGGGCATAAACCCATATATAGAAATTGTTAGAATTTCAAATTCAACAAAGGGAAAGGTACCCCGTATGAGTGGCCCATTTGAGGTACCGAGGTACACTCCGCGGTTTATAATACGTTTGATCCCACTAAAGAAAACTGTATTAACAGTTTAGATCTAAACTAACCTTTGAACTAAGAAAATAAATCTTATGGCTTTGTACACAAGCCATATTGCCGACTATGCAGTAAAAAGACTGCTACCAATGCCAAGAAAATGCCTACCATAAAAAAAATGACTATAATTGTCAAACTGACAGTTTGTCATTCTGTTGTTTATTAATTAATGGGATCATATTGGAAGAACGACTTTATTTGAATGACTAACGAAGTGGTGCCATGCAGTCATTATTGATATTTGCTGACATATATCAAAAAAGAATGATCGTATGTTCCGAAACGGCTATTTTTTACAACTTTAAATCATTTATTTTACACCAATTAATCATGAATAGGTGAATATATCCTATATTTTACAGTTCCTAGGTTTATGCCCTACAATTTGGTGTCCATGTACCTCGTGGTACACATATGGGCCATAATGTATGAAGATAAAATCTTGTCCTTTCATTCAAAGGTATCACGAATACTGTAGAAAAGTAATACTTTACTAAGATAAGATTATCTTCATTATCGCGATATAGACAACGTTATTGTCGTTGCCGCGTATTTTGTAAAGATGGCGCTACACTAACTTTACATGTCGAACTCGTCTCGTTGTTCCAATGATATCTGTTACTCAAAGAAATGTATACATTACATACCCATGGTATTTGGTAGTTCTTTTGACATTTTAATAGTATTCTAAACAAAATATATCTTGGATATGATCTTAATCTCTGATGACATTTTTGGTAAAGGATAGAGCTTACGATACTGTCTAGAAAGGAT
Organism: Stenoptilia bipunctidactyla; assembly: GCA_944452665.1. NCBI lineage: Eukaryota > Metazoa > Arthropoda > Insecta > Lepidoptera > Pterophoridae > Stenoptilia > Stenoptilia bipunctidactyla. Next base: position 8,199,493 of record OX101728.1, on the reverse strand, counting down.
TTATTTTGCTATCTATAGAATGCGCTTGAAATCGGTTACGACCAAGGCAACATTTTGTCAGAATCCCGCGGGAATGTCGGGGCTTTTGAATTTATAATATACTACTGACCCGGCAAACGTTGTTTTGCCATATAAATAAAAAAAAAAGTAAATGTTGGCCGATTCTCATAGATACCGGTTAAGCACAAAAAATTTCATCAAAATCGGTCAAGCCGTTTCGGAGGAGTATGGCAACGAAAGCTGTGACACGAGAATTTTATATATTAGATAATATAATATTATTTAAGATAAGATGATGATAAGTTTTAATCATTGTTCGTTATTGGCACCAAACATTATGGCCACACGTAGTCAAAAATCGTCCATACAAATTAATTCTAGTTGTTTACGCGTAATAATTAAAATAATTCATTAGGTAATCTGCTGTTTCAATAATGACCTTCTCTATTTGATAATATTTACTAACTCTTATGACTTGTAATTATTACGCGTCAGATTATAGGTGGGCACTCGAACTATGGAATGTACAGTTACTTTTATATTTAGAATTTCGATAGCGCTAATGTGATTTGAATGTATAACTAGATGTACTTAGATGTTTTTTTTGTGGTCAAACAATGCTGGCAGAAGAATTAAGAAGTTTTATTAGCAGGTTAGTTGGTATCTTTTTGTACTCGGTAGGTACTTCTGTTTAAGAAAAAAATGGGGCATGCGGGATATCTGGGTTCAAACACCAGTAGGGATCTATTTTGTTAAGTTTTTTTTTTATATTATTGATCAAAATATCATAACTTACTGATGATATTTATTTACCCATCTAGTTATTTAAAAAAAAATTCGGTTAACCGCAACTCCTTCATTACTATCAATTTCAAATATCTATGTAAGTTTTCGGTAGATTTGCCATTTATTTGATTCGTAAGTTATTTTAGTGTTGACATTTTCCTGAGACTTGTTCTAAATAGTATGACATCAGATATTTAAAAACAACATAACACTATAAACTATTACTTAAGAGCAATGAACATCGCAATTTCAATTGCTAAAGTGAACGCGCCAAAAGAGCACGTGGCTTTTGAAATGCGCTGGGCAATGTCGAACAGAGCGATAAAGTGTGATGTGTGAGCGAGCGTAGAATGGTCGGCCGCGACTGGTAGACGGGCCGCGACTAGTAGACGGGCCGCGGCCGCGCGCCGAGTGAAGGCGACGGCTCGCTCGCTCGGTCACACGAGCGCTCGCATCGCGTGCCCTCCTCCGGCGCTCGCCGCCTCCTCCGCCCGCGCGGAATTCGCACGAGCAAGTGTCGTCGTCTCGAGCCTCTGACGCTCCACGCTCGTTCCGCTCAGTCAGTGCTAGTGCGACCGTCCGCGGCTGATAACCTCCCGCCGCTCGTCGCGCCACACTTTATTACGCAGTACTATCAAAAACAACCGCGTGGACTTTTACAAAACTTTCAAGTGTTTTATTCCGTCAAACGTGATACCAAACTATTGTATAAAGTGTTTCAAACTCTTCCGGACACAGTGATAGTTGTTATCAGTGCAAAAACTTGTGTAAAGTTGTGAACGCAAAGTTATAAAGACGTTTGAATTTACGCACTTGCTGAATAGATATTCGGCACCGGTGGATATCGTAGGCGATACGAAATTTGATGTTTCGGGCCACGTTACAAGGTTAAAGCGCCTCTTGCCCGGCAGTGATGAATTGGAAAATCGGCGCGTAGACGCTCACGTGGTGTGCGCTCCGCCCCCGCTCCGCTGCGTGCTTATATTTAGCGAAAATCGCCTCTCGGGAGCCACCGGACAGCTGGCGCGTTGTGCAAACATAGCTGTTTATGAACTTAAAGACGCTACATGTTGGCTTCGAATAACAGCGCCGATAAACAGAAAACTGATAACCTCTACGGATCACGGTTCAGATCCGTCACAGTTTGAGACTACAGAAAGAATACACTCGAAAATTCAAAGAGATTGCGTCGATAAAATATGCTAACGGCATCACATGCGAGCGCACAATCCGACACGCCTATCGAAAAATTCCACTGAGCTAGATTTGAGGTAGCGAGATGTCTATTGGGGGGGGCAACTACCAGAGCCCTTGGTCTTCTCAGACGGTGTTGACGGAACTGGAGGGTGCCATGGTGGAGATGGAGCCGCTGGGCGAGCTGACGGAAGTAGGTTTCGAGCCGCAGACGCGAGCGAGGTCCAACACGTGGCCCCTGCCGCGGCCCGACAACTATGTGGAGCCCATCGATGACACCGGCTCCAAGAAAAACTCCAACCAGAACCTCACGGGTAAATATCCTCAGTGATAAGGGCCTGCTTATTTATGATATGCTCGGTTATTTAGGTCGACCCACGTTTCAGTGTCGCGCACTACAATAACAAAATAACATTGAAGAACGTCATGTTAACTGATAAAGCCGGTCAAGTGTGGAGATATAGCGTGCTAAGGCTCGAAGTTGACTTTTGACATTTTCATAATTACATCTACTTTGAATAATAACCTAAAAGCATCTTTGAAATAAAGCGTTAAAAATCTTCCACTTATGACATCAAGAAGTAATAATACGTAAACTAAACAGAGATATCTAATAATTCCGAAGATAACAATTAGTACAACGATAATACTGAAACAGATTCAGTAAAGCGTCATTTGTAGAATACGTTATTCATACAGAACAAACACAGGAAAAGATGGAAATATAACCTGTTCTATAGAGAGAACGAGATAAAGAGTCGATTATAGTTGTCGATTGAATTAATTTAGATTCCGGATCGGTTGTTGCGTAGTTTCATGGGTCCTGGTGACGACGCTGCTAACCGCGATTATACTTCAATGAATGTTCGAGTAGATACATGACATGCTAGCTTAAAAGATAATTCAGGATAAATTCCAGCTTCATTTACAAAAAAACAAAACATGTACCTATCAAAACAGTAGGAAATTTAATCGTATCTAATTAACGTACCTAATTAAGAAATATTTTGAGCAAATCTAAATAAGATGTTTACAGGTGTAATGAAATTAGATTTGAATGCAAAGAATTTGTCACTACTAAGCAGGCATGTGAAATAACAACACATGTGATGTAAACAAAAACATTGAGGTAATTCGCTATGAATTTATGTAAGTTTAAATTTGGCATCTCGCACACGCACATTCTTCGCGTCCATTAATTGGCAGATTGTATTATACTCGTTGGTTTTCGTTAACTTTTCTTGTGTAAATTTGTGTTTGAATAAATTTTGATAGCTAGTACGCGAAGTAAACAAACTAGTTCGATGACGTGTTTAAAAGTCTGCTTGTTCTTCAGATAAGAACTAAGCAAAGCAGCCTATATTAAATATTGTATAATTATTTAGGCTTGTGAAATAATTAAGTTCATACGGAAACCAAAAATATTAGCCATTTATTAAAGTTAGATTACGACCATGTTGCTCTTAATGTACACTGTGTAATACATCACCAATAAAAGGCAATGTTTTGATTAATTCGACTTGTTGAAATAACTACAATGACATCTTATTATAACGCGCAAAATAGCCTAAAACAAGTTAAATTCGTGCATGAAGGCTTCCTAACCTTGAAAATGAGATAAAGTTTTGTAATCACGTATTTTATGCGTACTTGATAAAGTTTTTTTGGCGGTAAAGCAAAATACAATTTGATTATCATTTTATTGGGTTTTATTTAAGTTTTTTGATATAATTCTAAACATTACTTAATTTAAAAGCCTCTCTTCATCATATTACTACTCGCCTACCTAATTGACGAACAGATTTTTTTCCACATTTGCGAGGTTTCTTTAAAAAATCACGTTCAATGTCAAAACGTGACATAACTATTTTTTAACGTCCTTTTTTATAAAGACTACTCGGGCAAAACACACAATTTATTTTGTATATACCTACTTATTTAAATTTAATACACTAACCTTTATCTCATGTCATTCATTATTGGGAAAAAAAATCTATATTTTAAGTGTAACTATATTAAAGAGCATTTTTTGATTTTAGAAAAAAAATAAGACTGTTATTTTTCACCTAGAGCCGTTTCATTATACCGTCATAGTGGATTAAGGCATCTATAAACTATAACATACATACATAACTTCACTCCTGTATCCCTTATGGGGTATGCAGAATACCAGAGGCTATAAAACCATCTGACGTCACATTTGACAAATTTTGAGGTTATAATGATTGAGAGAGACCTTTGCAGTGCAGGGGATCAGCCTATCGCCCACAAATAATCTCCAATTAAACCTCTGTCCCTTAACTGACTTTTTCAGTATGCCCGGGAAGAAAAGCAGCTGACACATTCTATGTTTTTCTTTCGCTTCCAGTCCAGCATGGAAGATATAAAATTCTTCTAAAAAATAATGGTATATTAAATAATGGCATCGTGCACATACTACAAAATTAAAACCTATACACATGCGATACAGTTGCAAATTAAAGGTCAATGTTAATGAAATTAATTGTTAAGCAAATAGGAGTATTATATGCACTTTTAATACTATGCGTCCTTGTCGTATAACGTAACAGTGAAATGAATTTTTAAAATTACTCAAACAATTGCTAATCAAAAAATGTTACTATACAGTTAAGGAATACCTAGATGATAAATTAGATAAGATAAATATAGAATTCAATTAAAATTAATAAAAACATACGGTACCTATTTAATAAAGAAATATAAACGTATATTGTATACATACCAACTAAAACTAGCAATAAGTGTTATAACTATTCAGATAAACTTAGGTTAAGAAAAATGTCCTCTCGTCTATATTGTATGATATTGCAATGCCCTTGCAGGGCGTCACTAGAACCACCAATTATTTTAAGATCCTTTCTGTACAGTGATACGCAATAAAGAAATTTTGAATTTGAATTTGAATTCAATGAAAATAAATTCGGTTAGCTTCCAATCCCTTTCCTGTTCCAATATCTTGATATAGTGCTGCCCTACAATACATTCTTCGACAAAAATGTTTTATCAGACGTAAAATCCTATTTTCAAATCCAATAGATTTCCTAGGCGCTTGCCAAAAATAATGTTTAAAAGAATTTTAATGGGCAACTGATTGAAATTCATACTAGTTTTGTGTCGTGTAGAGTCGGCTAGGCTGGGAGGGACTTGCCTTACCACCGTCGTTGCTGTTAGTGCATTGCTTTTCCTCAACTTTAAATAACATCTACCGCTAGATATCATAGGTCCGGCAAGAGATTAATAAAGGGCTAGTTCTTTCTCAAACCCAAAAACTCTCAATTTGCTCGACCTTCGAACTCGCGCTTGTATTCCAATTGAAATTTCAACATAAATAACGCATGCTATTTAATATTGCATATTATTCGGTAATCTACTACTAACAGATGATAACAGTTTTGGCCTTGAACATAATTCCTAGTTTGTGGAAATCATAGCTATGATTGCTTACATAACGCGCCTAACATAACGTTCCCGATTGTCCAAATAATGTTATTGTGAAGCATAACATTTTGTTTATTACGCATTTTCTTTACGACACAACTCTGCTAAGGTATTGTTTTGATTTGGGCTATTACTTCTAATAGTTCATCTTATTATTCCTGAGACAATTGCAAAAAATTAAACAATGCTAACCTATGACTAGAAAATCACGTATTGGGTGAATTTTTGAATAAATTGTATTGTTACTGGACAGCCTATTTAATGTGAACTGGTAGATCTTAAGGTTGACGTGTTCTGACGTGTTTCAGCTTATTCCAGAACCTTCGCGCTGAATAACCCACTAGCCTTTTACTTCCAACACATGCTGAAAGAATTGGTCTATTAAATGCAAATAGAATTTAACAAATCCAACTTTTTTTGAAATTACAGCAATAAAAGTGTTCTTACAAAAACTTATCTTTGACAAAACAGCGGAAACTATTCAGGTTGATATTAGGTTATGTTGCATTTTATTTTCAAATCCATTAAGTTTATACGGAAGCAGTACCTTCAAAATATAATACAGAGAAAGAAACCTCTTCAAAAGTTTTTACCAACCTATAACCGAAGAATCTTACTAATTACAGTAATTATAACAGGAAATATAATATAGAAAATGATAGATATGATAAGTTAGTTACACATTGTGCAGATTTTACTAAGCCTAGTTAACCAAAAGTTTTTAAAGCTTCATAACTGATAGACAATGATAAGATTGTTGTGATAATTATTGTATGTCTGTAGCATTAGGCAGTCACATGTTTCACAAATTTGAACGCTAATAATTATGATTCTCTAATATTTGCTGTAGTGATGGCACTGCTCTTTTGAATACTTACCAAGAATTCTAAAGTTTAAGCAGTTATCAACTACCACTTTACAAATAACATTTTTAAATAGAAATAGAGATTGTTATAATTTAATAGGTTCTTTAAAACAATATAATCACAGTGGCGGAGTATTGTCTTCATTCTTGTAAAATTCAATACGTAGAAAATTATAATTTAACATTTAAAGATATTTTAAAAGATTCGTTTTTTACTCAAGAATATTTGAAGTTAATCGTCTTCGTGACATTTAACTCTAAGCATTAATTTGCTTAGCTATGCGAGTCCGACTTGCGCACTCAGACATCCATACCTATCTACCGTCATATTATGCCAGCAGGCATTTGACCTTAAGTGCGTATGTAATTACCTAATACATACAATTTGTTTGACCACAAAACTAAGTTGACAAACCGAGCTATGCGAATTGTAATAATTTTTGTTTGTTTTTCGATGTACTTAACTTGCGACATTTAGAAAGTGCGACTAGAAATTGTTTTCGTTTTGAAAAATAGTAAAAAGTGGAAATAAACAAATGTGATAGACTTGCAGATGGACCAAATTACACCAAAAAGGTACCTTTTGAGACATTTTTATGCGTTTTTATCCTCGATTGACCGTTTGATAAGGTCCTAAGAATATATAAACATAATACTTTCGCCGGCCAAGTGACCTCAAATTGCTTTTCTTATTCTTACCTTTCATATGAAGCCTTACCTCAAATGACGTAGTCCTAGCGCTGATATTTTCCCGTAATATTTTAGAGCCAGTTCCTATCCTTATCTGAACCTGTGTCACTTATCAGTTATCATCAGTTCAAAGTGAAACGTAAATGTTGTCATTAAAGGAAAATTTTAGTAAGCCGTGTAGGGTCGGCATATAATAGTGCCCCTTGATAAACGTATTAACCACCGGTCGGTTGTAGACATCATCAGGGTTCGCTTGGTGACTTCATAGTCTCTGGCCAAATATCATAGATATCGGGGTTGCTTTTATTCCAACAATGTTTCATGTAGATTTTCTTTTATTCCAATCCCTCAATTTTCTTTAAGCATGAAATCAAAAACCCGGGTTATGTCGCTAATAAAGAAAAAATCCTATTTATCTCTACATATATTTCAGTGTATTTCATATTAAATTTTCCCCGACCAGGTCCGTCAATACCTTCAGGAGTGCCTGCCAAGAAGAATTCGTCTCGAAGGAACGCGTGGGGTAACCTCTCCTACGCTGACCTCATCACACAGGCCATCACCTCCGCGCAGGACAACAGGCTCACCTTGTCGCAGATCTACGAGTGGATGGTCCAGAATGTGCCATACTTTAAGGATAAGGGGGATAGCAACTCTTCGGCAGGATGGAAGGTATGTTCTGTGTCTGAATTTATTTTTTCAGTTTACGGTTAGTCGTACCTAGACTGCTGAATTTCTTGCTCTCCCTGTTGAGCGTCACCTTAGGTACCTAATTGTTTGGTAGAATTTATCGTTATCTTATATAGTTCTATTTCTTTTTTTACTCGTAAAAAGATTACTGTAATCTGAACTTTTGTGATCCAAAATATTATATTTGTACACATAACCTGCTGATTTGTCATACATATAATGATCAACTTTGATTCTACATAAAAAATTCACTCAATAATTTTAAAAAGTTGCTTTCTTTACGAATTGAAATTAAAATACTTCCAAGTTATAAGCTTAATGTACTTAACGGATAAAAGATAAATCCATGGGGGGTTTGAGATAATTAGGGTGGAACATTGAGTTAGACTGTATGTAAGAGCACGTACTGTATCATTACACATCGCGATATTGTTACACGCATTCACGGTCACATACAATCAGCAAAAATGTAGAATTGTAGATTCTAACATAGCAGTTCAATCAAAGTTTAATGCTAATTCATACAAACAAACAGAAGTAATTGCTGTGAATTCCTTTTAAATCCGTGTGCCTCTTATCATTGACCTAATCGCTACTTACAGGTGAGGGTGAGGTTTAGCTTGAATGCAGGATTTGTCATTTGTTTCTATACCCTGGCAAATAATTCAATGCAGTAAAATGACAGTACCAGTGTACCCACTTTAGGGAAGAAAAAAAATAGTGATGTGGTTTAAGCGAATGAATATAAAAGTTACTTTGAAGATAATATAATTGTTATTATTATTATATAATTGTTATAATTATTGCTTTAAAATATAATTTATTAATTGCTTTAAAATTTTATGCGAAATGTATGACTAAGACTCGTTCATTCTCAATAATTCTCATTCGGTACTTCCACGACGAAGTTTCTAACTGGTATCATTATTTTTCTATTTGATATTTCGAATTGTCAGTTTACTGCATTGAATAATTTGCCAAGGTTTATGATTTGCCACATAAAACTAGGACCTTATAATATCAATATTTTATTTTCAAAATTCTATGAGCAAGCGAACGATACAAAATAAATTATATTTAAACAAGTGCCTACCTATTTACTTAAGTAATGATGAGGTTCAGTTAATTAAACTGTGGTGAAATATTATCAATACACCTTGACCTTATTTTAATAGAGATATAATGCAAGATGCATGACTTATTGCACTCAACTTTTCAATTTTTAGGCTTACAAGTAAACTAGCTGTTTCGCGCAGTTTTACCCGCGCAATTTCGATTCCCGCGGGAATTTCGGGATAAAAAGTAGCCTATGTGCTATTCCAGATTGTACTCTATTACTATGCCAAATTTAATTAAAATCTGTTAAGCTATTTTGGCGTGATTGAGAAACAAACATCCATACATCCGTGCATCCAATAATTCGCATTTATAATATTAGTTCCCGCGGGAATTCTGGGATAAAAAGTAGCCTATGTGCTATTCCAGATTGTACTCTATTACTATGCCAAATTTCATTAAAATCCGTTGCGTCGTTTTGCCGTGATTGAGGAACAAACATCCGTACATCCAAACACTCACATTTATAATATATGTAAGGTTAGTAAGATTATTTAAAGGAAAAGTTTCCAGGTTTTTTTGTTAGGTTTAACCTGCGTGAGGTCCATACAGGGTACCTATCAAGACACTAATTTACAATGCACTTATCTGGTGAATTCGAATAAATTTTTTCGGTATCTACTAAATATGTCCGAATATAATAAAAAAGAATCGCGCACTACTAAACTCCTTTTTAATACTTTTAAAACCGCTTACTGCTACTGTTCAGAAACTATAAGAATTATTTATAGATACTAAAAACATCGGTATTGATTATATTAGAGAAAAATATATTTTTAAAGCCTTTTCCACGGTGTCCCGTAAGGCAAAATAATTGCAAGTGATTCTTTGATGATTTGGTTCAATAGGGCGTTCCTGCATATTATGGGTTCCTTAGCTTCTGGCCATGTCGATATGAACTTATTAAAATAAGTACCTGCCTACATGAAAATAAAGACAAGAAAGTGTTTAGAATATCTTGGAATTTCTTTGTAGGTATGTATAGCATTGCACTTAATTGAGATTAACATATTATATTTATTTATGTCTTGACTCACCATATTATTAGTTATTTACGTTATTATTTTTGTTTATGCATAATATAATCAAAAAACCGTTAGGTAAAGTAATGGTCATATTACTTATATTGTACGAATATTTAATTTAAATGCATAATTTCAGCGCCCGTCTTTCCTGTTTTTGGCTGCAACTGAAAATCAGCGCTTTGTAGCAACGAGCTTCAAAGCACAAGCTGAGTTGTGTGTCCATTTGTTACTGCAGTGCATGTTGGTTCTAAATATTTCTTAAGTTTGTTATTATTATTTTTTCTGTTTACTAATGTGTACTGTTGTTAACAATAAATGTGTTTTTGCTTTTACTTTTACTTTAAAATTATAAATACCCATATTTTTATATTAATAAACAATCTAAAATTATTGGAAAAATTGATACGATACGGCACAAAATTTATGAAGTAGGTACATTGTATGATATTGATCATATAAAATTAGCTGATATTACTGTCGCAAATTATGTACAGTCACGTCTCATATAATTTTCACATTTTCATTGGACTTTAAACCCTATCAAAACCAAACAATTTGCGAAGTTTGTCTATAGATTTAATAATATTTGACAGTACCTATGTAGCACAAAGCTTTATTCGATCATTATTTTTTAAACATGATTATCTACCATGATTTAATAATCTTGTCCACTTTTTTATTGTAAGTATTATTTAACTGCACAGTTCTAGATTATTTTGTTTACTAACAGCCCGTTCACACATGGTCCGCTTTACTGGATACGTTTTAGCGGATACGTTTTTTTTCATCGATGGCGCATGGAGTTGAATGGGCGACTTCACATATGGCACAGTATTCAGTATACGTATTTACGATACAAAAAAGGTATCCAGTAAAACGGATCACGTGTGAACGGGCTGTTAATCGTAAGAAAATGATTTGCAATAAATATGGAATTCATGCAGATACTTGCTTTAGTTTATTACTGTGTAAAAAATAATTTTCTCTTAAGTTTCACGACTTACTAAATTTATTAATAAAATTAAAGCGCGATAAATAAATAAATATATGTATAATATAAAATCAATATTTTCCTGATGATATAATTTCGTGGAAAGGATTTGGTTACCCTAAAATTTTTACTTTTTATCTCTAGATCGACTTCAACACTGCAAGTCATTCTTAATATAATCTGCCAAAATTTTCCTTTGCTTGCTATACCTAGACATTCTTATGCCACGAATTATAATCACGCCACTTTACTTTCTTATCTAAATTATATTCTAAATTTAAGAGAATCGAATTGACTAAAGGAACTTACAAAGATTTTATTCTATTGATAATAGACCACGGCCATGCTTTTACACTGCCATTGCTTCGATTAAAAACTTCACAGCTCAAGGCTGATAAAACAAGAGCATAAACCAATTATAGACTTACCGTAATCTTTATCAATATAGTTTAAGGTATTATATCTCAAGGAATTAGTGCCAATAATACTTCTGAGACCATTTTGAATAAAATACCAATCGAATCTGCAGGCGCAAGATATTTAACCTTCATTTTATAAATTACCGCATTTAATATTCTCAAACGAGACAGCATGATCCAATCCGGATTCGGTTCGCCTAAAATATCGAGTTTGTATTGACACTAGAAGTTCCACATGGTTTCGCTCGCGTGGCTTCTGATCCTGTTGGAGTTACTTTGAGACAAAATGTTCTTTAGAGCGTTAGAAGATTTAAAAATAAAGCGAATAAACTTATTAGTTTTAGTATATTTTTATTGATTATCTTACAAAATTATATCACGGTTCGTTGTCCAACAAAAAAAAAAAATTATAAATGTTAATGTTTGGATGGATGTATGGATGTTTGGTCCTCAATCACGGCAATGTGCTGCAACGGATTTGGATGAAATTTAGCAAAGTTATTGTCTAGAATAGCAGAAACGCTACTTTTTATCCCGATATTCTCGCAGAGCAGAAAAAATTTACTACTAGTAGAGCGCCTGCTATCTACGTAACTAATAACCACTATTAACCACGAGGCGTTAATAGTGGTTATTAGTGATTTATAGTTATAGTATTATAGGTTTTATATTTATAGTGGTTTTTCTCAGAAGTTGCAGCAATTAACAAAAATAAGTTGTCAATGGCTCGTTTTGTACTCGCAGTGAACTTGGCGACCTTCGCCTTATCCAAGGCCTTGATTACTGTTTACGAATACAATGCTCATTCGGTCTCATTTTACTGACAGTCGATTATAAATTGTAAAACTATCAAGATAAGAACTAATTCCATGTCTTCGCGCGCACCGTATGTGTTTAGTTAATTAGTATACTGAGAAAAATCTTCCGTTACATTCATACAACAGGGTTCTGTTGTGGGTTGAAAGAGACAGTCTTATATTGCTATGTCTTTTAAGGTGAATGAATCGTTGATTAAAAAGATTGCTTACGGAAACCATCGGTCTTGAAATGTACAGATTGGTAAAAATTTTAATGGCCGAATATGAAGCAACATTAGCTCCTTTATAAACTGGGATTTTTAAATTAAGTTTTGCGTTTTAGATAGGCCTTAATATTGTGTTTTTGGGCTTACAAATACAATCAATCATTTAGTCTAATAACGTCTAAAACAATTTTTAGCTGTATTAAAAATATTTTATATACAATAAAATCGCTTTGCAATAAAGTTGCAAGCGCTTCCAGCACGGCAACAATTAGTTAGTACTGTGTACAATTAGTACTGTGCTTCCAGCCAGCGTGTATCTATGTTCTTACTAGGAACATTATTTGATAGTTTCGTAGTTAAAAAAAATCTAATTAAGAATAAAACAAACTAGAATTCATGTACTTTATCTACGAGTAAATAGATGCCTGGTAGGTTTCGGTGAATAGCAAATGAAAGGCGACCGTTATGTGTACCCGTTACTGACCACCTTCGCAAAAATCCCGGTATGGTATGCGAATGAAGACGCTTAGTGGGTCTTAACTAAACTTTACAAAAGATGTCTTTTTCTTCTGGTTCTAAGTATTTCGACGACCCGCTGGTGTAGTGGTAATATACATTTCCTTCTATGCCAGAGGTCCTAGGTTCGAATCCCGGCGGCGGCGGATATTTGTGCGATGAACAGAGAGATATTAGTCGTCAAGTCATGGATGTTTATATGTTTATTTAAGTTTATTCTAATAATATATGTATGTTTATATATTTCTTAAGTATATCAGTTATCTAGTATCCATAACACAAGTTCTTTAAGAAACTTAATTTGGGCTAGATAATGTTGTGTGAGTGTCAGAAAATATTTATATATTTATTTATTTCTAAGAGTGAAAAGCCTGCTCTTACTGAAGAAATAAAATCAATATGTACCTAGTTTATAACTGAAACTATTTTCATGTGAATACAAAAATATACCGTACTGCCTTAGAAGACTTTATTTCTCCAACATAAGGTCGAAGACGTTTTGAGATATTATAATATGACACATTACAATTGTTTACTTCATATTTTTTACGAAAGCTTTGTGCGCCTATAAAAGGCATACAATAAGAAATATTCCTAAATGTTTTAGGTACTGTATATTTTGCTGATTGTTTACCTAACGAATAAATAAATGATACAAAATATTCACTAAATAGGTAACTCCTGACTAGGATCGCTGAAAATGCACCTAAAATCCATTAAACTTTTTTTTATTTTAATATTTATTAACACTTTATTGTATACCATAAAATAGTACAAAAAATGGAAACCAGACAACCATGGGTATTGTAGGTACTCTATAATTCTATTACTTACTAGCTCTGTCAATTATGACATTCTCAAACTCGATTCTGTTGTAACAATGTTCTGACGTGGTTCTGATTACACTTTGAATTCTGCACCTATCTACACTTAATCCATTTTTCAATTTGGAACATACTTTTTAATTTCTACTTAATTTTAATATATTAGTACTAGGCCGAATATTAGTTTTGGATATTAAAGTGCTCGGGAAGGAAAAAGTATTAAGCAACCTTTTTGCTATGGTTAAAAATCTAAATGCTATAAATTCAAACTATCTTTCACAGAATCTGAGAGCCATTTTTATACAGCTACTGAAATTGTAGCGCAGAGCGAATCACCATTTTGTATAACCAGTTCTACATTACTTAGTCGTACATGCTTTTAATATTTTTATGACCCAAGGTTACCCAAACACACGTGTAGCGCTTAATAGTAAGTAATAATACTATAAAACAAGTAACATCAACGATAAAATACTGCCTTTATCAATGTACCAAAGAAAGTGGCATTAATCCGGAAATCTTCTTCTTTTAAATATTTTTTCTATCAAAACACAACCAAAATTGACAGGTTGCTAGAGTCTGACTAACGAAAGTAGACACTGGGGATTTTTGCAAACTTTTTATATGTCAGTACTGGCATAAATGTCAAAAGTCGTTTTTCTGGTGTCACTGTTTTCAATCGAATGGTTGTTGGTGGTTTTGGTACCTAATTAAGATTTTACAATTTTCGTTTTTGAAAATGAATAAAAAATTAAAATTTAGGTACTTTCATAATCAAATCATGCCTGTTAGTCAAAGACGCACTAAGATACTCGTGTTAAAAATGTAAAGATAAACAATAAAAATTACAAAGATATGAAAAAAATTAAAAGTCATTCTCCAGTTTGCGCATAACATTGAAGTTATTGTTTATAAAACAGTCCTGGCTTGAATGAACATTCTTACTACTGCTCTCAAATATCTAAACAGTAGGACGGATATCAAAAAAAACACGTGTCGTCCGTAACAGTGGTGTAGTAAAGTAAGCATGTAATTAATAAGATACTAAGGCAGTAGGTTTGGTTACGGTAGGAAGTCGATTGTTCTAAGAATTGAGGCTCAAAACAAGGATCGGGTTGCCATTGCTTAGTGCATTAGTTTCTAGTTGCATCTTTGCATTTTGTCCCTCGTTCTTTTTTCGAACGCAGTGTCTTTTTACGATGCGTTCAAAGTTTTTTGTGTTTCGAAAAAGGTTGAGTAACTCGGCAAAATAAAAATCGACGAAAAGTATATACAATTTGTATAGCGCACTGGCAGCGTTTTTGAGATACTTCAATATAAATAAATGCATAATATGTTTTAGCCTATAGCGTCACACGACAAACAAAGCCATCGAATAATTAAAATATTGTCCCATCTTGACATTTTGACTGCCAGTCCCAAGTTTCTGGTGTTGTATTTGATGGTTCTTAGTATCAAATTTATTTATACATAGGTATAGAGTCTAAAACGCATACTTAAAACTCAAAAGAAAGAGGGAAACCTAATGCTATACGTTATGTAACTTAAAATGTTATAAACTCTGTTTGACTTATAAATGCAATATCAAAAGTATCTTTTCCACAATTGTACGTACCTTTTGGTATCTTATCAACCGCCTTAACTTATGACGCGTTTGATAAAAACGTAGCTGTGATTTCTGATAATACCAACTTTAATTTACTAGACGCACAATATACATCGCTTCTTGAGTATAGTTCCATTGGAAGGGGCTCTACTGTAAAGCCGTATTGGTTACGATGTTTTACAACGCAATCAAAACCGCGCGATAACTCAGTGGAAGGCGTGACCATTTCGTTGATAGCAACTGTCCTTGATATCGCTTATTTAAATTGAACGAATTATACGAGAACATTGTATCAAATGAATTTCAATACGAATAAATAAAGTACCTACTTTGAAAGTTTTTGATGTAGGTAGTGTTAGTTTTTTACAATATTCTACAATGATCAGCTGTTAATTAATGGGTGCTAATTAAACAAACTTCTTTTAAATAGCATTATTCCCCTCTAAAAATCTTAGTTGCCTTCTAAATTACTATGTCAGCCACAATCCGTGCCACAAACCACGTCGGGGTTATTTAAAAAAGCTCTATGGTTTATGGCGCTTCGCCGACCGCTGCCGCGGCACCGCTCGCTTCGCTCGCTCGGCTCGCGCACGTATATTACTATATGCAACCTAACTGCTCCTCCTCGCTGCGCTCGTCGTCGCACCTAACCGTACCGACTACGTCTTCCGGAACGGGAGCCCTTCTTGTCGCATAATATTTTTCATCGCAATGTTAATGAATATATTACTTAGTATAAATTATTATAGCATAATTATGGCATAAATTGCTTCAAGACACATTTTTCGCAATTAGAAGTTATTCGTGGCTAAGTCATGAAAATAGAAGCTTGATCACGTAGCCAAAAATATTATTCTGTAGCTGGACTTATTATTTCTCTTAATTAATTTGGAATAAAGATCCCCAAGTAGTTACTAGTTACCCCTTAGCTACGTTGTGTGGTCTTTTTATCGTAAGCTTATTGAAGCCTACTTCAAGGCTACAGTTGAAATGTCAATCAGTAATTAATCAAAAATAAAGTCCAGCAGTGGACGTCTACTGGCTTTTGATGAAACGCAATATATGTTTTCTTAGATTTTATATTTCTTGAAGTTTGCTTGCTTGACTATCATTAGGTACTGGCTGTTACAGAGTGCAATCCCGTAGGAATATCTTAATGAAATACAACCCATAGCAGTTGCGTTTGGTTTGCTTGCTTAACTTTTAATTCCGTTAAAATTTCCTGATTTACTTAATTTAACCTATAACCTTCAAGAGTTGGGCTATTAAATTCATAAAGAGATTGACCAATAGAGATCAGATCTTCCAAATAAAAAGATAACTGCCAAATATTCAGCTTTGTTATAGTTACCTCTTATATGTTTCTTAATACGTAGATATATCTTTACTTAATGAATGTTCCTTAACCAAAAAAGAGTTTGGAATTTTCGAAATCAACGCAACCGAAAAAAAATAAACGTTCTTTAGCTATATTATATTAGTATAGACTGGATTGTGGCATATTTATAAATTCCAAAAGCTTCTTTTAACTTCAAAAGCATATACAACAAAAAACATTTCAGTACATAAGGCACAAAGGAAACCGAGCGATAAATCACGCGAAACCTGTAAATACAAATTTCTTTCTTAAACCAGAAACTCATAACGAGTTTATTTCTAACCTTATCGATAAATTATCGATACAATCTATTGGCAGGGTCCGCGAGCTGGGTTTTCATTAGAACAACTACGGGGGACGCAATAACTTGAGTCACCCATGTCGAGAGGCATTGCACTAGAGCCTGCACACCTTGCCTTGATTGATTTATTCGTCTTGTTTGTCACAGATCTCGATTTATTTGAATTCCTGCCAGAGTTTCCCCGGATTAATATCGGGGACCTCGCCATATATCCCAAAATTTCGGCAATAATTCAATATTCCTTCCACTGTGGGATCAGAGCTGTACCGAGAATTAACATACAAACGTCAATCGTTTCATGAATAAAAAATGTATTGGATTTAGTAAAATGACTGGGTGGAACGTTTGGAGCCCTAAGTGTTACATAAGCGGGAATACATTTAGGAGGATTTTATTTCTTAAGTGAATGTTTTGGTTCACCTAGCTATGTTTATAGAAGAACGTAACAGTTTTAAGGGTGAACCTAATCTTGTAAATATTATCTTTTGTACGTTGATAATGATACTTCAATTTTGCGCTGTCATCGAGATAATTTTTCTATCTGATGTGACGTTTACTTAGGTATTGTTTTTTGTACAAAAGACCTAAAGTAAAAAAGCAAAAATCGAGGCAAAGAAGCAAAACACAGACCTAATGGCCAAATTTGAAAAAAAAACTGAAAATATAATAAGATATTCATTTTTATTTATGTATTTTTATTTTTATTTATTGTTAGTTACACGAACAGTGCCCAGTTACATAACTAACACAGTTAAGTAACGTTTGTGAAGGAATTTCGAGTAAATTTTGAAATATAAAACCAAATCAAAAATCTATTTATAAACAATTCTTTACCAACTTCGTAACAATGTCTTCCAGGCAATCCACAACCAAGACATCCCATCAAGCCTAATATGATATAATTATAACACTATAGGTACAATAAACATTACTTATAACACTCCCATGGGTTTGAAGGTGTGTTAACCGCCGCGCCTTTTGACTTATTTTGTTAATTGCTAGTCAGCACATTAAGTCGACTATCGACGGTTTTATGAAAATCGTCAAGGCATTTGAGGACATAAATTTAATTAATATCGTTTCATAGGCAGAATATAGAACATACGTGAACATTGTAACCGCAATTGATATTCCGTTTTTTAATAGTGTCTTTAGCCGCATGTGACCTTAATGTCACTCCATTAGTGTAGATATATTAGTGACAATTAGGATGATACGTTGGTTAAGGATGAAAGTAGCTCCTCAAAAACCGAATACATAATCGCTGGTTAAACATATTTAGTGATAGTCTAACATGTTTCTTGTGGACCTTGACAAACTTTTTTGTAAACAGAATATCCCGTTTCATTATAAAAGAGAGAAAAAAGTTTTACGTCAAAGTCGACCTCATTTAAGTAACCGAAAGTGTTGCTATTAAGTAATTTATAAATAAGGACGTGAGGCTTCTAACTTTGAAAAAGTTTCCGAAAATTACTCAATTTTTTGTAACTGTTAGCTTATGTAAAGAATACATTTGTTTCATAATATTGTCTTAAGTTTTCGCGATTCATACTATTAAATAAAACACTTTTTAACCGGATTCATCGCGTATATTTACATTTTAAAATTTGACTCGACGTTTTGGTGTCTTTGCAGACCCCGTGGTCACGAGTGACACGTGACGGGGAGTCGCTCGTGACCACGGGGTCTGCAAAGACACCGAAACATTTGTTTCACATTAAAATCGATTCATAATTTACAGTATACTAAAAATACTGCCTTAATGAACATAAAAAATCTGAAGAAGATATTACTATAAGTAGGTACGTAGGAAGGTTCCTACGTCAATAAAAAGCCTTGTCGACAAAAAGGAAAAAAAAAGGGTTAAATAAGCTTACTAACAGTCTGTTCGTGTAGTTCGTAAAAGCGCTTCTCAGCCATAAAGGCAGAAAATTTTCCACAACTCAGTCAATCCTCACGCAAACCGCTCCGTTAAAATTGTGACAAGATGCATACCGGTTTTTAATGAGCACTTCATCCCGTTTGCCCGGTCATTATATCGCACATACAACATACCCAGTTAGCTCAGTCATATTCCGTACGAAATTGTAATGCATGTAGGGTAAATTACGATATATATTTTTAATTAGGTGTCATGCACAAAAGGCTAAGTCTGTAAAAAATAATATTCTGTGATTCTGGAGACAAGAAAACGGCCTTAGCGAACCTCTACCGTGGCAAATATTTTGTAAAGTTTTTTTTTTTACTTAGTTCTTGATAAAATTGTATAACTTGAAAATGAGGTCCACCTTTTAAATGCACATTCTTAATATCAAGGAATCGCTTAGAGTTTCTGCTTATGCAAAAGTCTCAAGGTGAAATTTCAAATCATAGCGATTACCTATGAAATAAAATGCTCAGTCTAGCCGTTTTTATGATAGCAACGCTGACAGATGAGATTTTAAAGTAAGTATAATTGTAGAGGGCCACAACCTCAATTAGACGAAAGAGTCCAATAATTGTGTTAATCACAAAATTACGTATACCCGATTTCAGAGCGCCAGAGTAACAGCGTACCCACTGGCCGACCTTTAGGCGTTTTTATGCTACAGAGTACTGTCGACGAGAAGAATTCATTTAGTATGTATTTTTTTAATATTTGGTAGTCTTTTCAACGATCAAGATTCGCAATAATAGTCTTATCGCACCTTGATAAGCTTGTCGTAAAAGTGAACTAATCCGAACTATATCCACCTCCACTAGATATGATGTACAACTTCAAGGTTCGCATGGTTGTCGATAACTCTTGGGTTCACCTCTCCATCGATAGCTATTCATAATAATATAAAGTCCGCAGAAAATTTATCTCAAGTCCATTGGTGTGGTGGTTTCACAAAGCAATATTTTGGACTTTGACAGTACTATACTACTTATTTGAAATGACTTTTATCTAAGTTCGTAGGCTGTTGGTTCAATAACCACAAATCAACGTGAAAATACATTTTTGTGCAAATAAATGATAAGATAAAATGATTACAGACAGTTTACAGAAGTTTGCCTTTAAAATTCTGCTTTGTAAGGTGCATTTTGATGAAACTACAGCCAAAACGTACTTCTCAAAATATATTGATAAGGCAAGAAGTTTTGAACATGACAGTACCATGCGATTGGATTGGATTATTATTATCATAACCGGTCGTGCGAAGGAGCGATTATGCAAATTACTCCACTTGTAAAGAGCATTATTGTAAGTAAAATGTCTAATTTACCGAATGAGTGACATGGCGCTTGCGACGTTCTTGAATACGAGCACTGTGAAGATCACAGTATCAAGTTATAAGTAAGGCGCCAGAATGGTGATGACGTTGTCGATGGAATTCTACAGATATGTATAACTTTACACGCGACTTAATATAACATGACGTGACTCAAAGTTTTTTATACCATTTTGTATGTAACCATTCGTAAACCTTTATTAAAATGCGAATAACATTTCCGATACCTACTTACGTTTATATTTTTTACGTTGCGACTTTAAAAAATTGTAAATTGCTCGTCTCATATATTAATTACGGTTTAAAAGTTTCGAGGTGGTGTCCAAAAGTTGTAAAGTATAATTTCAAGTGAAAGTTGATCGACGAGTGCTCTTCAATTTATTAATTTAAACCAGTAGCGGTTCGAAATTTAAAATGAACGTTGGCACGTGCACTGAATATTTTATCTTCTCTATGGTCATAGCTTTATTCTGAACTCTTTGTTTTATAATTTCCTTCAAAGTTATCAGTTTAAAATTTCACTACTCTGTAACCACTTAGCAGTGAACTCCATTGATTATTATTTCCTTGTTTCGTTAATAACTGTATGACATGGCCAATTTTCTATTCGCACTACGATATTGAATTGCTGCAACCTGGGACCTATTGTTTTAGACCCTTATTGATCCACAAAATACATCGGTTATTAATAAGGTATAATGTTAAACTCAGTTCGCAGCTATGAAAATATGTGTGCCCAAATTTTTAGCTCAAAATTCGAGAATGTTGAGTCGAATTGGATTAAGATCCTACTCTTGACAGAATAGTATTGCTTATAAAACTGTCCTCCGATGCATGTCCCCATCTTTATTACGCTTAGACTCAAAATAACATGAGACCTGAGTTTGCAGACACTAGTCTAACTCATCAGCCCCGTGTCCTACGCTGATGCACTCGGTTTCACCTTCCTACTTTTATATGTTATTATTACCTACTAGCTGCTGCCCGCGACGTCGTCTGCGTGAACGCTATGCAGCACCAAACGCACCTACGATTATAACACTGCTAGCGTGATATGTAGCCTATGTGGTGACCCGACTTCTTAACTATCTTCATGCCAAATTTGAAGTAAATCCATGCAGTACTTTTTGAGTTTATCCCGGAAAGACAAACAGACAAACAGACAAAAATTCTAAAAACTATATTTTTTGTTTCTGTTTCGATTGTAGATCATACCCCAAGTTATTCTTATTCCCAATTATTCTTTTAAAAAAATATTCAATGTAGGTACAGTTTTGACTTTCCTACCATTTTATTATATGTATAGATTATCTAATAGATCTTTGACATCAAGATTTTATTCATTTCCACAAACAATGTATTTTATCTTAAACAAGGAAAAACGTTATGTAAACCTACGAAAAAATCTCATCCGATACAAGGGAACGCTACGAAAGTGCTGAAATGAAAACTACTGTTGGTTGCCAAAAATATGACGTTTCTTGATACTACCAAAAAAGTATGTGCATCTGTAGCTGCATTCTATCTCGCTAACTATGTTTTAACTCAGAGTTAAGTTGCTTTTGCTCCAAATCTTATCCACATATTTATAAAAAAATTTAGCAACATAATGAAGCAAGAAACACGATTTCTTAATTTTATAAATCTGTAAAATTATGCGCGACAAAAATCTATAAGTATCAAGTTGTTTATTATTTCCAAGCAAAATTATTATTAGAGGAGTAAAGAATCATGTCTTGAGATCTTTCATTGGATAATTTGATGCCCTGTTGTAACGTCATATTAGCAAGTAGAATAGAATGAGGCAACAATAATTTTCTGGGTATAAAACCATCTTATAGAAGCTTAAGTGTTTTGTCAATTTAATTTCTCATTAAGTGTGTAACCGTTGTTCAAAACCACAATTAGTCATTCGCTCATTGACTAAATATAATATCCGGTTGCCTTTTTAAATTTCATCATATTGAAGTTCACCCAATTTTACAATTTTGTATGATATGTATTCAAGATGGCACGTAGCCTATTAGGCCTACAAATTTTCGCACCTACTAATTGTATAAAGAAACGAATTAGCAAAGATTAAAAGACGAAGCACTTGCCATTGACTGCGAACAGCGTAGTCGAGTTTACGTTATGGGTGTTTGTTTACAAACATTGTTTTGTTTACTTTAACACGGGGCGCGGTGCACCGCGGCATCGAATGACGTGTCGTGTTGTGACGTGACAGCAACGTCACTCCCCCCGCTCCCGCCTCAATCAAGCAAGTTCTATTGCGTCTTTGCAAATTGCGAATATGCAAAATGGCTTCTGTTTGGTCGCTCTCGAAATATTTTTCGCGTATAAAAATAGAATTATTGATTCGGATTTTTTAAAAATGTTTTCCTGGAATGCTTAGCGTGGGTCATAGGCGTTTTGTTAATCAACAATAATAATAGAACTTTGATTGAAGCGTATGGCTATCTCATGGGTTATCTATTATACACATACAGTTATTTTCGAGTGGATACAAACTTTTTTAGTAAGTTTAAAAATAAACTTTGAGATTATTCGATTCTTTTAATCAGAAAATATACTAAATATTATTATAGTTTGAACAATTTGTATCAACTTTTATTTTGGGAACATCGTTAGGTATACATTCAGATAACATTAGTGAACCTGTTTGTATATATATATTTTGTTTTGTCAATACGAAGATTTAGTTAATTAGTAAATATTGCTATTTGACTCTGCAGTAAAATATATACATGTAGGTTTTTGGTGATTGAAAGCGTTTTGCAGGAAAACGCTTTCAATCACCAAAAATCGAGTTGATATTTTATCTGTGGCCAGCAGACAATAAAAATTGGCGGTCAATGAATAATTAATTGTTTAAACCATTATCAGGCGGCACTAAAGTTGATTGTAAAGACAAATAAATACCCACGTTGCAAATCGAGAGCAAGGTCCAGTTAAAATAACCGACTATATTTAACCTTGTTAAGTAACGCTTATCTTGAGGTTTACTCGTCGGTTTCAGTTAGGTAGGTACTTACATAAAATTTTGTTAAATACTATTTCTGAAACAAGTGCAAGTTCTAGAATTAAATTCCAAAAATATAAGAAACAATAAAATACAATACAAAACTGTTGTATCTACATCTCGTTCTTGTATGCAAATTGCATACAAAAATTACAAAAAAAAAATACTTTTTCGTTGAAAGTGATGTCTTTCCTGAGTCCCACCGAATGCATTGAGCTATTAGGTCCTTACCTATTCACATAAGTAAACAAATAACTACTAGGAGTGGATTAAACTTATTAAATATTCAAGTAAAGATTCTCTATTTGAAAACTCAAGTAACTTTCTATTACTTTCTGATATGGTGTGCTTCTGAAGTCGTCGTGGCGCCGCGGTTACTGTGCATATCAAACGATATCGCAGGTTAAGCGCGCTCGGTACGGCCGGTATTAGGATGGGTGACCGCCGCCGACCATTCATTTCTCACGACGACTTCCGTGCTTCGGAGTGCACGTTAAGCAGTCGGTTCCGGGTGCTGTATACTTGTATACAGTAGTCGTTAGGGTTTGTCAGAAGCCATTTCGGCACCCTGAAATATCTGACATCCACCAACCGGCACCGGGCCAGCTTGGTGGATTATGGTCTAAGCCTCCTCGTCACCCAGAGGAGAGACTCATAGCCCTGGAATGGGCTCATTACACGGAGTTGTGATGATGATGGGTGTTTGGCAAAGGGACTTTAGCAATTCGTTGCTTATTATTATTATCAGGCGGAATCTTTATCTGTGTAGAAGGTGCCCCAGACTCTTATCACCTACGAAGTTGTTTGTACTTTTTCAAAGCATGCAAAACCGCTGCAGAACCTTTATTAATGTCATGGGTAGTTTTACGGACTTCAAATTTTTGTAGTTATCATTTTAAAAAAACATGAATACTTGGCTTTATTATTTATTTTTCTTATAAAAAAAACTTAAATTATGCAAAAACTATGACTTTATTTTATTTTGAAGTCTAGTCTGTTAAGATAATAAAATAAATTATAAAATGTCTCCACATAGTATTATGAACTCTTGAAATTTCTAATAAAATTTCCACTGTGACTAGAACTAATTAAAACAAAATCAATAAATCTTCAATATTTTTGGCCAAAATAAAAAGTAATATATTTAAAACCGGTTACCAAAATAATCCAGCGATCTTTTTAATTTTTTGAACATTGGACCATATTTAAAGTGATATTACTGTTCTATAAAAACCTGAATAAGGTAAGCAGTGAAAAATCCTAACACAAACTAACACATATGAAACAAAGTACGAAAAGTACCTTATGATAATGTGAATACCTTTTAAAAATAGAACATAACAATTTTTCGTTTCAAACAACTACAAAACGTACGACTCTGCTACCGAACAGTTATTGTATAAGTAGGTATGAATAATTTGTTATAATATGTTAATTTTGAATCCTATGGAAAGGTAACCGGCCTTGGACGACGGCGTCCGCGACGAACGAAGATAGGTATGCAAGAGACATAAACTCGCCTCAGTAAAACTGAAAACTGTATTAGCAATTCTATTCCTTGCTAAGTAGTATCATTTTTGAAAGCCTTGTAGATACAAATAAGATTATTTTTGAAGATCCAGTTCTGCTTTGAGTACTACGTCTTTAGCTTCATCGGTTTTATCATCACCCTGCGGGGCCAGTATGCGACCATCGACAACGATAAATCAGGCCTTTTATCGATATTTTTATACCTAGAATTTGGTACTTAGAGTATGTATTTTTTTTTTAATTTGGCATCCTTGATTCTTTGGACTTTATCATGGTATCACCTATCTATTTTGGTGCGCATATTAGCTTACACGATAGGATAAAATAATATTTTTCTTGTCGATTCGAGTATTTATCGATGTTTGCATGCTAGCCCTACTGGTTAATATAGGCTTCTTTATCTGTTGACTAAAAATAACTGTTATTATTGAGATGACGTTTATTGCTCCTAAATACGGGTTACTCGTGTATGCTTTTATGAAATTGTAAATCAATCAATTAATATTTCACCTTTTGCCACAAACTTTCTGCGTTTCTTCAGACACAGCAGTGAAGTGACTTGTTTCTGTAAAAATAGTACCTAATAATAGAATTGTGTTTTACATCCGGTTAAGGCCAATTTCAAAAATAGAATAATTTTACTTCACATATCTAGTTGTTTATTTACAAAACGACTTTATAAATGGACATTACAAAGGGATTATTCAGTTTTTTCATACATCGTGGTTTTCAATTTTTTCTCTCTCGGCAGCTACACAAACAACGTGAATTGAAAGAGTATATTTTTAAGAATCTATCCGTCACAAAAGTATAATTTTTAGCTCCGCCATTCTTCCGATATAAAATATTAAATTTTCCCTGGTAAAAATAAATAAAAATGATCCCAGCGCCATTCGCAAATGCCATAATTTCGAGTAGTTTTGACGTTTTAGTGACAGTTGACGTAACTTTTAACTTTTCGAACTGCCATTATGTCAGTGTCAATGCTGACAAAGTGTCATTTCCACAATGATATTTCATTAATCTTTAGGTAATAGAACCCACTCCACAACTAAATTAATTCATACATAAAATAAAATCATACAAAAAAAAATTGCAATTAATTAAAAAAGAGTAACATATACTTAAATTCTCGATATATTATATACTATACTATATTATACTGAACGGAAATGGGAATGTATGTGTGTGCATATGACCGCAGGTTTATAATCTTTCTTTAATAAAATTAAGTAAATGGCGGGGTGAAAAAAATATTTAAATTATAAATATTAATATGAAA
Source organism: Stenoptilia bipunctidactyla (assembly GCA_944452665.1). Lineage (NCBI taxonomy): Eukaryota > Metazoa > Arthropoda > Insecta > Lepidoptera > Pterophoridae > Stenoptilia > Stenoptilia bipunctidactyla. Next base: position 8,173,521 of record OX101728.1, on the reverse strand, counting down.
TCATAATACCTTATGCCTTGTCAGCTATATAAAAAACCAAGTTTCAATTCTGCCGGAAATAATTTACAATATAAAACCCCTTTTAAATAAGCTCTTTTCATCGCCATCTTCAATCACTTACCTACATACAATCTTACTTACTAGGAAGGGAACGTCGAATCTACTTAAGATTTTTAGGAAGAGTTAATTATACGAAATTATAAGGAGGTTGCTTAAATTCACATCTTAAGCAATATTTTGCCAATAACTTCCATACTACAACGGTCTACAGAATCCTTAGTTGTTGACACTGAATTTTCTCATACTGGTCAACTAACTTGACTACTTTCGATAACTGGTCTTACTCTAAACTGTAAAATCCACTTCAAGCCTTAAATAAAAATGTGCTGTAATGGTTACATTTGTTACATCAGGGTCAAGCATAATCTTAAGTATTTACAGATTTGCTGCAACTCAAAATTTCGCGATTTACTAATACATTTTACATTCTCATAACTAGATAGTTTCCCAATTTTAATTAACTACTCAGAATATATACATAACTTCACGCCTGTATCCCTAATGGGGTAGGCAGAACACCAGAGGTTTCAAGACCATCTGATGTCACGTTTGTCAAATTTGGAGGTATTATTATTATAGAGAGAGACTATTGCAGTGACAGGGGGTCAGCCTATCGCCCGCAAAAACGCCAATAAAACCTCCGTCCCTTAACTAACTTTTACAGTTTTCCCGGGAAGAGAAGCAGCTGGCACATTCTATGTTTTTCTTTCGCTCCCAGTCCATCATGGAAGAAGAATTTAGTATTCGGTAACAATATGCCCAAAATGTGGTAAAACTAAACTACCTAAAGACTGTGTTATTGTGTTACTGGGCACGTGCTATACTTACGGCAAATAAGGTCAAACAATGCGACAAAGAGAAAAATATTTCTTAATTTTTATACTAAACGTTTAGTTAAAGACATGAAAACAATGAAATTTTTTGTTGTAAATAATATAGTAAATATAAATAATAAGGTTCTTGTTCCGACAGACGTTCAAGTTCATATAACTCCGCATTCTAAAAGATATTTAAATATTAAGCTTACGTAACTTCTATTCTTTTTTTTACAGTTAGCATTAATTTGGCAAGTTTAAATGACATAAGTCTTGTTACTGGGTATTTTTGTTAGGTTTTTGAATATGGTGTCAATTGACTAGCTAGCTAAGTGAGTCTTCTAAATAATTTTAAGGGTGATTAAACTAATCTAATGCCTATTTAAATCTACGCAGATTCTGAGTTTATTTTATTATGAATACGGTGCTCTTAATTGAATTTGTGTAAGTAATATGAATTTTCTTGCATAAAATTAGGTACTTTTTTTATAAATAACTAATCCCATGGATTTCAAAAGAATCAGTTTGATCGTGGTTAGCTGAAGGTAGCTTATGTTAGATTTGTTATTAGCTTTATATTTGTTATTATATAAGGCTTAATGTTTAAAAACAATTTAAACATACCTACTACATAATACTACACTAATGCTTTCATATCATAGATAGCAAGAGGTAAAGTAAGTTTGTATTATTATTCGCAATGATACTGATCGAGTCTAATTACCCCCTATCGTTTATCTTATGGTCATTTATTAATGTAATTGATAATAAATTGATATTGATTAAAACTTGATGTAATTATGATAAATTTATTGGCAGAGATAATTATGGTCACGTCATGCAGCAACCAAATTTACAAATGAAATAAGTTGTAAAAACCGAAATCGAACTGGAAGATCCAAAAATAATTGATATTAAAGCCAGTTTCTTTCAACACTTGATATGCTAAATTAAATCCACTTACATTAAGAACTCGTTGCAATGTTGTTTTATCAAGGACTCTTATGTTTTCAGCAAGTGTCTACTTTGGTCAACCATATTAAATCCAAGCGGGTTATTTTAGGGGTTTGAAGTGGACAGGTCTTTATTCAAATAAGAAAATCTGATACAAAAATTAATCAATGCTAAGTTGTATATTTATATCAGTCATTTTATTCACCAAATTCATCATCATCACAACTCTTTGTAATGAGCCCACTGCAGGACGTGAGTCTCGCCCCTGGGTGACGAGGAGGTATAGGCCATAATCCACCAAGCTGGCCCAGTGCTGGGTGGTGGATGCCAACATTTTCAGGGCGCCGCAATGGCTTCTGACAAACCCTAACGACTACTGTATACAAGTATCCAGCACCCGGGACTTGTATACTTAACTTGCCCTCCGAAGCACGGAAGTTGTCGAGAGAAATTAATGGTTGGCGGTCACCCATCCAAGTACCGACCGCGCCGAACATTGCTTAACATGTGATATCGTATGATACACACATTAACCATGGCGCCACGACGACTTCTCCAAATACACTAGACCAAATTACAACCACGAAATATGTCCATTTTCCGGCTCGTTTTAATGGCAACTTGTCCTTTTGTATCTGAAGTGAAGTTTCTGTCTGTAACCTATACCTACATGGTACAGATGTAAACACAAAATGTTTCTGATGCATTTACACTGATGGGTGACAGCGTGACAAATTGACAGAGGCACGTTGTCTTTTACTTGTGGAAAATATTAAGTAGGTATAGCTCCTCGTAATAGCGGGATTTGATGTTCTATTGCTTGGCTTATTAGATTTACTAAACATAAAGTGGAAAAAAAATGTAAAGATTACTAACAAGAAAGAAAGAAACTGGTTATTATTAAGTTATTAGGTAATTTGTAAATTTTCAATGTTTAACTTTTTTTATTTATTTTTTTTTTATCCCAGAATATCGCTGTATAATTGTGTATAACATTGTTATTATTATTATTAATTTATAATTTTATTCTTATTATTAATAATAATAATAATAATAGAAAGGCGTGTAACTGTAAGCATACGTAATAATAATAATAATCATTTATTTGCCAGAATGTGTGTACAAAAAGATGTTATTACAATAATGTCCAGTTCACAAACTGCCGGATACAGGCGTGCAAATATAATTTATATGCAGTTACTGAAGTTAGGTACATGTCAATAAAAAAAGAGAGAAGCGCTAGTCAACATTTACATTACATTATATAAGATTAAAACAATACGTAACATGTCAATATTATAAAATGAGGTTATCGTCATTTAAATACTCATCTAATCTATAATAACACTTTTCCATCAATAACCTGAACACCTTATGCTTAAACTCCATCGTCGTTAGATTTTTAAATGGATCAGGGAGGTGATTATAAATGGTGATTGCCATACAATACACATTCCTACTAAAGCATTGCAGGCGGCGTTGCGGCATATACAATTTGTTGTCTAACTTTATTTTATTTCTAGTTCTATAATTATAGAATTGTTTTTGTAATTGAAAGAGGTTTAAATTTTTTTTCACAAAAAGTAGCATTTCAAATATGTAGAGGCTAGGTAAAGGCAGTATTTTATTAGCTTTAAATAATGGTTTACAACTGTCTGTATAGTCTGCTTTACAAATTGCCCGTATACACTTTTTCTGAGTTATGAATGCTCTGTGGGAATCTACCGAGTTACCTCACAATACAATGCCATATCGCAGTAGGGATGATACGTAGCCGTGGTATGCTAACTTAGCCGTTTGTTTATTTGTATTTTGCGAAAGCCGTCGTAATACATATATGAAACTATCAATTTTATTGCATATTCTACTGATATGTGATTTCCAGTCACATTGTTCGTCGATCGTGAAGCCTAGAAACTTTGTGTCTTTAACATTCATTATTTCAAAATTGTCATAATTAATATTAAGATTTGGCTGATGCAAGTTAGACGCTTTAAATTGTATTATGTTTGTCTTAGCCATATTTATTTTCAGATTATTATGTTTCAGCCAAAGTATCACCGAGTGTAGAGCCTTATTTGCCTCTGTTTCAAGGGTAATTTTGTCATCTGCTTTTACTACAAGCGTCACATCATCCGCGAATAGTATCGATTCATGTGTCGTAGCATTGGGAAGATCATTTATGAAGGCAAGAAACAGCAACGGTCCGAGTACACTACCCTGAGGAATACCGTATGAGTTTTGTAATGTAAATTTTGAATGTTCAGTTTTTAAATAGTTACCTTCGATATGCAATATTTCTACTCTTTGTTTCCTATTTTTTAGGTAGCTTTCAATCCATCTCTGTGCATTTCCTCTTACTCCTAACGACTCTAGTTTATTAAGGAGAGTTTTATGGCAAACTAGGTCAAATGCTTTGCTCATGTCAAGAAATAGAGCTGCAACATTTCTTTTAGCATTAAGAGACTCGGTTATAGTTTTTATAAGAGTAAAGCCAGCCAATGTTGTACTACTTTCTTTTCTAAACCCAAACTGCTTTGATTCAAGTAAATTAAACTTTGTTAAAAAATTGTAGAGTTTGGTACACATAACTTTTTCGAAAATCTTTGAAAGTACCGGTATAAGTGTTATTGGCCTGTAATTGTCTGGATTATCTTTCTTGCCATTTTTATGTATGGGTTTAACAATAGAAAATTTTAGCCGATCTGGAAAACAACCTTCCTTGAGTGAGAGATTTATGATATACGCCAAAGGACCTGTTAGCACCTGAGCACATTCTTTCAAAATTTTTGTATTTATTCCGTCATATCCAACAGAGTTAGTATTTTTTAAAGATTTTATAATTTTGTATATATCATGTGGATGCACAGGACTTAAATATATGCTCTGTTGAACTTTTGGTGGAGTATACTGATATTTAGTTTCATTTTGGGTTAGATTCAAGGTGGTGCTAATATTTATAAAATGTTCATTAAATATATTTGCAATTTCTATTGGATTATTTATTTGTATATTATTTTTTGTCAGATTTTTAATAAATTTGGAGGAACCATTTGTGTCAATATTTTTGTTAATTATATTCCAGGCAGCTTTACAGCGATTTTTTGATTTACTAATGTATTCTAAGCTTGTTTTTGCCTGTGATGCCCATATACATTTTTGTAGAATTTTAGCATATCTAAGGTATTGTGATTTATTATAATTTTTTGTAGAGGGATCATGCCTGTATTTCAAATATAAGTTTCTTTTCTTTATGCAACTTCGTCTGATACCTTTTGTCAGCCATTTATTTTTCAATGGTTTTTTTACTGTTTTTATAGTTATATTAGGAAAGCAAAGTTCATAAAACAAAGTTAAGTAGTCATGAAATTTGTTAAAGGCTTCATTAGCATCATTTTTATCATATATGTCATTAAAGCTTAAAGCAGTCATACATTCCTTAAATTTCCGTACATTATCCTGTGAGTAATCTCTACGGCTTTCAAATACAAAAGGAATAGGTTTAGCATATTTAATTTTACTGAGCTGAAAAGAAATTGTTTGTGCCGTTTCATGATCTGAAAGACCTAGGTGTAAAATCTTTGATTCTACTCCTGTAATATTACTTGAAATTAGGTCTAAACATGACTTTTGCCTTGTAGGTTTCAAAATATGGTTTTGTAAGTTGAAGTTGGATAAAATAGATAGTAATTGTTTTGTAACCGTGCTATCTTTTAAAAGGTCAATGTTCCAATCACCACACAGTATTAATCTTTTTTTAGTTCCTGTTGTTATTTTATGCAATAAGGTATCCAAGTTCTTGAGGAAAATGTTGACATCTGAGTTAGGAGTGCGATATAGACATAGTATAATCAAGTTGAGGCTAGGAATTCTAGTAGCACAATATTCAAAATGTAAATTTTCAGGTTTAACAAACTTACTAAAGTCTAAAGGTACATATTCCAAATTATTTTTAACAATAATACATGTTCCACCTCTACGTTGGTTGGGACGAGTATAGGATGCTGCTAATTTATAGTTTTGAAGCCTAATATTGGATTCAGATCCTCTTTTTACATATATTTCTGAAAGACAGATAATATCTATATTTAATTTTTTTTCAGACAATTCTTGTATAGCAAATTCCAGAGAGTCCAATTTTTTTAAAAACCCTGCAATATTTTGATTAAATAATGTAATTTTAGTGTTGGTTTCGAAAGGAATGATTGGAAACTCTAGCATAGTCATCCTTCTCTGTATTTTTCAATGCTGGTTTAATATAATCTAGTATTGACTTTTGTTGCAGTTTTAAGCACTTATTTTTACAGCTCCTTACATTAGGGATGTTAGCGGTTGGTTTTGGGATGTGATTTTTAAAACCCTTAATATACATATTGTCATACTTAATACTATCAATTTGTAAATTTATATTAAAACATAATTCATCAAGAGCATGGGTGTATTGATTCCTACGAGCTGCTTTATAGTCGATAAATTTACAATTATTATAATTTTGTGACAAAAGCTTTATCTTTCGATTCAGTTTATCAATGTTTAAGTATCTATTATCAGAGGGACCAACCAAAAGCACAAAATTATTTCTCATTTTATAAAGAAAGTTACAAATTTCAGTATAAATTTTATGAGGATTTTTTTCATTTGAACCTACACTAATAACAAAAATATCTTCCTTATTTACAGTGTCAATAAAACTATTTGAAATATTCAAAACATCCAATGTCGAGGCATTAGGTTTAATTGTACTGTTAATTGTGTAAATATCATTCCATTTGTTCATCCTAGAATGATGGAGCTTAAGAGAAAATCCTCGTAGACCCTGATCGCCAAGTATAAATATTTTTGGTTCCATATGCAGGTCCATCTTAGGTATTGAAATTGTTATATTCATAAATTTTCAATTTTTATTCTTATTTTTAATTTTAATTATGATTGTTATTTAATTTAATCTTATTGTATTTGAGAACACATTACAATTGTTTACTCCTTTTCTTACCAAAGCTGTGTACCTACGCCTATAATAGGCATAAGAAATGTACCTAAACAATTTTACTTGTATATTTTATTATATGTTATGCTGTTGGTGTACCTTATGAATAAATAAAATAATAAATAAAACAAATACTATCAGTTTTTGATTAAAAACTCTCATAAAATTCCAATACTTACCTTCATTTTTATTTTTGTTACTTAAATAGAGAGAGACGTGAAATTGGCGATAGCAAGGAAACTTTGGTAGAGCTTTGAATTTCCATAAAGAATTAGAATACGACTAGATAGACTTTTATGAGTTAAATCTAGGGTTACCAACCATACTGTTTTTAACTGTATTATACTGTTTACGGTTGAACAAAAATAAAGTATACTGTTTTTAAGTTTTTGCATTTAAAATGCTCAATTATTATTAAATAAATGAAAAATTTGATAAATAAAATTTAATCAATAATAATATTTTTTTTATTTATCACATTTTTCATTTATTTAAGAATAAAGTATGCTGTTTGATATCCTTTTCAGACACAAATATACTTTATTTCTAGAAAAAAAAGTTGGCTACCCTAGTTAAATCATCTCAATAACACACTGTAGCTCTACTTATAACCATCAGACACAAGTAGAGTTAAAAAGATGTTAATCCTTATGATGACGATGATTCGATGAATCAAATAAAATAAACATGATGTACAGTTTAATGAAATGCCATTTTTATGGTTTTTTCTTTGCTGTAGACTTGTAAACAAAAGACGCGAGTGCACTGGATCATACATAATCAACGAATGGCTGCTGCAGAGCATTAAAAATACCGACTTCACGTTAAACTTTGGCCTACTTAGAATGCCATCAACGTAAACATTCTCCGAAATCATACATATTGTTTCAAAAATTTGAAATACTTAACCGATTTCAATGAAATTTACATGGGACCAACTATGAAGTCAACTATCATATGAAACATAATCCATTTATCCGAAATATCCCGAAATATCGTGTAACAAAGACAAAAAAAACATCCAGACGAATTGAGAACCACCTCCTTTTTTGGAAGTCTGTTGAAAATGAAACTATAGTATTGACCGTGCGCATCTATGCGTACATTGTCTGCGTTTTTGTTTAGCTAACCTTCAAGGATATTTGTCTGTTTATCATTAAATTCCTTCAAAATGCTGGTACTATTAAATTGGGCTATATGCTATTTGAATACAATATAACCATGTGAAAGTAGAGTCGTTCTTAACTTTGATGTCTAAACGATTGACAAGGGCAAGGGCGTTAAATTGGCTGTTTTCTTGGATGTAAATATTAGTAGTATTGCCATTTTTATAACAAGTGATTTAGTTGACTGTGACACAATTTTAATTTTACTTGTACGGGAGTTCTGTGCCATAATAATACAAATTCCACTATGTTTTCTCAAAATAGATTTAAAATTGTTTGATTGCTTATTTAAAATTGAATAATAGATAAATGGGCTAAGCATATTAAGATGACACCTTTTTATGTCATAATTGATAGCTTCCAACATTATGGGTTTAGCGCAGAACTTTATATTTTAATCATACGTTATAGGGGACGTTATGTTTTTACCAGTATACTCGTAACAAACTTCTTAGCTTTTTTCATTATATTGTCCGACTGAAAATGCCCATCCTAGTTTTATAAAGATTTATAAAAGTAATCTACCCTAAACTAAGTCGCATTGCTCTATCAGTCGCACCGCACATCATTGAAAGACAAATTTACAGTTTGAAGGAATAAAAACAAAATCGTATTAACAATGTTGCAGGTCTTATCACTGTTGTGTTTAATAATTAATGCTGTATCCCTACTGTATAGATACATTTATTTATTCCTATCCTAAGTAAAAATTTCAGATCAATGTATTTGAAATCCACATTCCCTGATCCTGACAAAAAATCTAGAAGCGCTTGCGCATGACAACAAAACTGCATGCAAATACTATAGAATATTTTATTGCGAACTCCATATTAGCCCTGCCTATTTAGTGTCTACTTATGTCCAAGTCTACTAACTAAACTTGGAGTAGTCTTATTCACTAACCATCACTAAACACAGTATTGGCAATGAAACGTTAGTGAATAAGCCCAACAAATGCCACTGTCGTGTATTATTTCTCTTTGCCCTTTATTAAGGAGTTGACGCACTCGCGACGTGGGGTCATCGTACGCAACGAATGTCATAGTGCCCAGCGTACCCGCTAGACATCTTCGCGTTTGTTGGGCGGTTAATTAATTATACTTTACAACTATTAGACTCATTATGTAGGTTATAGTCGTGAAAGTAGATATGAAGATAGCAGTGAATGGGTTAAAAAGTGACTTAATTTTTTAATGTTTACTAAGTAACAGTTTGTTTCTACTGGTATTTTATGAACCGTTTTACAGTAATTGACTTGGAATAATTACTTTTAAGAAAAACACCGTAGTTCCATTTAATTAAATAGACTGTAGAAAAAGCGAATATTAGAAGTTTTTTCTGTGTTTTGGCAATATGGTGTTTTTTCAGAAACTAAGCATGATAGTTTTAAGAATGCAATAGTCAAAATCAACGCCTAGTCAAAAAAGTAACTCAGACTTGATCGTGTAGTATTCGACTAGGTCCAAAGTCGATACGACTTCCATTTGTGACGTGGTGGATAGAAAGCAAAATGTTAAGTAGGTTTTTAGAAGCGTTTTTGTCAAACCATGCATCGCAATGAACACTAGCAATATCAATACAATAGGTACAGTTTGATAATAGGAACGACCATCTAATTTTTAATTATTTTGTGTAATTTTTAGTCAAGTCAGACTTCTGCATAAATCTTAAATGGTCCCTTTATTGAAATCCTAGAAATATGTAGGTACATAATAATGATCATCAAATTAGTTTTTTTTTTTTCATATATTATAAGAATTAAATGAAAGACTACGACAAATTCACATAATCCACAGACCAAAACGTACAACCACATACGTCTAGCTTCTAGTCTGCTTATTCATCGTACCGTAAATAATCGACGGAAAAATCCCAAGTACTAGAATTACGCTAAATGACCGTTACGGTACGTAACAAGCATAGTACAGGTGAAAGGGCGACTGGTTCTTATCTCATACATCCCCTACCACTGTACCTCCCTGTGGGGTGACCTAGCGATACACGTGCGCGCAACAAGTGGATTGCGCGCAAGCGTCAAACGCCCAAAGTACACTCAACCGCGGATAATTCTCGAACGTTTCTATTCCATCGTAGAAACAACAAAGTGTAAAATATAGGAGCATGAATGTACGTCTGCCGGCTGAGACGCCCAAATCACGCGGTAATTTTCCACTGATATTTTCCTACGTTTCTAGGTCAAATTTTTCCATAATTTAAATGCCAATAGTTTTTTGGTTATTTTGGATCGAAATGTTCATTTGTTCGTTTGCTGATTGGTTTGATAAGTGTTATTGAGAATTTTAGTTAAATTCTTAATAAGTCGTAATCTTACGTATTTACGTAAAAGATTACTCACTTTTGACTAATATCACATTTAAATAAAACACTTTTAACCGGATTTATCGCGTATATTTACATTTTAAATTTTAACTCGACGTCTCGGTGTCTTTTCAGACCCCGTGGTCACGAGCGACTGGGGTCTGCAAAGACACCGAAACGTCGAGTTAAAATTTAAAATGTAAATATATGCGATAAATCCGGTTAAAAAGTGTTTTATTTAATAGTATGAATCGCGAAATCTTAAGATAATATCAAATTTTATTTAGTATCTACACAGAAGACGATCTTTCTAAATTGTGTCCTTCAGAACAGAGATTTCGGCTCGAATACTGACAGGGTTTAATTTTCTAGTTTCGTGTGAACAAGTTCATAACGTTGTTTAAGGTAAAATTTGTCTGTCAGTGTTAGAAACATATCATTATTTTAATTCTTACGCGATTTAATTATGAAGGTAATTAAGACTTGATATGATGTTCTAAAAATAGAAGAGTTGAGTGAATATATTTATTCCCCAGACAACTAATAAAGTCATTATGTAGACTTTATTCTGCATAAATATTAGATACGAATCCAGAAATTTTAATAACCGATTTTGCCGAAATAGGCCTATACCTATTATCAACATTTCGTAGGAAAGTTCTTTCGAAATTCGACAAAAAAGTTTGAACTAATAATATATGAAAGACAAATAATATACTATTAGGTGGGCACCTGACTTCAGCAGATACTTAAATTAATTAAAATCGCCCACTATCGGATGTTTAACTTGGATTAATCCAGAGCAGGGTTCGCAAAAATCCAATTTTTTTAAATATAACCCGGCTAAGAAAAAGAGGGGAATTTCATTCTGTAAGGGGATTACAAGCCTATTTTTTAAAAGGAAGTTGGAAAATAAAATAAGTAGGTATCAAATTATACGTAGTAATAATATACAGGGTGCCCAGGAAAGAATGGATAACCTCTGAAAGGCTAATAGTAGAACTAAAGGCAAGGCCAAAAAAAAAATTAAAAAAATTATAACCCTTACACTGCTAGAAATATGGCGCTTTAAAAAAAAAACATCATCTTTTTTGTCTGATTTCATATTTTTACTCGTAACGAGGTCAAATCAGTTAATACCATAATTATTCTGTGCTTAAAATATTTAATATTAACCGCATCAGTGAGTAACTATCAAATAAAATAGCTAACTGGAATATTTTTGTCAAAAAATAATGTTAAACTATTGTTTTGTGTAAAATTACTGAAGAAATATTTTTGATGTGAAACTTTAAACAGCTCTGCTGTAAAAAAATAATATGGAAGCAATAGTGGCCAATCATTTTAAAATATTCCTGGTTTAATGACGTCTCTAAAAAGATGTAATATGTCGTTATTGTAATGAAAAAATATTGAACTATTGATATTAATGTGTAAAATGGGATAATTATTTAATACTAGCAAAATTAAAAAAAATCAATAAAACAAAAAAATATGATTTTCAATTGATTTTTATTGCATACACATTACAATAATTTAGAGCAACTGTTCAAATTGTCTGCCCCCCATCCTGATACAGGCCCTAAATCTACGAATAAAGGATCTTTGAAGAAATCGCCTATCCACCTGTTTCGTTCAAGTATGCACGTACTGCAACAGCATAGTGTGCTGGACAGCCATCATTTTGAAGCCAATATGTGTCGCGAAGCTCTTCGGGCACAGTAAAATAGTAGATTGGGATGGAGAAGACACAATTTAAAAAATGGAAAATAATTTTGGGTGTTGTTTTATTTTGACCACGATTTCCTGCGCCCTTTTTAGATCACAAAAACCGTTTTGTCATTTTTATGGAAAAAATCGGTGAAATAAAAGATCGCATGTTTATTCGATGCATTTATTCGTCTCAAGAATATGCCAATATGCAGTTTATCTATGGGGAGTGTAGAAGTAATGCAAATGCTGCTGTAGCTCTTTATCGCGAACGGTATCCTAATTCACATCATCCAGATTACCGCGTTTTTATTAGGGTTCATGGCTGTTATTCCGAAGGCAGAATGCCTGGTGGCGGTGTCGGTGGTGCTGGTCCCGGAAGGGTTGGTCGGCTTATTAATGGCAAAATTATAGGCCCTTTTGAACTCCCAGGTAACTTATCAGGAGAAAGTTATCTAAATTTTCTTCAAAATGCTTACCCAATTTATTAGTAGACGTGCCCGAAGAGCTTCGCGACACATATTGGCTTCAAAATGATGGCTGTCCAGCACACTATGCTGTTGCAGTACCTGCATACTTGAACGAAACCTACCCTAACAGGTGGATAAGCCGCCTGGGACCTATTCTATGGCCCCCAAGATCCCCGGATCTAAACCCTTTGGACTTTTTTTACTGGGGGTGTCTTAAGGAAGAGATTTACCGGCAGCCAGTAACTTCATTAGAAGATCTACGAGCCCGTGTTCAGGCCGCTGCAAACAAAATCAATGATCGACGTCACGCGCGATTTCTTCAAAGATCCTTTATTCGTAGATTTAGGGCCTGTATCAGGATGGGGGGCAGACAATTTGAACAGTTGCTCTAAATTATTGTAATGTGTATGCAATAAAAATCAATTGAAAATCATATTTTTTTGTTTTATTGATTTTTTTTAATTTTGCTAGTATTAAATAATTATCCCATTTTACACATTAATATCAATAGTTCAATATTTTTTCATTACAATAACGACATATTACATCTTTTTAGAGACGTCATTAAACCAGGAATATTTTAAAATGATTGGCCACTATTGCTTCCATATTATTTTTTTACAGCAGAGCTGTTTAAAGTTTCACCTCAAAAATATTTCTTCAGTAATTTTACACAAAACAATAGTTTAACATTATTTTTTGACAAAAATATTCCAGTTAGCTATTTTATTTGATAGTTACTCACTGATGCGGTTAATATTAAATATTTTAAGCACAGAATAATTATGGTATTAACTAATTTGACCTCGTTACGAGTAAAAATATGAAATCAGACAAAAAAAATGATGTTTTTTTTTTAAAGCGCCATATTTCTAGCAGTGTAAGGGTTATAATTTTTTTTTATTTTTTTTTGGGCTTGCCTTTAGTTCTACTATTAGCCTTTCAGAGGTTATCCATTCTTTCCTGGGCACCCTGTATTTCAAAAAAAATTTAACGAGTATCAAAAGAATTACTAAGTGTTAGTTTGAGGAATATTTATTTATGAACAATCTAAATTATTCTGAATTTTAGTTTTTCGCTACGTATTGCCAGGGTAAACATTAATCTCCACAATTTTTTGTTAAAAAACAGGAAAAAATCAATTGATAAAGATCAAGATAAAAATCAATTGATATATATCGTTATATATATCATGATATATATCCGCTGATGTATATCGGCGAACCCTGATCCACAGCCATAGATTTGGTGGCTAACAAATAATATTCTTTGTTTAACAATCTTATAATACAGGGTCTGTCGTAATCAATGGATAACCCGTTCTCTGGAGTTGGTCCGGATGTAAAACTGTAAGAAAATCGTATCTTTTTGGCGGGATACTCAGTCATATAAAAATGGCGGAGACTTTTATACTTTTTCATAAATTTCCCGAATTCTTTCATTCATTTAGCTGCCATTCCATCAACTTTAGGTATTTTTGTGTAATGTTTACTGAATTATATTCCTGAAGAATTGTTTCACCTAAATTTTATACAATTTTAGGTGTTCTTAACGTAAAAAAATGTCAAAATTGTCGTTTTAAGGCAATTTTTTTTTCAACTTGTTTCATTGTGTCAACATTGATCATCTACTGAGACAAAAAAAGAACTATAACTGCGCATAATCTTAAAAACTTATCTAGTATATTGTGTAGATTCTAAAAAGGTATAACAATGTATAGTTTACAAGTAATATTAAGCTACAGGAGCGAGACCACTGATCAAGGTCAGAATTTTCATTTTTCTACGGAAATACGAGCATACTCCCTGCACTGCAACGTACAGTCAACATCGTTAAAAAGAGGATTGATTGTCACTGTTACTAGGCAGATTGCACACTGTTCCTATCAAGTTTACGATGCGTGAAAACGTTAGCATATTTTACCTTGTTTTCTTTTATTCTAACACTATCATGCCACTTATAATAATATTCAACAAGAAAACAACTTGAAAAATGATAATTCTGACCTTGATCAGTTGTCTCGCTCCTGTAGCTCAATATTGCTTGTAAACTATACATTGTTATACCTTTTTAGAATCAACACATACTAGACAAGTTTTTAAGATTATGGGCAGTTATAACTTCATACTTTTTTTTGTTACAGTACCTAGATGATCAAAGTTGACACTATGAAAAAAGTTGAAAAAAATCTGCCCGAAAACGACAAATTTGATAATGTTTTACGTTAAGAACAACTAAAGTTGTACGAAAATTAGGTGAAACAAATCTTCAGGAATATAATTCACTAAAAATTACACAAAAATAACTAAATTTGATGAAATGGCAGCTAAATGAATGAAAGAATTCGGGAAATTTATGAAAAAGTATGAAAGTCTGCGCCATTTTTATATGGCTGAGTATTCCACCAAAAGGATACAATTTTCTTACAGGATTACATACGGACCAATTACAGATAACGGGTTATCCATTTTACAGGGTTTTATACAGGGTCTGTCGTAATACAGACCCTGTATAAAACTCTTCCGTTACTGACTGAGTAACTGACAGACAACGCACAGCCAAAACTACTAGCCGTAGAGAGCTGAAATTTGGAACAGACAATCCTTAAAGGTCGTGGGGGAGCATTAAGGAAGGAATTTCCGAAATTCCCACGCGAACGGGAATTATTGGAATAAGTTTGTCTGAAAAATCTTATTCCTTAAGCGCACGGATATGATAATTTCCATAAAGGTTTTTCAAAAAGCGACTGGTTGTGTTATGAAATAAATTCCCGAAATTCCCACGGAAACGGGAAATATATGATGTTTCTATTTGCATGGAAATATATGGTGTTTCAAATCTTATTCTTTGAGTGCATGGATGTGATACTTGGTATAAAGGTTCTTCAATAAGTGTCTGTTTGTATTATGGAAGGAATTCCGGAAATTCCCACAGGGTCGGGAAAAATACGACTTTTATGTTTATGCGCGTACGAAGTTGCGGGAAAAAGCTCGTAGGTAGATAATTTACCAAGTAGGTACTCCATAGACATCTTTATTATTTTTAAATAGTTAGCCTTCAAAATTAGTTCTTAAACTACCATGCAGGTTTAAAAATATTCCATAACACACCAAATATGCAATAGAACGAACTTTGAATCTTTTGTTTTTTTTTTGCCAAATTTAAGTAAACGCGTCCTTCCTTAGTAAATATTCAAATAAAGTAATATCATATTTATTTAGGAGATCAGAGACAAATACAACTACAACTTCGATCCAATAAAACTTAAATTACTATGTTTTTTCATAAATAATATTCAATTGCGCATTTCATGTTTATTCTATGTAGTTTATTCGTTATACTTGTATATAGATATAATATTAACCAAATCCTACTTATATTATAATTGTGATAGTGAGGATGAATAATTTGTAGTCTACAAAGTAAATATAGCCAAGACAGTTATAACTCTTCTGGCGCGATTTAATCGACGTATAGCGACATCTATCGAATAAAAGCAAACACATTTTTTGCATATTATAAAGGTGAAAGTTTGGATGGATGGATGTATGCATGTCTGGATGTTTGTTCCGCTATCACGGCAAAACGGCTTAATGTATTTGGATGAAATTTGGTATAGTGATAGTTTACTTATTTTATGAAGATCCAGTTCTTTCCTAGGCCCGTTTGCTTTCATCTTCGACCTCAACATCACTTACCATTTATTCATAAACAAATAAATAAGTAATACACACGGATTTACAAATAACCGCTTCAGACGTAAGTATAAAATTATTACGTTCTCTTCTTTCACAAGGAGTGTCGCTCCCAGAATACCATTTCACTGCGGGGTATGCAAATCAATTTGTATTCAATGCAGGAAATTCGAAAATACGAAAAGGTTTTATTGAAAATTTCGGTCACTCTAATTTACTTGCGTAAATAATGAAAACACCTACTTAATTGCATTTGGGAAATCATCTCACTTGTTTCTCTGATTTTTCATCATTAAATGTCATGAAGTAGTTTGGCCTTCCTCAAACAGAGATGTAGAATCCTAACGTACCTACCATTTAACGACGAGTTTCAATATTCAACGGATTGCCTTAAGTAAAAGTTACCATCAACGAATAGCAAAATATGAGAATAGTTTGTACCTGTTCTTTAAATAACAAGACGTTGAATATTGAAACGCTTTTTAGCAACACCTGGTAGCTAAATCTACTTACTATTCGTAGGCAAAAAGAAACAGTTTTTTTTTTAATATTATAGCGCGGTATAAGTTTAAGTTTCCTTGTGTGTACATAAATTATTAAATAAATAAATAAGGTATAAGAATTTCTATATTTACTTTTACTTTAACTTTTTGTTAAGTTATTGAGACCGGCCATTATTAAGACAGCTGAGGCTAGATTAAGGCGGCAGTTTGGCGCCTAAACTCGTTGCCATAGCAACGCTTCACGTGGTCACGTCTCGATCGGGCCGTGCGTGGTTGAATTGAAAGTTGTTCCAATCTTTTTATTTTCACTAAAACCAGCTTTGAAAGTGTTGCCAGTGGAATATTTCGCTATTACGAGCAAATAGGCGTCCGAATTATGAAAACGATTGATCATAGTGTGAATTCTAGGCTACGGTAGAGATCTTAAGATAAAATAAAATGTTAATAGATTTACTCATTTATTTGACCTCCTAAGATTTTTATTTAATCTTTTACGTTCATCAAATATCGCTGGGTATACTTACACTATAGGTTCTAAGATCAATGTTACCAAAAATTGGGTTTAGGTAAATTAATTAATTCATTTGGAATATTTTCATCCAATATTGGATTTCATTTAAATGCCTTTGTCTTATAAGACGCCATTGTGTCTATTCTTAACATACAACTTTCTAATTATAAATTAATCTTCATTATCATATTCAATTATCAAAACTAATCTCAATCTCACAGTTTTAACGCAAAATATTCACATTTCGCAAATTCAAATAAGGAAAATTAAATACACCCAAAAGATTTACGAAACTCAGTAGGATTACCTACTTAATAATTTTAACTGAACGAAAAATATATTGTATTAACAATATACAATATATTTTTCGTTCAGTTAAAATTATTAAGTTTATGAATAAAAAAGTAGATATACTTATGAGGTGTAATCATAGTAGTTCACAGTGATGTCCAAATCGCGTGATACCGAACGATCAAGAAAGCTTATTGACGAGTTCGAGTATTGCCAGTAAATCAATCCAACACTGTCACTGCACCGTTATTAAAAAAAATAACTAATACTAGGAGATTGTATCATAATCAAGGGTTAATTTCCTAATAGGTACCTACCTACTTTTTGCATGTTTTATACAACAATAAATTTGTCCTTATACAAAACCAATAACACGACACATGCATATTTTTGATGGAGTTTGAATTTAAGCAATGGGCATTGTTCATTTTTTTAAATTTATTTCATACGAAAAACCGTTTCGAGGAATAAGGTTTCTGATTAATTTAGTCGATTTAAAACGTTTAAAAATATTGGGGCTTAAGAGATTTTTAACAAAATACATTTGACCTTTATTTAACCTTGATGACGTCATCAAAGGCATCAAATAGATCTAGTGTTATGCCTTAAAGCTGTTTAAAAAAAGTCAAACGAAACTCTATAGCTCTATGGTGGTTGTTTTGTTTTGTTTATATTTTAACGTAACCTCAACGTAACAAACTCAGCTTCTTTATTTTTTGCTGCGATTGATCTAAGTTTAATTAACAATTAAAATTTTATCATGGCGTACAGAAAATGTTTTGTCCCAACTTGTTTGAATGATTCGACAAATAATCCTGATAAGATTTTTGTTCGAATCAGAGAAGATTTAAGAGAAGTGTCTCGTCAAATAAATGTCGAATATTTAAAAATTTGTACTATGTTTGCTGTGAAGACCATTTTGATGTTAGCAAACTAAAAATATAAATATTATTTCTGATTTCATAGCAAACTTTCAGGTAAAGGTCCTTGATTCGATTAGGACACAAAATTGAGCCGCTGAGACCATTGGAAAGAAATTGATACTCAAATTTTGTTCACGAACCGTGAAATAGACCTTTATCTAGTAGGTATCGCTACCAACTATGTCTGACAGTTTCAACATGGCCTTAATAAGATAGACAGAACAGTACCTAGAGGCAAAATTACAACCTATTGATCTAGATAGCAAAAATATAAGTTTTAAGTACTTCTAAGTAACTGCATCAGTATCGGTATCATCAGTATCACCAGTATCACTTAAACTTTTATGCTGCTCTTTTTTAAGTAAATTATCATCAGGTTTAAAAGAAAAGGTTAAATCGAATGTTATTAACCTAAAAAAGTTAAGTAAATGCTTTTTGGTGCTTTTCTATATTAACACAGGCTCAAACCTTCATTATCTCTTAAAGAAATTGCTTATAATAATATTCCAAAGATTTTATCAGCTACGGCGAAATTACGAAAATAGTAGAGCCTCGAATTTCTATTTTATATTAGCTAATTAGTTATAATTACAGTTTTTTTATTTATAATTTTAATTCAGTCACTTGTTTCTATGCGCCTATGCGGGTAGGTGATAAGGGAGCCCTCATAGTCATAGACGAGACGACATTTAGCCAATGGCCTTGAAACGTGAAAATCGTAGTCTGGATACTGGCAACACTGCTCACTTAGGGACGCTGCGCTGTGTGTGTTGTGAACACAATACGTTACGCGATGAGGCTCGACGCGACTATTGTACTCGCTCTTATGAGAGGCGAAGAGTGAGAGAGAAGGCGAGAGCAACAGGCGCCTCGGCTGCCACGTGCTAGCATGACGCGACCGCGGCCGCGGCCTTGCTATCCATGCACTAACAGCTACTCGAAGCTTTGACTTGGCGCCTTTTTCACACGTTTTAAATAAACTCGTTATTTTGAGGTTAGGAATTGATAAGATTTTTCGATAAGTTGTTATGTTACTTGATATCAATACACACCAAATTTGTGAATCTATTTATAAATGTTATTGAGTAAATAAATATTTTGTTAAATTGTTCTATTGTAGAATTTCCAATTTCATACAGAGATCGAATTACCTGCAGGTTTGGCGAGGCGCGCGCGATCTTTACAAACGTCCTTGAATAAAAGCTGTTTAAAGTAGGTAATTAAATAAATTAATAATACAGATAAACGAAGGCAAATGAATGTTGTTTATATTTACACGTGTCGTAGAGTCAAGTGCGTGTTGTACTCTCTGAGTCAAGCGTGTCAAATAAGTGTCAATAAAGAGCAATTAGAGCATTCTGAAACTTAACGATTAGGTGGAAAGATTCGATTTCATGTATCACGTCAACTTCGACTTACTTTTCAGTGTACGTACACACAGTTTGTGTTTTATTAACTAGTAACAAAATAGCGTCCATTAACTGGTAACAATTGCTAATCAATTTTGGACCGTATACGTGCTGACATTAGAGTGCTTTCATAAAGGAACAGATTACCGGTGCGGGTCCGGTTCCTTTATGAAAGCACTTATGTTAGCACCCATACGGTCCAAAATTGATTAACATATAATTTGGCTGTACCGGAAACCTGTTTCTTTAAGTAAGCACCGTAAGATCTACTAAAATACTTGTATTGAAAGAGCGGTCAGTACTTGCGTTTTGATATACTTTATAAGTCACCAAAGTTTAAAGGCTTTAGGTGCTAGGTATAATAAATTAGTCCCTTGGATCATGTAAAGAAACAACCTGCAGTTTCTAAAAAGAAAATTCACTTAAGTTTAGATGCACTGGACTCGCTCTACAGATGCTCTGCAACTGCATACCGGTATGAATTTCCGTAATTGTTTTTTTCTGTATGACGTCATAGCGTTAAATTAGGTGTATTTAAAAATAACAGTACAGGAATTCATACTGAAATAATTCGTGTACCTTTTTTATTATTGTAGCATAACTGATTTTTTTTCAGTTAACTGAAATTTTCCGGTATTAATACTTATTAAATTTTTTTTTTAAATAACTGTAGAATGTTCGGTAGTTTAGTTGAAGACTATGAAGCGTAGAGACATATGCTGACCTACCTATACATTTCGGTACAGAAATTAAATAGGTTAAAATATTTCTGTACTAAAAACATCTACAGAAATTAATCCGGTATATATTATTTGGGTACTGATATAATGAAGTTAGATTTTAATAACTTGTACAGGTATTGTGTTTGATGAGGCAGTACACTAATAAGGTTACTGAAATTTTACTAGAATAATTTATACCGATATGCAGTCCCTAGCTCTGTCACGTTAGCTTAGCACGCACAATAGACGCTTAGCTTTACATCCAGGAGTGAATATATTTTTTTCAATGACTTTTAATATTATTAAGTGACGTATCTATTTAGATTGATAATTAACATTAGTCATAGACAGACGTCATGACTTCATGAGTTGGATCTTAATTTCACAGAATTTATAAGTAACGTGGAAGCATCGCGGTGATTTAGCTGGACTAACGACAACGGTTAATAAATTTGAGTGTGAACTACCTTCATTGTAGGACTTTAGTCGCAAACGCCGTCTCATTTACATCAAGGTCGTTACCTACTGCTAGTACGTACTAATGAGTTCCGTGTAGTATACCATCTACATAACTAACATAACATTGGCATGAAATGGATAAAGTGTGGTCATGACGTGAATTAAATTAATCAACGGATGGTTAATGGGTTTTATTTAATGAAATTCAAATTTATGTTGCGTAGATTATACTTTTTATTAATAGGGTTTTATTGAAGATGTAGATTCTTAAGTTAAAAGTAAAATGAGTTAAAATAAACTGGAAATAAACAATTTTGTAACAACTCCTGAACATGTAAAATGATTATAAGGTCGCAACATTACTTTTAATGGAAAACTTACCTATTCGAATTCGCTAGAAACCACATTGCTTTTTAATTTATTTAATGCAGACTAAAAAATTAATAAGAAAATGTTTCAGAAAGCACGTTCAGACGTTAGTCCCAGGTGCTCTTTAATTTTATACTAAACTGTAATCGTTAGTTAAGGTTAGTATTTTGTTAGTGTCAGAAACTATTATAACTCCTAAAAATTATGTAAAATCTAACAACCAGCAATGAGATAATTTGTGGAATACGACATAAACTTCGTGCAACTTACGGCGAAACCCCGCGACCATCGGCAGCAGATTCAGTAAAAAATATTAACATTATAATCAAAAAAAGTAGGCATCTAGGTGTGCTTAACAATGAAAACAAATAACGTCCTACTACTGAGGTCGTGTATGCATCTCTAAGTACGGCGCCGTATGCCATGCAGTTTCACGGCGCCACCGTTGCCGAGAAACGGCACGGCTCCTTACCACGGCGTGGTGCACGGAGCACCGTTCAGCGCTTCATATTAGCTCTTAAAATTATATCCATCATGGTTCATTATAGAAAGGTATGCCGGACGTTGCAAATCAATGCTTTTAATGAACCATGATGGAGACAATTTTAAGAGCTAATATTAAGCGCTGAGCGTTGCGCCGTGCACGACACCGTTGCCGTGGGACGGCGCGGCGCCGTAGAGATGGACCCACGCCCTAAGGCCTTAAGGCTGCGTCCCCAGTAGGCAAACAGGTAGTGGCCGACTGAGTGAGCCGCAATTTTGGGGCGAACTGAAATTTGAGTTAGCTACAAACTCAGATCTTTTCGTACGTCGTGTGAGAGTCAGCCGCTCACTAAGAAAATCGGGGCGCGTAACGCTGCAAACTGCGTACAGTGGACGCAAAACTAGCAAACTGTGGACATTCCATTTCAAATAAGTAGTTATATAGAAGGGCGTACTGAATCGATACGCCGCAAACACAGTTGGCTACTAACTTTTTGCCTACTGGAGACGCAGCCTTAATATTGAACAGCTGACGGAGGTATTAGTTTCCACGTGGATACAATATTCGACCTTCTTAGTGTCGCCGCACACGAGCCACTCACCACAGCCACAAACGCCGCCACGAGAAGCTAGAAGTGTGTGCGGCGATTCCATATAAAATGTATGAAAACTACAGAAAATATGCCGTTGGCGGCGTTTTCTGTTTGTGGCCGGTGGCACGTGTGCGGGGAGCCCTTAGTGTCGAGGTTGTGACGCTGCCTTTCATACTAAAGGTGCCAGGTTCAAATTCTGGTAGAGATGGTAATTGTGTGAGGAACACAGATATTTTGTACAAGTGTTTGTGGAGTGTTGGTTGTTCATGCATAATTTTAACGTAATTAAGGTTTATTTATAGTACCTTTTTTTATTTTAACAGCAAACTCTTACTGAAATTTTATTCTGGTTAGAAATGTGAGAATTATTGATGTATGTATGTTATCGATTTTCGATTGCAATCAACGAATGTTAAACAAACATAGGTTGATTGCAATAACTTTGGTGGATTAATTATCCTCAGAGATATTCCCTTTTATAATACATAGTTGTTATTTTATAGCCATATACAAGTTATTATTTTAAAATTATGAGTTAGATAAATAATACATTAATTGAACGATCTCTCAAAGGCAAAAATTTTTCATGCTTGATTATATTTGCGATTAAATTTTGCACGAAAGGATTACAGCCTTTTACAAAAACTTAAGCATTATTTTTTCGTTTTTGATTTTATTTTCCTTAAACGAAATTAAAAAGGATCTTTCTAGCCGTTGAGTTGTAAAATAATGATAACTGTTTCAGAATATTAATAAGCACTCGTTAATTACATCCAAGATTATCGTTTTAATGTTTAATATTTAAGTAATTTTTAAAGATATTTTGTAATAATAACGATGGGGTATTACTTATGTAGGTATGTAACAACTTATACCTACTGAGGTATATTGTAAGGTAAAAAAGTTAATATATCCATTTAGTTAGCATGCCATTTAGTCACAATAAAAATTACCACTTTGCATACAATACTTATCAACCAAATTATTACGATATCTCAATGTTTTATTCCTTTACGATGTATCGATTAATAAAAATTCTTACAATAATAAAGAAAGATGGTTATTGTTATTGTTCTAATGCTGACTGTACTCGACTCAGCTATTTTCATAAAACAGTTCAGGCAAAATGTAAAATAGAACCGAATTTCTTTATGGGCAGTTTGAGGTGTCTCACAGCACGGGTTGCCAAAATCGAGAGTAAACCCAAAAAAAGCATAAAAGTTAAAACCACGTTTTCTGCATACGAATTGCAGTCAGCAACTCAGCAGACGTTGGCTTGGTTTCAACAGTTCCCACTTTCAATCTATAAATATAGAATTCGTTCAATAAATTGTAAAAAATAAAAAAAGCGAACCCGCACAGTGTGAAGCACGCTTTATTCATCAAATGCGTTTCGAAGTAACTTTTTATGCAAAGTTTTTAAACCGTCTGCATTTTGCCATTGCCTTTTGGCTGCACTCCAATGGCCTATGGGGCTGATTCCAGATTTAAAACAATCACCAGATGCGTTATCTTGACAAATGATTTATGGGTTATGTAATGTGGTTTTCATAAATCAATTTTCTTTTGTTTCAGGTAATTTGAAATTTGAGTTGCACTGTTTCGTTTCGCGTGGTGATGTAAGTACCTACCGAAGATTGGTAAATCTATCTATTATCAAAGGCAATGAATCACCACCATACTTTAGGGCCGTATACTAATATAAAGGACTGTCAAAAAACCTATGGCATGGCTAGTGGTAGCGTCTAGTGTCGGGTCACCCTCTTCCTTAAAATAGGGTTGAGGAGGGTGATGGCTGTTGCTTGCGTTATACTCGTGAACGGGTGCTGCTAGCGGTGCCAGGTCGTTTTGTTGATGATACTATGACTATTTTATTCCATTCTTGTTTAAATACTCGGGTCCCAAATTTGTCATGTTCGTGTTGTGCATCCATAGCTCAATGCACCTACTATGTAAGTAATTTGGTTGTGGCATGACATTGGCTCTCACAATTAGCTGTCTTGTGTTTGTTTTTTTTTAATGCGATGGTCAATTTGTGTACCTATTTGTATTAATTCGTATAATCCTGACTGAAAAAGCGTGCCAAGAGTTTTTTTCCGCCGGCATTTTTGTCTCTTGGTCTACTAATATCTGATTCATCAACTATCTACAACTAGTTTTTGAAATTCCTAAGATGAATAAAACTTTTTTTTTTTTTTATTTATCTATAGGTGCATAAGTTTGAGTTAGCTTACATTAACGAGATGTAATTTCTCAAGTTATTTAAATGAGTAGAATTGAGTAGAATGAGTAGAAATTCGGCGTCTGCATTTCCAGAAAATTACTATGGTCTCTTCAAATGTCAGACTTGAAACAACTTCAGTCTTTACTGTAACTTCCCATCAGGTGCTAAGAGGTTGTAGACTAAGGTCACATATTTTGATTAGGTTGGTACCTACTCATTCCTATACTTTAAAAAAAACTCTCGTGCTTTTTCATTAGTTTTTTCAATTTTTAATCTATCTGCACGTAGGTTACCAAACAATGTGTCAAAATGGATGGCTATATTACTATGGTCTCTTCAAATGTCAGACTTGAAACAACTTCAGTCTTTACTGTAACTTCCCATCAGGTGCTAAGAGGTTGTAGACTAAGGTCACATATTTTGATTAGGTTGGTACCTACTCATTCCTATACTTTAAAAAAAACTCTCGTGCTTTTTCATTAGTTTTTTAAATTTTTAATCCATCTGCACGTAGGTTACCAAACAATGTGTCAAAATGGATGGCTATGTACAAAAATACTTACAAACCAAGGATTTGTTCATATTCATAAATTTCCTACAGCACAGAAAATCGGAGGTCATCCAAGTGAACCAACAGCTGTGTGCTCGGTGGAATTGTGTTAGAGATATTACCTATAGATAAGAGTTATTATTAAACATGACAGCATTAAATAAATGTCGTGTTCGTTCAAATTCAGGTGAAAAGAATAATTTTCTAATGTGTTTGTTATTTATCAACACAACTTGTGAACTGCCCCTGGTTTGGGCAGTAAAATTCTTTTTAGTCACTCCGTCCGTCGGCATATAAGCATGTATTTTTCGGGCCAGACTATGATTTGTGAAATGAATTATGGATCAACTATGGAATTACAGAAAAATCTATGACTTGAACCACATTAAGTACCTACCTATTTGGTCACAATTGGGGGTATTTCTTATCTGTTTATCTTATTATTTATCGTAATTTCTATTTAATTTGATTCCCTGCGCTTTGAACAGCTGATTAATCAAATTAAGACATTTAAAAACCCTAAAAACAACCAATTAAAGCCATAACTACATAAATATGCTAAATCTCAAACTACATATGGTTTTATAAGTAATGCATAAATTGCTGGGATTCCAGCACAATATATGCACGGTATAACATCATGCATTAGTCGAATTAGTGCAGTGAAGCATAGCGAGATTCAATTTGCCTTCACCGGGCATTCGGGTAAAAAATTACGTTGCCCAGTAAAAAATCCATTTTTGCCGATAAACTCTCCGGAATATAATAGGGCTAACAGCAGTACCGGAAAATCCGATTAAACCTTTCGCATTAAAGGGAATTTCTAATAAGTCTATGTAAAATGTTGAAGTCTAAAACGAAAACTGTTATAAATTGATATTGTTATTTATTGATTATGTAATTGTCTAACTAATTAATTAATTTTAAACTGAGTAACTGTATACTACTTGTTGCCTACATTTGGTTTATATCTCTTTTTATTTTGTGTATTTAATTTAGTTTTATTTTCTTAAATTGTGTTTTTCTTTTCGTCTTAATAATAATTGGTTTAGTTAAATTGATTTATGTCTATAAGATCATCTAATTTTTTTTACCTCTATTGAATCTCAGTGAGAATGTTGAGGACAAGTACATTTCCTACTGTAAATGCTTTTATTTATAAGTTATTTTAATTGTATATTGTCTGTTTTTTCTCCTTAATAAATAAAATAAAATAAATAAATAAAGCATACGTGGCTTAAGTTTTTGTGGAAAAAAATCTGATTTGACTTTTGACTGTTGATATTATCAACATATTAATTTGTGACAACTTTTAGGATACTATTAGGAATTGACACTTATCTGATACACTGGTACACTTTATTCTGGATTTACAAAAGAATAAAATTATTATCCCATTTGACCTCAATCTCACCAGATCGTAATGACAGTAATATGTATTATGAGTTAGCTAAATCGATGGCAGATGTATTCAATTATATCTTAATTTGTAACCGAGGTTAATTATCGAAGGTCTCATATCAACGCGATCATAAAAGACCATATCGAAAATTAATAAAAAAAATCAACTCCATGATGAAAAATTAAGTAAAACAAACTATCTCTTTATTTGTATTTAATTTAAAAAACAATAACTTTATAATGGTCTCCTTTTTTTATATTGTAAGGATAGGACGTTTGTCTTCCATGCCACCTGATAGAAAGTGCGCATGAAGACTATGGTGTTACACGTCCATCCACGAGAAACCTATTCACTCGCGCTTAAAAGTTCCAGGACTGTAGTGGTCAGGAAAAACAGACGCAGGCAGATTGTTCCACACCTTGGCAATCCGTACCAAAAAGGAAAGAAAAGCGTTTTGTTCAACTTCTTGGTAAATCCACTATATAGGGATGGAAGTTCTGTCTGCGTCTGGTAGTCTGGTGGTAAAAAGGGGTGGTTTCAATTTGGTCAAAATGAGCACTCGCACACTCACCAAAATGTAGCCGATAAAACACTGTCAAACAAGCAACCTTACGACGATACTCCAGCGTCTGCAATATTATTACACTTGTCGTAATATTTCGTTTAACATAAGGTAACATAAAAGGTCATATTCTTAAAATAAGTTCTTGTTTGAATAAATTATTTATTGCAATTAATACTTTTGTGAATTCATAAATTAAAAATACAATACTTATACACGCGGAATCACCTTGAAGCTACCAGAATATTCAAGGATTTCAAGTTGTGTATTATAGGACTTCACTTAGGGCCGGCTATTAATATTAATTAATGTTAACAGTTAAGCAATTCAAATATTAAATGGCTATTCACAAAAGGCCTAAATTTTTTTGTATCTGCTGTTCACTATTACGGAAAATTTATGGGCACATGTCGTTCCTCTTACTATTATTAAAAATGAATACATGCGTTGTTAATAAAAGGTTTTTTGACCAAATTGTATCGCATTTAATTATCAACGAATAAATATTTTACATTGGTAAGAAATATAGGTGTATCTTTTCTTTTGTTTTTCGTTTCGCATTAGCAGGCTCTTTTGAAATTTTTGTGAATAAATATTTTGTTTGCCTGGTCTTGTTTCCATTGATTTTGATGTATTTTTCACTATTTGTTGTATTTTATATATGTTAGTCGCTGGTAAACGCTAGATGAGGGCAGCACGAGACCGATTTGTGTGGAGAACCTTGGGGGGAACCCTGGCTGAGAGATGATGATGATGTATGAAATATTTAAACAAAACTACGAAAACACTACAAAACTTAAGGGCTATTTCTTAATGAGGACATTTTACTTTAATTTTAGCTTTTTAATTTTAATTATATTAATTGTAGTTGCCAGTCTAGGTTTTTGCGTTTAAATGTCAAAAATGTGTTTAAACGTAGAAATAGTGTTAAATACGACGCTAAGGCATTTATGAAATTTGGATTTCTTTTTCAAATGTATTCGAAACTGTCATAATTTTAACATAAAACAAATGAAATTTGTACGTTCGCAAAATGCCAGGAAATCGCCCTTTAGTAAATACATAGCTCGTTCTATACTTTTTTTTTAAATTTAAATATTTACAGATTATACATACATCTGGATCAAAGTAAACAAACATTATCATACTTAGTCTATCACTATCATAATTAGTGCATAGTGCAGAGATCAAACTCCTGAGCACTGATGAGCAGACATTGTTAAAACATCGCCACAGCGGGTGCCAAAGATAAAAGTCTTTAGAATATTAAAAGAAATCGCTGTTTTAATCGGATAAAGTGATGTATAGTTTATTTTTATGTACATTTGAACTCGACGACGTTTCGGTTACGAGGGACTATCTGTTCCACCCACGTGACAAATTTAACTGTAAACAAATGAAACGTCCAGTAAAAGGTAAAATTATATGCTATTATTACGTTACTATGGTACCTAAATATTGTTCTTGCATACCCAGAAATAAATAAATTCTAAAACAAAAAAAAATATCGACAAAATTAAAACAACTAGAGTACTTTTCCTATTATGCAGTGACGATAAAACTGATCCGTTGTCGATCCCCGGATTGTTTAAATTACTTTAAACGTCTATCCGCTACCCGCAGACCTATCTTGAGAAGCCGTTAGTGTTTGAAACGCGTTTACATAACATTACCAAAGCGTTTATGATGATTTAAAAAGACTGTATAAATACTTATTCAAATTTTATGTAAAAAGGTTTGTTCAGTTCTTAGAACTGATAATTTAGGATTGAATTGTTATTGCTATTGAGTAATGTTAGTTTTTTTAAACATATTTCAAAGCTACCAGTGATTGTAGAAATTTTCTTTCTTATTTTTCTTTTCGCTTTCCTGATATTTATTTCTTAAAAGAATTCCGATTTGATAATTTTAGAAATTTCAGGTCGATATCTCTCCTGTTCCTGTTTGTTTTAATGTTTATGTTTCCATTTGGCCTTTTAATAGTAAGGAATTTTGTTTACATGAAAAAAAGTAAAAAGGAATCTCGAATTCGGCCCACTCATTTTAAAACAAGATAAAAGGTTTTCATACCACCCCGAGTATAAAACAAGGAAGTTTATTTATAAAGTATATTTTAATGAGTAGAATATTCTCAGTTAGGTATAAGGAATTGTTAGTATTGTTACATTTACATTTACCCTCGGGGCATAGATTAATTAATAATGTCAATGATTTTAGTCCAGAAGTAGCGTTTTTAGTAACTTAATTAAAAAGCTTTATCAGAATCCCTTGTATATTCATAAGGTAGGTATCCAAAAAGTGGTCCTGACAAAAAGTGATATCAATCTATACTCGGCTGAAACTAGCGATCGAAAAAGCTCGAGCCTTTTAGCCCTTTTTTAAGACTCGCCGCTTTATAGCGATGGCTAGAAGGCTAAAAGGCTAAATAACTCTCAAGCCCTCGAGGCTAATTGTATTTATGGCTTTTGCTAGCCGTAAAAAAGACTCAAGCCTTGTAGCCCTAAATTTAAAGCTTGCGAGTCTTTTTAAAGGCGGACTCACAAAACAGTAGTTCTAAAATAGCTCACTAAAAAAGGGCTTGAGGCTTTTTTTAGGCCTAGGCTTTTTTAAAGCCTTTTTAGAATACTGGCGTCGTGGCGTAGTGGTTAGTGATCCTGACTGCTAATCCAGAGGTCGTGGATTCGATTCCCACCGAGGACAAATGTTTGTGTAATGAACATGATAATTTGTTCTGTGTCTGGGTGTAATTCTTCTTTTATATGTACGTATTTAGAAAGAAATAAAATGTATACGTATGTTTATCAGTTGTCTAGTATCCATAATACAAGCTTTATTTAGCTTACTTTGGGATTAGATGGCGTTATGCGAATGTGATGAAATACTAATTTATTTATTTATTTATTTAATTAGAGTCCCAGCTTTAAAAACTCCTAAGCCTCTTTTGAGCATCAGGTTAATAGAAGCGTAATGAATTATAAATGAAAGTTTTGTTGGGACTAGATAGTTGTTGTGTGAATATGTAGTGACATATTTATTATTATCCATTTATTATTATGTATGCTTACAGCTACACGCCTTTCGGCGGAAAGACCCGAATTATTAATAATAATAATTATTATTAATATTGTAGCCATCACTATAAAGCGGTGAGTCTTAAAAAAAGGCTAAAAAGCTCGAGCCTTTTTGACCGCTAATAAATGATAAAACGCTAATTACGACGCCAGTCTTCTAAAAAGGCTTTAAAAAAAGCCTCAGTCTAAAAAAGCCTCAAACCCTTTTATAGTGAGCAATTTTAGAACTACTGTTTTGTGAGTCCGCCTTTAAAAATGGCTCGCAAGCTTTAAATTTAGTTCTAAAAGGCTCGAGCCTTTTCGAACTCTTTTGTGAGTCCGCCTTTAAAAAAGACTCGCAAGCTTTAAATTTAGGGCTAAAAGGCTCGAGCCTTTTCGACCACTAGCTGAAACTCGACATTTGGTCGTTACGTTATATCTGAAGTCTCTATTGTGAAGGCCAGTTATCATTTTAAACATAATTATAAAAGTCTGAAAAGTAACTCAAAAAAAAAAAAAACACTTTAAGTATTCCTCTTAAGAATCCGCGTATTACGATTACAAATAATTAAGCGACAGTTATGATACGTACGATTGAACCAAATTGACTTAAAAAAACTCGTGTGACAGGCGCCAAACTGTATATTTTTATCGGAAAGGATCGAATGTGGGACATTTTATTTACGATTCCGAGTTCAAAATACATTTATGACAAATCAAACAGGCCGTCGACGCCATGAGCCCATGATGGGTATTACTCTCTGTGGGGCAATACTGTGAGTTGCGCCTGCGACACTAGTTTTACTATTTTTTTTATAAATTTATTAACGGCATGGATACAGGTCCTTAAGCCTTTAGTTTTACTATGGATCCCAGTGTTACCAGTACAGGTAAAAGCATTATTTAAGCTTCCTTCTATCTAATATTTTAAAGTTTTTGCATTTAAAATGCTTAATTACTCTTAAATAAATAAAAAAATGTGTTAAATAAAAATCACCCGACCAGGAATGCAAAGCTATACCATTAGATGGAGCTACGTTAGCAATATAACGTAAAAACTAAATGTGTTAAATAATTTGCAAGCGCTACCGCTAGGCGTATTTACAAAAGCTATACCATTAGAGTGAAAGTGCAAACTGAACTGGCTTAGCTTTTGTATGACAAAAACTTGCCCAAACCCTAATCCATTCTAGTACAGAAATTGACCGAAGTCGTGTAGACTTTGTGAGATAACTTCAATTGAACATTGCAGCAACAAAAGCTATCCCATTTGATATCGATATTTACCGATCGTTGGCTTCAATTTGAAACTTAAGTGGCAATGATTTTCAAAGATAGAAATAAAATGTGCATGCATTATGACCATCGTTATTTTGATGACTTAACGTTTGACTTTTGACCATGTTGGGATTGTCCAGGGTTGACTATAATAGCTGACCAGGTTTATGGCGCTTCGCCGGCCGCTACCGCGGCACCGCTCGCTTCGCTCGCTCGGCTCGCGCACGTGTATAACTATATGCAACCTAACATGCTCCTCCTCGCTGCGCTCGTCGTCGCACCTAACCGTACTGATTCCGCCTTCCGGTGCGGGAGCCCTTCTCGTAGCTTATCTCTTTCATCGCAATGTATTTCAAACAAAGATATATCTACTTTTCATCTTGACAAAAGCTTATCTATTTGAGTGAATATGTATTGTACAGTACTAGGTTTTGTCATTGCATTTCTTTGAAAATTACAAGAGCAAAAGCTAATCCATTTCAGTCAATTTTTTTACTGAGTTCGATTAGGTATTGTCGTGTAATATGCATAAACAAAAGCTCCTCTATTAGAGTCTGACTCGTGACTCAAATAGTATAGCCTTTGTATATTCGCTACCGCTAGGCCTCGGTAGCTCAGTGGGAAAGCACACGTCCGGCAAACGAGAATTCCCAGGTTCGTGTCCTGGTCAGGTGATTTTTATTTAACATATTTTTTCATTTTTTCTTCTCTCTATCTATATCTATCTACAGCCAGTAAACGTCTACTGCTGGACATAGGCCTCCCCCAAAGATTTCCACGTCGCTCGGTCCTGCGCCGCGCGCCGGTCTCGTCGCCCAGCTTTCTTCAGGTGTAGTTTATTTGATACTAATAAAAACGGATTCTTACAACGTAGGTATAAAATTATATTTTTCATTTGAGCCTCGAGGTTTTGGTCACTTTAGGTACAGGTACCGTTTTTCACGAGTTAGAATAAAATATCTTTATATTTATCAAACATCTTATAATCCACTAGTAAATGATATCACGTGGTATTAAGATCGCCGTCTGATTTGATGTTTACAAATCAAAATTAAGGCAATAAATGAATAAGGAAATATTCAAAAATCGGAAGATAAAATACGAAAAAAGATGTGGTCATGCTAATAAATGACGCAGGGCGTAATGAGAACACATCATTATCCCTCTCAACAGTATTATGTTAGACAAAGACAGAATCACATTGAATGGCACATATTATTGTGGTGCCAGCCAGACGGATCATATTGCAATTGCAACGTCATCTTAATCGATTCTTCAACGTGCTGTCAAATAATTTATTGCGACTTTTTTACTCAAAAACTGACTTTGCGGTTCGTGTTTAAGGCACAAATTTGTAGTTTAACTGTTGTTTTATTTTATTATATGTGCTGAACCTTAGATAAGCGGCACGGTTATAAGTTTATATCGCATATGAACAAACTGTATAAGTTTTGTGGTAGTGTGTGTGTGTGATGCGTCGGCGCAGCAATCTATGCAATGTCACCTTTGCGACCTTGTGCATTTTAATCTGGAAGGTTGTTGACTTGTATCTATTTTACTTAGAATGCATATTTGTAGTCTGTGGCTTACTGGGCATGTCCGGCTGCTTTCTACGGTTCTGTGTCAAGAAAATGGTCATGCTCATCTTATTTTAAAGGAGATCTTGAGAATTTGGTAAGATAAATATTATACTTTTTAGTCTTTATTTTGGCGGATGGCCTAAAATTAATTGTCCACTTAATAATAGAGGCAGAAGTAGCATAAGATTCCAAAGTGACTATGAAAACTGCAAAATTTATATAATTTTATTTTATTGCTTACTTTTGCTTTTTATTAAATGCTGAATTATTTTGATTAAAAGTAGATTGTAAATAATTGAAAACGACGGATCTACGTCACTACAGATCGTTCACAGTTGGTTTACCTCTTAAGTTTTTTATCTCTGGCCCTACAGTCCATTTTCCTGAAAGTTTTAATAACAGTTTATGTGAATTGCCCGCGTTTTTCTGTTATTTTTGTGTTTAATAATTTGTATCATGCCGAAAAGGTTTCAAAGTAGTACAAGAAACATAGTAGGTACCTAGGTACTGTCAGTGCGAACTTTTTGCGCAAAAGAAAAAGACAGCAAAGGCCCTATAATTGCATTAAGAAATGTTCGTCAAAGAGAAAATTGGGGTTACCCGCATAAAAATTTTACCGGATTTCAGGTAAATTCCACATCGCTAAAGAATTGAATAGGAAATATTTGGCTTAATTTCTTGTTTAGGCATATCTGAAAAAAAATCAGTAAAGAAACCGTAATCGCATCTTCCACATCACAAAAAAAAATCCATACCAAGAAAAAGACGTATAAGACGATTTCGATCTGTATGCAGGGCGAAATAAAATACTCGGCACGTGAGATAGGCGAAACTCTTAGCACATTATTTTAAGAAGCTATTTAAATTTTCAAGGAAAATTATTTAACCAGTAGGATCTTGGATTAAGAGATGTGGCACAAAAAGAAAGTTAATAGTGGAAAGGTATGAAATTGTAGACACCTTAGAATGATGAAATATAATCGCGTTGAAGGCAGACCTGTTGTGTTCCCGGACGAGATCTTTCATGCATCCTATAGGTAGTCAATAAATGCTGGCAAATAGAAAATGAAGGTGTCTTAAAAACGACTCTGTTGGTGCATGATGGATCATTATTAATGTTGGCAGTGAAATGGGGTTTACTATACCAATCAATATCAAGCAAGACGAACAAGGAATATGAAATAAAATTGTATAGATACTAGACGTTCAAAAATATAGGTGCATACATTATGAGTAATACAAGCGGTATTTTCTCAACCGAGTCCCAAAAAAGAGGAGTTTCTCAATTCGTCAGTATGTTCTTTTTTGTGTTTTTGCTACACGATATTTCGGACAATTATGGATCGATTTTGAAAATTCTTATTTAATATGATAGAGGATACTTCATAGTTAGTCCCATATAAATTTCATCGGTATTTTTCGGTAAGTCGGTATTTTTAATGCTCTGCATGATTATGATTATGTGATAAAAGTTTAATACGGCAAACCAAGACTCATGGTAGCCAACCTAACAGCTGGAGGTAAACTTATGTGAACGCAATATAGTAGGTACCTAAGTGACAATCATTTGCAACCAAGTTCATAGAAAAGGCACCGGAAGTTCCAGTCAAGCTTGTTGAAATTGTCTTGAATCCAATAAATCGTGACATTTGAAGCCTATTCAATTATTATTTTTTTCGATTAATAATCTTTAATCAACACTTTTAACCGGATTCATAGCGTATATTTTGCTGTCTTTCTTTGATCCCTTGATCTGTTGCTCGTAAATATTTTACCGTCATATTTTCGGGCTTAGGAAAGACAGACATTTCAAACTCTCAACTGACAACAAAGTAGGATATTATTTTGACATCGTGCTTGTTGCTAGAAATTCCTAATTTAATTAAAAGCAAACAATGAAACGTACACGTTAAACTTCTTTGGTTGACAAGTATTTTGTAAATTTAAATAAACCAATGACAATCAAGATAATTTTAACAATTTGACGTAAGGTCTAGCTATTACCTATTCCAGCTCATTAAAATTGCAGATTGAAAGGGCGAAGATTTTCGTTAACGATGTTAGATATTTGGATACGGTATTTTATTGCCGTTTTTTTTAAGTATTTAAAATAAACGTTATTAGCTTATTAAACTAATTTTTTTTATATCAAATACTGATACAAAATAAAGTCCAGTTTTCATCCATTTATTATGAGTTTTTATGTTGCGAAAATTAGATATTTCTTAAAAACAGTGATGAAGGACTACCTATACCTTCAATCTTACAAAATAAATACCCATTTTTCTAAAAAAAATACGACACTCACAAAATCGTTCTTAGTTTTTGGTACTTGATACCAAACTAAATATGTTACAAGGAATAAGTAAGGAAAAATGAACCTTAAACAAATAAATCTCAACAACAACGGATTTACTTATCGGGCATCTTTACACAATGACGTCGCATAATAACGCTTTAATGAAGCTTTTTCCAAAATTTGAAATAGGTACGTACCTATTTCTAAAAATTTTGAGTTCTCGATATTTCTGCTCCATCAATTTAAAAACCTTACCTAACAAAAATATTTTCCAAATGCCATATCCAAGTTTTAATTTACAATTCCCTTTCGAGTAAGTAGATTAATGACGGTGGACACGTTTTTCATAATGCATGCAAATAGACTTAAGTCGTTAAGTAATTTCAGGCAGTCCTCGTGGTAAGTACTGTAAATGTTGTTAGAATTTATTATGACCAATCAATTGGACTGCAATCAATTGGAATTTGACTTTGAATTTCGAATAAATGATTAGAATGAAACCTTGAGATTTATTGATTGATATTTTATTATCTGCAGAAATGGACCAAGAATTTATAGAATGTAGGTACTTAGCTTTAGTTATGATATACCTGTTGTACATATGATAGCTAAACCAAATGTAATTTAAAACATGTAGGTAATTGAGAAATTTTTGAGTTTTCTAAATAATTTACTGCTTTTCATTATCTACACATTTTGACTCGATGACGTTTTGTTTTACGGACACCGTTATCACGAGTGAACTTCGTTTAATTATTCAATTTTATCGATCCATCGTGAAATCCTAAGGTAGGACAATATTTTTTATATTTTTCATTGTGGACGTAGTCGTGGCGCCGTGGTTACTATGTATATCATACGATATCGCAGGTTAAGCAACGTTCGGCGCGGTCGGTATTGGGATGGGTGACCGCCGTCCATTGATTTCTCACGGCGATTTCTGTGCTTCGGGAGGCACGTTTAGCAGTCGGTCCCGGGTGCTGTATACAGTATAATTTTATACAGTAGTCGTCAGGGTTTGTCAGAAGCCATTTCGGCACCCTGAAAATTCTGACATCCATCAACTAGCACTAACTAGGCCAGCTTGGTGGATTATGGCCTATTCCTCCTCGTCACCCAGGGGAGAGACTTATGCCCAGAAGTGGGCTCATTACAAAGAGTTGTGATGATAATGATGTTCATGATTCATTGTGAAGGTATGACTGTCAAAATACCAAATTGGCTTTAATATTTACTAAAAGTTTTTTTAGCGTATTATTGACTTTAGTTCAGGATATTTTTAACCCCCGACGCAAAACGAGAGGGGTGTTATAAGTTTAACGTGTCTGTGTATCTGTGTATCTGTGTATCTGTCTGTGGTATCGTAGCGCCCAAACGGATGAACCGATTTTCGTTTAGTTTTTTTTGTGTTATAGATAATTTTATCCCGAGTGTTCTTAGCCATGTTTCATGAAAATCTGTTCAGCCGTTTGAAGATCATCAGCTCTTTTCTAGTTGATGAGGGGATCTGACTACCTTCCATATGTCCTTTCGATGCGAAATTTGGTACCGTATTGCTTCAATTATATTGAAAGTATATGGTAAGGTAACCATGACCTGATCAGCCGTTTGAAGGTCATCAGCTCTCTAACAGTTGATGAGGGGATCTGACTAAATTCCGTATGTCGTATCGATTCGAAATTTGGTGCCGTATTACAACAATGATATTGATAGTATATGGTAAGGTAACCATGATCTGATCAGCCGTTTGAAGGTCATCAGCTCTCTAATAGTTGATGAGGGGATCTGACTAACTTCCATATGTCGTATCGATTCGAAATTTGGTGCCGTATTACAACAATGATATTAAAAGTATATGGTAAGGTAACCATGACCTGATCAGCCAATTGAAGATCATCAGCTCTCTAATAGTTGATGAGGGGATCTGAATAGCTTCCATATGTCGTATTGATTCGAAATTTGGTGCCGTATTACTAAAATTATATTGAAAGTATATGGTAAGGGAACCATGACCTGATCAGCCGTTTGAAGGTCATCAGCTCTCTAATAGTTGATGAGGGGATCTGACTAACTTCCATATGTCGTATCGATTCGAACTTTGGTACCGTATTACAACAATGATATTAAAAGTATATGGTAAGGTAACCATGACCTGATCAGCCAATTGAAGATCATCAGCTCTCTAATAGTTGATGAGGGGATCTGAATAGCTTCCATATGTCGTATTGATTCGAAATTTGGTGCCGTATTACTACAATTACATTGAAAGTAAATGGTAAGGGAACCATGACCTGATCAGCCGTTTGAAGATCATCAGCTCTTTAATAGTTGATGAGAGGATCTGACTACCTTCCATATATCCTATCGATTCGAAATTTGGTACCGTATTACTTCAATGAAATTGAAAGTGTATGGTAAGGTTACAATGACCTAATCAGCCGTTTGAAGATCATCAGCTCTCTTATTGTTGATGAGGGGATCTGACTACCATCTTCCTAATATTAAAACCTACTTTAAAAAGTACAAAATAAAAGTAAAATTAAAAATTTTAAAAACCCCCCGACACAAAAAAATACCTTAAAAACTAACAAATAATATTTTAAACCTATTCTAATTATTATCGTCCCATATATAATTGACTGTAAGACTTGTACTTTAAAATATTTTTATTTTCCGAGCGTCGTCGCCGCGTCGGGGGACCGCTAAGTGAGAAAAACAGTTGTCAGTTGCAGATTGCATCAAAAGAATTCACTCCGAAAAATTCGTAAAATCGACACAACCTTCCATAGACGATACAGTTAATATGAGATAGATGGGCAACTTGATTTTATTGGCAAAATAGAATAATACCCTATATCATAGATGGCGCTAGTAACTAAATTTAATTCCAAAAATGACCGCTAGACGGCCCTAGTAGATAAGACTCCATTATAAAAAAAAAATTTAAGGTAAAAATATCTTAACCTGTTTATCACATTTAATGTAACATTTTATAGAATTTTATTATGATAACTGCTTTAAAAAAATACAAAATAAGGTATTTATAGTAAATATGTGGTCAAAAATAAAAAAACAAAACGAAAATCTTTATTTTATAAGGTTATTTATTGTTTCGTGGAATATTTAAAAGCCTCTTTCTTCGCTCCATCTTCCTCATCAAATTTTGTCAATTGTCGATTTATTATTCGGTTCACTCCATTACAGCAACTGTGAATCAACATTTTCATTCACATTTTTTTTTATGAAATCGACCAAATTAACCTTATGACTTACAGCAAGTCATACTTAAATCACATGCACAATCACTGTATATCACAATTTTTACACTGTTTTCACTTTCCTGCACTTAAGTCTTTATAAACTTTTGTTGCTGAAGCCTTTTAAGTTGTTAGTAAGTCACACAAGTAACTTCACGGCCAAATTCACAGCGAATTTGTTAAAATAATCTAAGTCTTACATAAAATGGCGGAGAAAACACAAAACGCAACAGACGCACACGCACACGATCATTCATAGACTATTATAATAATCTGTTGACTAGTCTGTCAAAGTCAACATATTTTCCGGTTCCTGACGAGATATTAATAAATCGGCTATCCCAGCGCTACCTAGTTAATAACAGGAGAAATAACTTACCGAAAAGTTGTAGTACGTCATATCCTAGATGGTGCAGAATTCAATTTCATTGACACTAGAGTTGCATAGGCCTGACAACCTTCAACGTCGTCTGCCCTCACGTGTCTGCACGTTCGGGTCGCCGCACTTGGTGACGCCCACCCCCGCGCCGCAAGCCGCACACCGAGCTCGCTGCGCGTGGAATTACGTAGAGCGTAGACTATGCATGAAACTTAAGATCGCTCATACCTAAATGTAATAATAAATTAGCTGTTGTTGGCTTAATACTTTATTTACTTGAGCGGTCCCCGACGGGGCGACGAAGCTCGGAAAATAAAAATATTTTAAAGTACAAGTCTTACAGTCAATTATATATGGGACGATAATAATTAGAATAGGTTTAAAATATTATTTGTTAGTTTTTAAGGTCTTTTTTTTGTGTGGGTTTTTAAAATTTTTAATTTTACTTTTTTATAAGGATTGTAACTCGTTTAGATTGAATTATTCTATGAAAAACTAATCCATTTAATTTATTCACCGTAAACTTTTGCTTTGATACCAAATCCAAATCGTTTTTATTAAAATAGGTTGAAATATGGATACCTGTGAACTTTATCGAGTTAAAACTTTTTGTCATGTGAAAACTTTTATGTAGAATTTTTAAAGTTATCGGGATAACGAGTTCGATCTTACTACGAAGGTTTTCCATGGATTGTATGGGTGTAGTCTTCGTAAGTTTTTATTCCTATTTATTATGATAGTGAAAAAATAACGATGCTTTAATTTAAACTTTTAATAAGCTTTGAATACCTTTGCTTTCCCTAAAGGTCTCGACTACCAAAAAAAGTGGCAGTAACCTAGTCTGCTAGTTTACTGAGATAGCTCCAAGTTTTGATATCTTAAATTGTATAAAATTATCATATTTTTGGACTAAAATCTAAATAGTATGTAAAGTCTTGGTCTTTGTTAATAGGTCCTAAAAAGGTCAATATAATACAACCGTATCGAAAGTCGAATTCGTTCAGCTTAAACCCTATTACATGATTTATAACTTTAACTGCGCGATTAAACGCATTTGGGGACTGGAAACTGCTCGCGTCCGCAAGGTTTAGCCCTCGATGCCTTGTACGTGGTCCCTGGGTGGTGCTAAACGAGCAGTAAAATCTGGTGGTAGGCTTCGGCCGTGGCTTGTCACCACCCACTAGACAAAACCATGCCGCCAAGTAACCTAGTTGCGTTCCGGCATGATGTCTAGTGTAGCCATTGAGGAGGATAGGTCTGAGTAATCGTGCTGCATCGGAGAACTGTTTACAACTCGTAGGATAATGACTCACCGGGTAACTCGTTTTGGAGGGTAGCGGGATCCGAAGCACGGTGCACCGCTGGCCGACCGCAGGTAGTAGGGGGCCCAAGTAGCATGCCAGCCACATGCAAAAGGCTGCCCCGCCACCTCGCGAAAAATCCCGGGAGGCTCCATCGTGCCGGTTGGCGACCGGTTTGAGAGGACCCGATGGCGAACTCGGGGGGGTTCGGGCGTCCCCGCAGTCTCCAAGCGAGTTTCCCAATGGTGCGTCACCCCTATCGAGTTGCTTGGTTCCATTTGCAGCGCTTCACTCAACTTCTGTTCTCCTCCCTATTCACTCCACTCCAAAACTAATGAAAGGTCCAAAGAAGAGTAAGGTAACACAGCGGTTGCACTTCCTCTCGTTTAAAGTGCACTTCTGTAACATCCGAGGAGTGCACTCCAATCTCAATGATGTCCACCACCACCTCGAGACGGAGAGACCCCACCTACTCTTCCTAACGGAGACGCAGATCTGTGATCCGTCAGACTCGGCATACCTTTGTTACCCAGGTTACATCCTGGAGTCCAAATTCCACCCGCACGCCGGGGTGTGCATGTATGCCAGTGACAAGATCTGTTGTCAGCGTCTCCGTTACTTAGAAGTGCCGGACCTTTCAGTTATGTGGGTTCACATAGATACCGGCCTAGACCAAATGGTATACGCTGGTATTTATCGGTCACACAGCGGAGATCGGGAGACAACGAGGCTTATGGACTATCTCAGCAGTACAGCGGACAAGGTTCAGCAACGTTTTCCCACAGCGCAGTTGGTGTTCCTGGGGGATTTTAACGCACACCACGGACAGTGGTTATACCCGTTTCAGGACACTGACCATGCTGGTAGAGAGGCTTTTAAGTTTTCGCTCACTCATGGCCTCTCTCAGCTTGTTGACGAGCCTACGCGCATCCCAGACGTTGCTGGCCACACTGCTTACTGCCTGGACCTTCTGCTGACAACCGATCCGGACAGATATTCGGTGTCCGTCACTGCACCCTTGGGGACATCCGATCACTGTCTGGTGAAATCTGTATCGCAGTACTCGCCACCTGACACCCGACCAAGTGGTTCTAGGCGAGTATGGCGTTACAAGTCGGCAGATTGGGATGAAATGCGACATTTCTTCGCATCTTATCCGTGGCGGCAAGCTTGTTTTACATCAACCGATCCATCGTGCTGCGCTGATGCAGTCTCAAGTGTGATAGGTCAAGCAATGGAGTTCTTCATTCCCTACGCTGATCTATCCCTTGAAACCAAAGCTCGCCCATGGTTTAGTGCTGAATGCTTCTCCGCTGAAAAGCGTAAGCGAGAAGCGTACAAAGCCTGGGCAACCGCTCGCAGAAGCAAAGCCGTGGATTCGCATGAACACAAAAAGAGGTACAATGCTGCCGCCAAGTCCTGCAAAAAAGGTGATCAAGAGAGCTCGTTTCGCCCACATAGGCTGTATCGCAGACAAAATAGCCTCATACCCCTCGGGAAGTAAAGCTTTCTGGTCCCTCGCCAAGTCGGTCGAAACGAACTTTTGTCGCCCGTCGCTGCCGCCTCTGCGGAAACCTGACGGTTCTCTGGCCCACACCGCTAAGGAAAAGGCGGATTTATTTGCCAGTATCTTTGCGGAAAATTCTCGTCTAGATAGCCAAGATAAAATCCCACCCCAATTACCTCAGTTCGGTCCTACAATGGGTACCGTTCATATTCGCCAAAAGGAGGTTCTTAAGTGCTTGCTGCACCTAGACGAGAATAAGACTAGCGGTCCAGACGGTATTCCTGCAGTGGTGTTGAAACGCTGCGCAGCTGAGTTGTCTCCCGTTTTGACGCGTCTCTATAGACTCTCTTTGGAATCTGGTAAAGTCCCCAAATCCTGGAAGCTGGCTAACGTACAACCAGTACCGAAGAAGGGAAGCCGTGCTGATCCTGTCAACTATCGACCAATTTCAATCACCTCCATACTTTGTAAAGTCATGGAACGTGTATTGAACAATCGACTCCTGGCATACCTTGAGACCAACGAGCTCCTAAGCGATAGCCAATATGGTTTCCGTAGTGGACGCTCGACCGGCGATCTTCTCGTGTATGCCACACACTTATGGAGTGAGGCCTTGGAGGGACATGGTGAAGCAATAGCTGTATCCTTAGACATCTCCAAGGCCTTTGACAGGGTCTGGCATGATGGTCTCTTAAGCAAGCTTCCAGCATATGGCATACCGACCGGGCTCTGCGACTGGATATCTGATTTTCTGAGGGAACGGTCGATTCGAGTAGTCTTAGACGGCTACTCCTCTGACCTAATGGCAATTAATGCCGGGGTACCTCAGGGATCTGTTCTCTCTGCAACTTTATTCTTGCTGCACATTAATGACCTCCTAACACCAGGCATTATTGGATATGCTGATGACAGCACTGTTGTTGAGAGATATATATCCAATGCGCGAACGAGCGCCCATGAAATCCAGGTTTTGAGAGAGTCTATGATTGAGCGCGTTGATTCGACCTTGCGGAATGTGTCCGATTGGGGCGAATCTAACCTGGTCAAATTCAACGCCTCCAAAACACAAGCGTGTCTATTCTCCGCAAAAAAGAGCACCTTTACTCTTACGCCCACTTTCCAGAATGTATCTGTTCCCATCACCGACCAACTAGGGCTTTTGGGCGTTACTATAACGTCCAAATTAAACTTCGGACAACAAATTGAGTCTATGGCAAAAACGGCTTCCAAAAAATTGGGTATCATCTCGAAGGTCCGGCGGTACTTCAGCCTCGAACGGCTCCTCAACTTATACACAGCCCAAGTGAGGTCTTGCATGGAGTACTGTAGTCACCTTTGGGATGGTTCTGCCAAATACCAGCTCGAAGCGCTAGACTCTGTTGACCGAAGAGCCCGAAAACTCATAAATAACAACAACCTTACAAATAAAAAATTGCAGACGCTGGAGCATCGTCGTAAGGTTGCTTGTTTGACAGTATTTTATCGGCTACATTTTGGTGAGTGTGCGAGTGCTCTTTTTGACCAAATTGAACCCACCCCTTTTTACCACCGGACTACCAGACGCAGACAGAACTTCCATCCGTATATAGTGGATATACCAAGAAGTCGAACAAAACGCTTCGATAGTTCCTTTTTGGTACGGATTGCCAAGGTGTGGAACAATCTGCCTGCGTCTGTTTTTCCTGACCACTACAGTCCTGGAACTTTTAAGTGTCGAGTGAATAGGTTTCTCGTGGATGGACGTGTAACACCATAGTCTTCATGCGCACTTTCCATCAGGTGGCATGAAAGACAAACGTCCTATCCTTACAATATAAAAAAAAAAAAAAAAACTGACCTATACGCCATCTATTGTCTATTTTGAGAACTTAAAACTAAATATGCTACACCTTTGTTTGAGGTTGGACAGTATTGGTATTTAAAAACGGATTTATTGATATTTTACATTTTAACCCGACGTTTAAGGTGCCTTTACAGATCCCGTGGTCCCGTGGTTTATCAAAGATTATGAATGATAAAAGCTTTTCATAAATGTTTTACTTAATAAAATTACTGAAATAAGAAAAAAACCTGTCAATATGCATTGTCTGGATCTACCTACAAACTCAGGAACACATTTAGCGATCTCTTTTTAAACTTCAGTTTCTTTTTGCAGTTTGTCGAAAAGTTCCTCGTCGTGTAACATTTTACCGAAGACCAGTTTCCTCGAAAACGATCACATCGAGTTAATAAGTTCCCGTTTGCGATGGCTTCT
Organism: Stenoptilia bipunctidactyla; assembly: GCA_944452665.1. Lineage (NCBI taxonomy): Eukaryota > Metazoa > Arthropoda > Insecta > Lepidoptera > Pterophoridae > Stenoptilia > Stenoptilia bipunctidactyla. Next base: position 8,129,439 of record OX101728.1, on the reverse strand, counting down.
GCGTTTTAAACTTTTAGGATATGAGATAACAAGCTAAGAAAGAGAGACGTCGATTTGGCTAAGTCCACTTTAAAAATTTCCAGGGATAATCTTGGCTGCATTGGGGAGTTTCGACTGATTTTTTTTTGTTTTAAATTGTTTTTAAAAAATGCTTTGTTTATTTTGGAATTGTTATCTTCCTATTTCTTAAAATCCACTTTGAATTTAATATACTGTAAAAAAAATATCGACAACTTTGAAAGTCGAAATAGCGACTTTCGTAAGTAACTGTGACTCCTATAATTTTGCGACTATTTTAATATTTAGGTATGTTATAAAGTCCGTTAAAGTAGGTACTTATTTAAAATCGTCTGAAAAAACCTACCATATCACAGCATTATTGTAAACTCATATTATATTAATACTTTTATCAGGTAAGCTTATTTCAAATTGAATGAAATATTACTTTTCGCAAAAAGCAGCAGAAAAAAAACATTAATTTGGTAGTAGATAATAAAATTGAATAAAAGATGTATTTTCTGACCAAACTGTATCTGCTAATGCACAAAAGTATAAATCTTCAAAAAAGCCTCACTGGCGCCTGCGGGCCTACTCCGGGTACCCAAAACGTCCAAGCACCTAATAGTTTTCACCTATTACTATGGACAGTCAAAATTTATCGCTTACAACAGTTGATTTATCTGCGAACAGAGCGGATTAACTACTGCTAACTTGCGATAGTTAAGAAGATATCTGTGGCGTTTCAGAACGAAAGCTCTTTCCTTTTATCTAAATTGGTAGCGGACCAATAAAGATTCTCTGAGGACTGTCGTAAAACATTCGCCCCATACGCTTCATTATAGGACGAACTTTCAGATATGATGGAACCAGTTTATTGTCCAAGTCGCGAGATTTCTATCGGTAATAGGATTCGTTGTGTGTATGAGCTGGAGTAAGTTTAAATTGTTAGATACGCCAAATTTGTGGTCGCTAACTCCGCGTCTAGGTAGCTTTAGTCTGAGTTACATAAGCAATTCTTGATATTACTTTATTCCAATAGTGAAAATAATTTTGGGATTTTATTGCATTAAAGTTTTTGCAAATACACTTTCTATATAAAATTTTAAATTATATAGGTACTTAAACAGTTCCTACTTTCTAATCAAAATAAAAGCTAAGCTACCTATTTGATAAAACATAGCCTTAATTAGGTACCTACTCTTGACTTAAAAGTGTAAAACTGGCACTCGTTAATTTTAATTAATGCAAACATACAAAAAGATACATCTTCCCTTTAATTTATATCTAAACTGGTAAAACTTTTTTAACTTTCATTTACAACCAAAACTTTACGTTACGAGAAATTCGCTAAGAGCAGTAGTTAGCGATTACATTCGCCCCTTTTCTACGATCGACAAAGACGTATAAATCTCTCCATAATTGAATGTGTCATAAAAATTGAAAGTTGTTCCCAAGGCCGCTCTTTCGGAACTTGTTTTAATCCATTCCTTCAGTTATACCAATTTATTTTGAGTGCCAAGTTTCTTCAGTAAACCAGTACAAGGAAGTTTCTTATCCTTTTACCGACACTACAGTAATCATTTTACTGGAAATTTAATCGACGTAGTTGGATGTTCTTTCTCAGTTCGGCATTATTTATTAGTTGAGACAAAAACTTTTCTTTCTAAGTCACAAGTTAAGAAGTTTGAGTTATTACGTCTTGTACTTACCCGTCTCCTGCACGATTTACTGTTGGCGGCGTTTTATTATTTGTAATAGGTATTCATGTTTAGTTAATTACCTATCATTTAATTTAGGATATTCGAATAATTTGTCTTAAAGTGTACTTTCTACTAATCTAAAGTAAAAATTTTCTACAACAAGTATTTTATTTAAATAATTGATTCTTTATTGGCTTAGTATATTTGTATTGAAACAAAACTGAATTCTCTATTTGGCTCGTTATCACAATCAATCGATTTCTGAATTGTAACACCTTATTCGAGCAAATAATTATTTAATTCTCATATTTCATACAAATATTATTTTGATACAGTAAAAACCGTAAACTTAAACTGAGGCCATTGATTGACGATTGACGTACAATTTTTAAACATCCTGTATATCATATACTAGCTGTTGCGCGCGGTTTTAGCAGCGCAATTTCGATTTCCGCGGGATTATCGTGATAAAAAGTAGCCTATACGGATTCGGGGGAATCCCTCTAAGTATTGGTAAAAGAAATTTTGAAATCGGTCAAGTAGTTTTTGAGCCTATTCAATACAAACATACAAAAATACAAAGGTTTCCTCTTTATAATATTAGTATAGATTATGTACATTTTTAAACCATCAGTCATTTGAGATATGATCAAAAATCCATTGATCATTTGTCAAACCATTGATTTACTACTCTATAAAAAAACTAATAACTTATTGAAACTTCAAAGCGTAAATTCAGTACTAGTCATTAATAAAATTACCTACAATGTCACCCTAAAGTGAGATTTAAAAAGCAACATAATAAACTCTAATTTGCAGTTTCACGTAAGAATTATCCAGCTTACAGTTCCAATATTAGAGCACGAATAAACCTGTTTTATGTCAGGTAGCTTATTTCATACACCTACTTAACCCTACCAGTGTTTTGTGACCCATCCAATTTTACGAAGCAATTTCGGTCCAATTACTAGTTGAAATAGTGCCAGGCAATAAATCTGCTGAAACTGTTTATTCATATCTTTGACAATGTTACTTTGAAACATTTTTATATGACAGAACCATGCCAATCTTACTTTTAGGATTATCACTTCCGCGTTGAGTTTCTTTCACTAAAAGTTTTAGGCGTCTTACAAGTTAGTGGAGGGAAGTTACGATGAATAGGTCAACAGTAAAATTAGCTTTATTCTTGATCATGAAAACTAAAATGGCAATGGCGTTAAAATTTTGTCTAAATACCTTTGAATATGGCGTAAGTTTCCGAGATTCATAAACTAAAATTAAATATTTTTTTAACCGGATTTATCGCGTATAATTTATTTTTTACTCTACTGCGTCTGCAAAGACGCCGAAATGTCGAGTTATAATGTAACATATAAATTATACGCGATAAATCCGGTTAAAAAGTATTTTGATTTTGAATACGGTTTCAAAATAATCCATTTCGTTCTGTATTATAAATAACCTTATTTTAATCTACACATTACCGATTTATGATACGTGTTATGACATAATTAAACAAGTCGACAAATTTTATCATATCGATCGACTAATCTATCGATGACCGCATGTTTCTTTGGACTTAATGCGATGTGTTCGTACTCGTGTTTGAAAAAAAAGGAGGAACAATTTTTTTATAGAGACTAGAAAAGGACCAGTTTTTTTTTAAATTGGCAACTTAATAACAAAAATTTCATTTACCTACCTGTAAATTTAACAAATACCTGTCGTTGATTCTATTTTCAAATCGATATATCCAGAGTTTTTTGAAAAAAATATTCTTCAATCACAGATGTGCCCGATTTTTAACACCGGAAAATACAAAGTTGCCACCGTCATAGTCTAGTAAAACTGAGAAATCTTGGTTCTGTCTCGTCATGTGGTGTTGCCATTTGATCTTCTCATGAAATATTACTCCGGAAGGGCGAACTGGCTGCGGAGCGATTTTCAATTGACTGTGAATAATTGGCTTTGAAATCACCAGGTGTTCGATAGTTTGACGATTTTTTTGGAGAATTTACAAATTTATTAGTTGGGAAACAGTTGAAGTGTGGTTGATAGAAATTAAATAAATTATAAAAAAATGCTGTTTTAATAATGAGCTTAATTTTAGACATAATTTATTTTTAACGATCTTTTTATCTCAAAATTATTCCAAATACAGACTTTTATCTAACTTATTGGCTAATGTTGTATCTGAATAATATTTATCTCATAACTGATATACCTACTTCAAAAACCATAACATTCAAAATGGGACAGTTATATTTGATACACAAGTAACATTAATACAAAGTTGTCTAATCAAATCTGAAAAATATAAAAGTTTTTATTTACGTAGTATTCTTTGCAATCTACAAATTTTAATTAGGCACTTTTGCCATGTTACGTGAAAATCAGTTGTAAACCAACCTCAATACAACCTTGTCGGGATCATTAAATAACATGAAAATGTTATCTTCATCCCGAAATTCAGTGACAATATCTCGTTTCGTATCTTCAGCTGTATCTATGGCCTGACCCTTATCTGGTGGCGTCACAGTGTCGGCGCTTTTCCAACGAAAAAAGTTGCAACTCCACGAGGGCGTACATTCATTTTTATCGATTACTTTTTCATTACAACTACCCTCAAAAACTTTTTTACTTAGCCCTTCTACCACATTACTTTTTATTTTCTCCTCTATATTATTACTGTCGGTTAAAGTTTTTAAGTGTTAGCCCGAGTTCCGATGGTAACTTAGTATGGGCTGTTACAGTATTTTATTGGATATAAACATTTCGTTACTTGTTGAGATAGAAGGTCGTGTTATGAGTCAGTGGGTCAACTTTTTTATTTTTTATTGGATAATAACTTGGCTTTGAGTTTACATACTTTTTAACAACTAGCTTTCGTTAACAAAATTATATCGATATGAAGTTTGTGATGGATGCTAGATGGTTAATTATAGACGTGCGGTAAACTCAGTTTAGAATGTGAGTTTAGCTAACTTTAAAATTATTTTATCTAGTAGAATAGAATATATGAATACAATATTGATAACCTATAAAAGTATCTTCCAAATTACTTCAAATCCAAACTGCTCAACCTAGCTCAAACTATGCCTAACTTTTATAATACAAAAAAAAAACAATGTCACATCACAAACCTACCAGTAACAATCGAGATCTCAAATAAAATCAATCCTTCATAAAACCCTTTCCCCCATTTACTTACCATAACCAAAAGCCATACGTTCATGAATGGCATCCCCGCCCGTCATAAAGATCTGATTTGAAAGAGCGTTAAGTACGAGGTCGTATATCTCAGCAAGGAAGGAACGTTGAACAGTAGTTTCACATCTCGACTGAACCCAGTTCAGGGAGGGGGAGATCCATTAATCTGACAGAAGCCCATGTTTGGCGCCGCTGCGTCGTACCTGAGTCGCGACGACTCGACGCCTACCTAACGGCATGGATTTTGCAGCGTGTATGTAAAGTGATTAAACGTTCGATTTCGGAGACATGTGACCTGGTGTTCCAATTTCAAATGTTATTTTTTTTATTTGAAGTTTGAATGGATTGGACTGTTTAGGATTTAAAGAAAAAACTATTTAGGTTTTCATTCCAAAGTTTACGATGGTAACATAGAAAATCCAAGATATTTAATGCATTGATTTAAATACTTTTCTGAATTTTGCTAAATTTAGACCTTTTTTGGACAATAATCAATTATGTCAAAAATCAATTCACATTGAAAACTATTATGATTTCCCAAAAGCGTCTTTTCTGTGTAAACAGCCTTACACATGGAATAATTTGGAGGCACAACGACATTGAAGCCCTATACTTCTCTGAAACAGGAAACAATTCAAACTAAGGTTTTCCGCACATTTGTATAGAAATTCCTTTGAACTTATTCAATTCAGAGAAGACTGCCAAAATGGGTCAAAGGTCAAAATCAATTGAAACTTATACCAGCCCCCACAGTCAATACAAAGGAACAGATTTAACTAAACTGCTTAAAGTTACACAAAGCCCTGAATAAAAAATTGCCAATTAAAGAATATATTATATTTTATAATATAAATTATACTTATGAATTTCACTTACAGTTAATAGCGACTTGTTATTAGCACCCTAAAAACGAAGTTTAGTTTTATTACAAATTAAGTTAATAAAAACATTCATGAGAAAAATTATAATTGTGTCCGTGAGATAATTAGCATAAATAATTATTATTGATGTGTTTGGAATATCTCTACTTCGCTTCTCGCATGTCATAAATGACGACTAAATAAATCGAATCGTAGATTGTTTAATAAGAGACTTGATGTCATTTTTTATACAACCAGGCGCGGTCTCAGGGGATATGATCTCCACCCAAAATCATTAAAAGATGAACTCCTCAAGAGTTGAAGCTAGAAAAAAGATAAAATTAAGTTGTGACCAGGGACCGGAACCGCTTACCCTTAAAGAGGTTTTTGATTGGGTTTTTCATAGACTTGTTTTAAAAAACCCTATCAATTTGGTAACCGTATCGAAGACTTACCCTAATTTAAGGCTTACCATATCAATAGAGTTAGCTTCATGTAAGCAGTAAGCCTATCGAAAACCCTATTGAAGGTTACCGATTCAATAGGGTTTTAAAACCTGCAGGCAAATTTAATCTCTAAGAATATCAAATTATCAAAAATATCACCATCTATTCAATCTCGCACTTCGAATTATACTTCCGAATTCAACAGCATGCGCGGAAAAGAGATAGAAATAGGCTAACCCTATCACAGGGTAAGCGCATCCGAAAGTAGTTAACTTTATTCAAAGTGTTACCACGTCGATAGGCTTACCATATCAATAGGGTTACACTTCCATATGGTAAGATTTTGATAGGGTTACCCTATCAATAGGCTTAATCAAATAAAGGGGTTTTCCGGTCCCTGGTTGTGACACACCCCAAAATTTCAGCTGTGGGCGCGCCTGTACACGCACTATTTTTGAACCACTTATTAAACAAAAGAAAAATTCATGATCAACAGGTTAACATAATCAACAAATGCAAACTTTGGCTGAAGTATAAGGTCGTCAATGTAAACATTTTCCGTATTAATTCATTTTTTTAAATTTAGAGTTTTAACGAATTACTTAATCCATTTCGATGAAATTTATATGGGACTAAACAAGAATAATCAAAATCAATTCATAATTGTCCAAAAAATAGTGTAACAAAGAAACAAAAAAATACATACACACGAAGAATTCTTTTAAATAATATACATAAAATCCCCAGACAATTACACCAACTACATGGCCCCAAAGTAAGCATAGCTTGTGTTATGGGATACCATGTAGCGAACTAGGGGGAAACCTAGAATAAATACATAAATAGATAAACACCCAGAAACTGAACTTTTTTTTCTTGTTCCGGGCGGGAATCGAACCCGCAACCACTGGCGTCTGAGGCAAATAGGTTTACCTCTTCGCCAAAGTGGTCGTCAAATGTCATTGATGTCAGTATCCATAAATATGCTCTCAAACTCTGCATAAAAAAGAATTTAAAATATATCATTGGCTACACTACTTTTTGACTCTGTAAATTATCATGCAATTACATTAACAAGTGGTTCTATAAACTGTGAAGTTATTTATTCCGCGCTGTTAATAACTAGTTTTACAAATGGACATTCTTCTGTCGCTGCAACTCAGTATGGAACCAGTTGACTAGTACTATTTTCTGAAATAACGGTTAAGTATTTTCAATAGCGGTTAGGGTTAAGTTATTTATGTATTTAAGAAATCGTTCCAGGGCAGAAAGCTACAACGGAAATTATGAAAATTTGAATTTCAAAAATAACAAATAAGCAAGCATCAAAGCACTTTTTAGCTTTGAATCTAAAGTTATTTTAAGTAATTTATTTTATTTCGCATGGCCCTAGTAGTAAAAAATAGTAAAATTAAACGCATAGTTTTTGAAAATACTTATATTAGAATAAAACTCATAGTTGAAATTCCCGGAGTAAAAACAGTTTTCACAAATACTGCAATTTTAACCTTTCATATATACATCTAACAATTAGGATAATATGTGGAGTGATAGAAAGTTATGTATCAACAGTCGATGATATCTAATAAACTCTTGAAACTCATTACAATAAATATCGAAAGCAAATACAGTCATAATACAGTGATAATTAACACATAACAAGAACCTTACCCAGTAATAACCTTCGTCATTATTTATACGCATACATACCTAGTAAATGCTTTAATGTTATTAACATTTTACCTTGCTCCATTGTGCATGTTTTTAGTGATATATTCGCTATTGCAAACCTTCACATCCATGCTACTTATTTAATTAATTTGACAGAACAATGAATCAAAAAAACGAAAAGGGATATCCTTAATTAGCGGCTAAGAGCCCTCTACCACCTTACCTTATGTTATGTTATGGCAAAACGGGATGATAATTACGTTCATTCACGTGAGCAATTTTCTAAGTGGAATATTCTACTGATCCGCTCTACGCACCGCGGGACACGGCTACTATATTTACTTATCGAGATCTATTACCCACATTCTTTATACTAACAAATTTATTGGAATGAAGTGATGTATTCTTCTGAATTTTCTCTATTTTGCTTTATATCACTTGCATCTATCAAATTTGCTATAGCTCGTCAGCATCCGAAATTTAGGACTTTGATAAGAAGAACCGATTATATGTATATCAGATATTATCTTAACCATTACAAGTTTAGAGCGGAGCGGTCAATCAAAATCATTTAATCAACCGTTATCTGTCAAGGTGACTGATTTCACCGAAATCAGTGACCTGATATTAATTACACGTGAGATGTCACAGTAAAAATGCTCGACTGGTAATACTTCATGCGTAACACATTTTTCACCCAATATACAATACATTCGGGATTTTTGAATGCGCGTGGGTTACACGATGCATCACGTCAGCAGCCACGGAAGCGGTGGCGTCGATCCAAGGTAACTTTGGCGCCATATTTCAATACTAGAAATTGACACATCGCGTTTCGAACACATAAACTTTTCGTGCGAAAACTTTAACCTGGCATATTTACTTAAGATATTCCATTTCGAAACAGATAGCGAGCACTTCTTGACGAGTGAAAAGTTTTATTACCATAGATGGGTCATACCTAACCGGTAGAAGTTTTCACATAAATTGGCGGTCATTCGACGGGAATATGCTGACTGAGGGAGTAACAAATATGCCAACTTTGGTTGTTATAACAGTGATATGTAAGTTCAGTGATACTTCGCCATTAAGTTTATGGAAACGGCGACTGAGATTACATCATATTTTCCTGAAAGCTTTACGCAATTCTTCTATCTTATCGTTTACTACCACTTCGACAATCTAGTTATAACTGCAAAAGCTATAAATCAGAAAAATGTAATGGCAGTTTCGAAATTTGAAAATTTTACGAATGTGAAACCGGTTGGTAATCTGTCAAAAGATCCCTAATCATAATTAAATTAGCGCGAAGTTTCCTCGCGTGGGAGGAGGTCGAACGACAATGACGCGTTAAAATGATTAATTTTTGCAAAAGCGTTCGAGACGGGCGGCCACGGATACCTCCGGGTAGACTATTAATCTTACTTGCAAACACTATTGTATGACGATCCCGGTATTTTTTCTCTCTCATACAATACCATTAAGAAACTGCCATCGCTAGTTGGCGCTCTTCTGCCTAATCGTTGCAATCATTGAAGGATTGAAAAGGTGTTTTCGTTCTTTGCGGCAAAATAGGTCTTCCCCTCGATTTTTTCGGGATCACTTAACCTTAGATAGTTATTATGTTAGGGAAATGAAATGTTTTAATTTTACATCGTCATTCGCGCACAATGAATTTTACTGAAGCAAATTTATACAGTCATTGCTTGCTCATTCGATTGAAAGCGATGCTTTTAAAGTTCGGAAATGCATTCTTTTTTTCTCTAAAGTTTCGGTGGAATGAAATCTTTTTTTATTTTTCTCCAGTGCAGCTATAATAAGACTGAATAAACGCTTCTTTAAATATATTGGGATTGGAGGCCAAGCAACAGTTTGTACACCCAATCACTTGTGCAAACTGTTATTGTCAATCAGTTGGCTCGTCATCGGAAAGTACATAGTTACTAGAATGATTTAAGTAAGTAGCTGCGATCTAGTGTGGCCGCGGAGTATCGTAACATGATAGTATTTTGTTTTGATTTTGTTGTAAACAAGATCTTTGTTTCCTTAGAACTAAAAAGGGAATACGACGGTTTATTACTTGAAATACTGGTTAGAAATTATTGAAAATTATTTTTTCTTAGTTAACATTTACGGTTTTTTTGTAGATATAATGTTTGCTTATTTATTTAAAACGTTGTACGAGAAGTACAGAAAATATCTTTCTTTGTACCTATGTGTATTTTGTATTCTATTATTTGAAAATAGTTCCGTATTATAAGGTTCAAAACCATGAACTATTGCAGCTGATCATATCTTTTTATTATGAACTTGAACCTTCTAATTATAACTAATTGCACATTAATATAATTAAGATACTATTAGTCTCAGACAATTACAAAACATTACTATCTCCAAAAACTATGAAGGGAGCCCAATGCTTTCAAATGATATTATGTTACGTTCCACCTAATCAAAAATATGTTAATACTTTTAACTAAAGCTACTTTAAATGTTATTGAAACAATTTTAGTACGTATTTTATTGCAAAGTTCTCCTTAAAACCTACATCTGTATAGCACAAAGATTATATAATCATACCTACTTGCTATTAAAATAAATCATGTGATTCAAATATACCTTATCTGTTATTGCTCAGTATTACGTGTGATAAGTAATTAAGAATTAATGCGACTTTGAAATAGATTTCAAAGTTTATTTGTTTAGTAGTGGAAAATCCAGAGAATTGAGCGTCCAAAGTCCACTCTCGCGCATATGATACCACAAGTGTTTCAGGGTTATTGTCAAGCTACTGAAATATAACTTTGGAAATAGATATCAGTATGATTTAATAGGCCAGTAATGTATATCTTTGGATTGAGATAGTATTGTGACTCAATGGCCGTCTCTTACAAGTAAAGCCCTTCAAATAGGTATTTATATATAAACAATCATGTTTAAATGAAACACTTTTTTTAATGATTTATCGCGTAATATTGTATTCAAAATGGATAAGAAACCAGATAACAAATAGAATAATCGAAGATTGGTTAAAAATAAACGTATAAGAAATAAAAATACCCAAACCTGTGACAGTAATCGTCAGAGGTGAAAACATTTATCACGCGCCGGAATTGAACCCGAACCTCCATTGACTCAGTTTTCCTTCGCTTAATGTGCCGCAGAGGCTGTCCTCACTACTACCAATCTAACTACTAAATTAAGATTATATAAAGTTCATTTCAGTTTAATTTTTAATTTGCATCTGGAAGGGTCTGTTTCAAATGTTAAGAGAACAACAAAGTTAATCACAACCCTTTCTCTGATCAGTTGTTTATAAAGTTATTAAAAGTATCCACCGTAGTGTGGTAAGGTTCAAATATCACGCCTCTGTATCCTTCGAAACTAAACAATGATTCGTTATGACTTATTCAGATCAGATCAGCGGAATCCGACCTTTATTCAATGAAATTACGAAAATTTCAACGTTTTATTAGGTTAAATTCTGCTTCAAGAGGTCTAACTGAATTTATTTATACTTAGTTATTGGCGTGGAGAAAAGTCATCTTGCTAACATTTCGGTAAAGTTGAATAATTAAATTTGTCAGCGGTTGACATGGCAGTGGATTTTCTTGCAAATTGTCTCGGCTCGTCACGTCTTCGACTCCCCAGTCTCCCCTCTTGTTGCGTAATCGCGAATCCTTAATTTGAATTATTTATCATTTGATTTCGCTTGTTTCGATTTTATTTCTATTGAAGCCTGCAGTGGTTGGGGTTGCTTTAAGTTTGTCACCTCTTGAGACATTTTAGTTGTTTTGATCAACTTACTGATCTATAAATGTTGGTAAATGAAGAAATGACTTATGATAATTATTGGAGTTACAATAGATATAATTTTATGAATACAAACCGTTTACCTATTTTGAATTTTTTTGTTATCTTAGTCTGTTGATAAAATAGGCACAGGCAAAAAAATCTCAAATTTAACTATACATTGAAGTATATTGGGAAGGTATACTCTTTATATACAACACACTCTAGTTTAGGATTCAATTTATTTATTTACACAGAAGCAACAGCACTTTCACATTATAAAATAATCTTAAAAATACAATTCCTACTGCCAATTACAGGTTCACAACGTTCAGATAAATCACATAATAGAATAATGCTTGAAGTTGACTAACAGTACATTGTTAAAATTATTGATTTTCTAAGTGACAACTAATTATTGATTGATTAAATTGACATAATGAGAATTAAATTTATAATTAGTAATTACACCAAATTTGAGAGAACAGATTAGATATTCGATAAAAAAAAGAAAAAAGATGCATTGTACAACCTGCATTATTACTGTGTGGGTGTACGTGTGTGTGTGTGTGTGAGTATTTATATGCGTGCATGATCATGAATGTGTGAGTGTTTGGAAAAGTAAGAAACTGTGATATGATTAAATATTTGTAAGAACGTATCACTATCATATTGAATATTTATATCGACAAAATAAAATACACTAAAAATAAAAATAACCCCTTTATTTAAATGAATTGTTGTAACTAATATATTTATCATTTTTAAATGTTTAATTTAAGTTTTAACAAATTCGTCACCTTCTTTTTAAATGAGTGCTTAGGTTGAAATGAAAAAGGAATAGTTAGATATAATAATTCAATAAAGTTTGAAGAAATTCCATAGCTAAACACCATAAAAATAGTATTTTTTTAGTGTTTCAAACACACCATAATGCGTATTGAACATTCATGTATCACAACACAACACAATTTTTTTGAACACAAAATTCTAATTATTTATTTTAAACTGTCTCCTTTAAAACGCTTGAACAAAATCCACATCGTAACAATATCACTCTCAAAGTTGTAAACATTGTAATCGTTGTAATTTAAGAGCAGTGAAAAGATCAAATAAATTCATCAAGATTCATAAAATATCTTCAGTTCATTGAGCAAGCCGATCGCAATTGCGAGGCAAGCGTCAGGCGATAAAACCCGGAAATGATAATCCATTCCATTCAAAGATTACGTAAAGCGATATGACGGTTGTAGAAAATTCGACAAAATTTAACTTGGTGCGGTATTAAAGGGGACCAGAATGAGCGTAGACGGTTTAATTCTCCCCATAAGGGTCGACGCGGCGCCACCGCTCCTGTCGTAGACAAAATTCTAGCTCTTGTACTGATAGAAAAATATAAACTACTATGATATATTTCTTAAAGGTTGGAGTGAAGCCTTTGAAAGCGTTTCTTTTGTAATGTTTTTGACGAAAGTTTTGTATTTTTTTTCAAATTTTAGTTTCTTCATGTATTTTCAAAAAAAGAGTTGTATGATTATCGTGTAATCGTAATCAGTCTACTACGGAAGTGTTTAGCTTCATTTATGACAAATACGCGTGTTTTTATATCAAAAACATAACTTTAAAAACATTGCGAATTAATATTTATAAATATTACGTCCTATAGTATTCCTCCCTTTGACATTCACGTGCTGACGGTACTTTCTACTTTAATTTGACATCCCCGTTTCATGAGCCTTATAGAAATGGTTCACAGCAAGTGCCATAAAATGTATCTACAACGAATGAGCGATTCATAATTTGTGTTTTTATATTAATTCGAAATTTGACAATTATTTTTTTATTTCTTTCATTATTCTTTTTACATAAGTATAGTTCAATTTATTTGTAGTATTTTATTTTAAATACCTTAATTGTACATTAGTTTTTGACCCCTACTATGTGATACCCCTTTGACACGTTAAAGTGTGAAATTGTAAAAGTGTAAAAGCGCTAAAGATTCAACGGATTATACGTAATGATATGACTAGAGCAAGTAAATGTGCCTTGCTGCCATCCAAGGTTTCATTCCGGTGAAATCCTGCAAACGTCCCGCGGAATGCATGTTCCGGAATAAAAAATATTTTATGTATTTATTGCTTGAAAGAGTTGCAAAAATCCATTCGTCTACCCAAACTTTCATATTTATAATACAAGTAGGACTTAAAACTATTTACCTCTTGGATATGCGTGCTACTTCAAAATCTTCTATATAGTTTTCCACCTAATTTGGCTTTGGCCTTCTCGAATCTTCTGCTTCCCTTATTAAAATTAGATCCTGCTCACCCAGCTTTACTACACTTTACTACTGAACTAAAATCAAAGCTTATTCCACCTATGGTCATCCTGCAAGAGCAATGCTACCTACAAGTAGTTCAAAAGAACGCAAGTATTAGGGGCCGCTGGCGACAGATCCATCAATGTGTCGACAGGTCGTTTGTTTCGCGGTGTTTTCACGGTTTATAAATCAGGATACTCGTCAACATTTGCCAGATTTATACGATGTTAAATTATTGTGTTTCTCTTTAGGCTGAACCACACAAAGTACCCAGGAGATACGGCTTATATATTTTTAGAAGTAGGTGAAGATGCTAGACTTAAGAGATTCATTCCTATAAATTTAGGTTTTTTTTAAACTGAATTTTTCAGAGGTATTTAGCGTAATAAGTGATCATATTGTTTAAAAACCATTCGACTCATAAAATGGACACGTTAAATGGAACGAAATAATGAATCTTTCAGCATCAAACGTATCGTTGATTCTAGTTTGAAATACAAACAGTTCACACTGTACGATTCGTTCAAATTGAGTGATTTACATAAGCTGTAGAGCTATCCAATATTTATGTATTCTTACTAGGAGGTTTCTGATAAATTGACCGTGAAATATGTCGTTGATATTTTCCACGATCTCAAAAGTAAAATCCCGTAAATATACAATTTTTTTTTTGCAATTCCGAGATGACATATACCTATACGAAGATGCTTTACATACTTACATGCGGAGATACCCGTCGTATAAGTAGCGGTGAGCGAGCACGCAGAATATTATTTATGAACTCTTTTATTGCTAAACTTCATTCGGTGCTGTGGTCGCTTTTATTCCTTTGACGGGAAAAAGTTGTGAGGTTTTATTGCCGGTGTGAGATAGGACACGTTATAGTCCTGACTCCCAACAATATTCAGAATTAAAATAGATTTTTAGTGGTCAGCAGCGACCGCGCCCGGATACATTCGCAGTTCGCACTCATACGACACTTCTATTTTATAACTGGCTATTTTTAGCGAGCATTTCAACGCTTACCGTTTAGCTTTGGCATTGCGTAGTAACGTAAAACGTATTCGTCAATGTATCAAGTGTGTTGGTATCACAATTCGTGGCAAGGTCATTGCGACTCGTCAAAAATACGTCACGATGTTTTAAAGACTTAAACTAAGTTCACGCCCATTTTAATTTGGTACGTCGTGTTCCCATCGTTTGTGAATAATAAGAAAAATGTGCTGTAAAGCGAATTCTAGTTTCAAATATGAATTAAAAAGTTTGCTTGAATTTATATAATAAATGACTAAGAATTTATTTTTTTTGCAGAACTCGATCCGACATAATTTGTCCCTACACAACCGATTTATGCGGGTACAAAATGAGGGTACGGGAAAGTCGTCATGGTGGATGATCAACCCCGATGCCAAGCCAGGGAAATCTGTGAGAAGACGAGCTGCCTCTATGGAGACGTCCAAATTTGAAAAAAGAAGGGGAAGGGTAAAAAAGAAGGTGAGCTTGGCTTTATTTTTAACATAGCTTTTAGAGTAGGTACATTAATAGAAAATAAAATAAATTATAAATACATATATACAAAGTCTTAACATTTGTATTCAAAAACTTTTTTATTAGCATATCCTAGTTTAGAGGTACACGTTTTAGATGGAAAATTAGGTTGAGATATTTTTTTTCTTTGCCTCACAACGTGGATACTGATTTCTCATGTAAATCGATGAGTTGTAAATTCACTCTACTCCTGTAAAAACCAGGACTAAGTTGGAAAAAATGCCATTAGCAAGATAAAAACGTTTTTATTAAATTTGTGATGATTTATTTATTATTTGTAGGCCGAAGCATTACGAAACGGTGTAACAGCGGACGCTACGCCGAGCCCCAGTAGTTCAATTTCAGAAAGTTTAGACATTTTCCCAGAATCGCCACTACACAGGTACGTCATAATTGCTCATTAACGTAGGTAGTAAAGATCTTGTTCATAGAAATAGATTATAGTCCCGTCCGCCATAGACTAGTTGCACAGTGTATCCGAATTAAAACCTCCAGATGTACGCAACAGGATCCCAAAAGAGAAATGGCATTCAGCCAATATTGCTAACAGCCATGATATCTGCAAGTTGCAATACTAATTCCCCTTTAAAATGCACAATGATTCACTTATACGGGTTATGTTACAATAAAAGTGAAGCGAAAACCGCAAGCGCTTTACAATACAATTTAAACGGCGTCGGTATCTTGCAAATATTGAAATTTTATTGCATGAGAAACAAAGTGAGGCACACATGAAAGATACATATAATAAAACTATCCGCGTAAAGCTCCGTTGACCAGACTAATAAAATTGAGTTATAGCGACTCTGCTACTTTATGATAAAAGGCTTTAAATCATTCACAACCATTAGATGATGAGTTATGCGAATGCTGAATCTCGTCATTTTTCGAGTATTTAACATTTTTATTGCCGGCTCTATATCAGCATTACTGACTTAATCGGTGCTTTATTGAAAACATTTGCAAAGGAAATACGATAATTCCTGCCTATGGATGTAATATTTTTTTATCAAATTGAGATCATGTAAATAAATGTAAGTGAACCTGCTCGTTCCAATTCTCGGTTCATTTAACCAAGAAATTTTATGTGTTTCCGAGCCTCTGCTTAGTCATTAGATTTGCATGCTTCTTTATAGTCCCGTCTTAGATTGTCTAGTGCGCGTGGTTTATAAGTATCAGCATCTAGGTTAGCTATTATATTCGTTATGAGTTCTTTGATTTCATTATTAGCGTTAACATTTAAGACAGATTTAGATTTTTTTATATTTATTTGAGGCTTGTTCGCTTCGCGTAGCAGCAGTTTTCAGTTGTCGCCGGACTTTCGTCAAAGGGCGTCCTCGAATGCTTCCTCGTGTGGTCGCCTGTCTCCAATCCAGTCGCTGCTGACATCGGAGCCTGATTGGGTGACGGAGTACAACCCTGCCAACGATTTTTCAACCGGGGAGTTCACTCAAGCTGATTACGCTCAAGATGACCAGCTTGCTGGAACTTTAGCAGATTCCATGAAACTGCAAGGAAATGATCCATTCCTAAGCACGTAAGGATTAGAAAGCTTTTATTACATAGTTGTAAATAGATATTAGATCTTGTATTCTCTGCTTACACTTTATTTGATAGAGCAAAACTGCATATAAATGTTAAGCTTTGCTTTGCAGTACGAAATTTCCATGTTGCATAATTTTATATTCGAATTACCTGGAAAGGTTGCAGATAAACTTTAGGTATTATTAAAATAAATAAATATTTTTCTATTTTATTACTCCATGACCGTTTTCGTAATAATAAATTATAACGCTAATACATACATATATTAATAATAAACTTACTTATCTGATAAATAAGACTATTAAAAGAAATATTTCTCCGTATTTTTCATTACTCAGCAGTTATTGAGAGTTTCAACTTGAGAGTAATTATCAGATTGAAACTAACTAATCTGATTCTTGAGAGTTCCAAACTCGTAACTCTAATTTCAAAATACAAACCCAGGTACGTGCCTACGACGTCATCGTCATCATCAGGAAACAACTATCGATATTCGTATGGCGGCTGTCCCCGTCACCTCCAGGGTGGGTGCGCCTGCAATCTGTACCCGCACCCCGCGCACCCCGCGCACCCGACGCACCCGCACCAACACGCACTCGACCACTTCGTGAGGCCGCCACCCCCCGCGGATCCTGCCGATATCATGCAGACAGGTGTGTTTATATTTGCTACGCTGACTTAGTTGATAATGATGAAATAAGAAGATTGTTTTTGAAGACGAAACTCACAAAGTTTGTGGTAAGTAAGTGACGATTGTAACAGTGGTAATTATTGTCAGATTTTCTACTTCAAAGAAAGATCACTGGGATAAGCCCCCCGTTTAAATAACGCTTATCTCCGGCAATTTTTGCTAACCGTACGACTAAGGTTGCATTGTTTCTTTGTTACTTGTCTTAGTCACCAAAAAACTAGTAGTCGTCGTAGCCAAAAAGAAGCCATTATTTTCGTTGAAACGTTAGAAAAATCACAGTTTTAAACTCACATAGTGCGTATAAATATTTTTTGTTAAGATTTTTTCTGAGTGATCTTTGCTTTGTAACAATCAGATGGAGACACTTCGACAAAACTGAACTAAATAGGCAGCGTTTCTAAATTTCTATACAACTTCCAGAAAACAGCCAAACTCAAATGGTGACGACATCAGATGCGTCGTTAATGAATGGTGGCATGATGGTTCAGACCGGGTCCCACGCTCCTACTACAGTGATGGGCCAAATCATGGGCGCCCTCAACACTGGCCTGGCGGAAGACTTAAATATAGAAGCCTTGGAACATACCTTTGACTGTAATGTTGATGAGGTAAGCAAAAACAATATCAATACTATAATATAGGTTCATATAGGTTCAGACGCATAAAAAATAGTCATTGACATAGTGAGGTAATAGAAGACCTACTAACTTAAAACCATACAAAATATCATACCAAAAAACCACGAAACGTTTGCACTCGAATTCGGTTTCCACATTTGAAAATCCCCAGATCAAAATCAAAAGATCACAAAACCGACGGGTACCAATTTTTTTACATTAAGTTAGAATCGGTTTCTATTATCAAATTGGGCTAAAATATCTGATTGATACAGACAGAAATAGTAAACAAGACGTAATCTGAAAAGATAGAGTGATGATTTTTATTGAATATATAGTAAACAAATAAGAAATTTCAAAGATAAAGTGATATAAGAATATAAACCATTCTATTTAAAAAAAAATCCAAGAAGAAAGTCTTAGGTACAAAAAAAATTGATGATGTTTTCGAACTTCTTAATGTATGGCATTTAGTATAAGCGGATTATAAGCGATCGATACAGTCTTCGTTTTTATTCGGATTCTACATATAGAGACGAGACTTGATGAAGTTAAATATGTTTTCTAGGGACACGTAAATTGTAAGTATGGGTATCTTAAGTTGAAATATCGGGTTCAAGTTTTCTAATAGCTACTTTGAAAATTTATTTATTTGGATATCAACGCGCTAACCTCAGGAACTACAAGTGGGATTTGAAAATGCATTTGATAGCCCAACTCTTGAGGAAGGTTATAGGCTATATTTTATCCCGAAATTCCCACGGGATCAAAAGTTACGCGGGTAAAACCGCGCGCGGTGGCTAGTTTTTTATATTGAAATAAAGCCAGCGCAGACCCACCTAATGATAAGGATAAGTAGCTTTATCATTAGATTCTGGTCAATTTTACTATAAAATAAACTGTCCAGCTTTTTCGATTGACCGATATTCCTTGTTTTAACTGTTTTCATCTTTATTCCCAGGTCATTAAGCATGAGTTAAGCATGGACGGTTCCTTGGACTTCAACTTCCCGCAGCAGAACACAGCAATGGCGGCCGATGCCGAGAGTCAATTCGTTGCGCCTGCGCCGCCCGTGCCGACCACCCTCTCCGGAGGGGGTGCCCGCCGCACCCCGTACCCCGCAACCCCCTCCTGGGTCCACTGAACTAGAATAACCCTTTCTGAGGTTCTTCAAAAAGTCCGCTTCGTTTTTCCTACTGTAAATACACACGGACGGATGCTTTCTGTTAATTTTGCGAGATTCTGTTAATATTTTAGAGTTTTATTTAGTAATTTTAAGGACGTTACCGTTGTTAAAGTGTCAATTGTGTTAGTGATAGGCTTTAGAGCTAAGCTAGGTGGAAGCTTGTGATATAGCTAGGGTATATAGTTAGGTGGCTACCTTTTGGACCCGGAGGGGGCTTCGTTCCTGTGCGGCGGACTACTAAATATTTTAAGGTAAAGATTCATTATTTATTACACCTATATTTTTTACACCCTATACATTTGTAAAGGTAAAGGCCATATAACAGAATTTTTGCATTAAAGTGATAACTCTATCACTTCGTTCTTCTACAAGCCCTGTATTAGTAAAAAATGTTTCAAGTTCCAATATTAGACAAACTTATTAACGAAAACTGAAAGAACAATACAAAACGCACAAACTTCACTTCCAACAGATTACAAGCAAACTTAACACTAAACTATTACCGAAAACTGACAAAATATTAGGGAGCGTTTATCCATAACTTTATTGCAATAAATCTCATATTTCAACGATTATCTTCAAAAAGTTTTCCGCTTCACTATACGCCAAGTTGCAAACGTTCCAGGCTACTCGAAAACTGTAACTCAATTGTTTCGCGAAACTACGAGCTGGCTATCTGACCTCATTTTCGTGTATTTAAGACATTGAGGGTAGCCAGAAAAGTTTAACTTTATGCGTTTGAATGCACCTAGAGTCGTTGTTTAGAAACTTAGTACTGGTCGGAGGTAATTTCTTTTGTTTTTATAGCTTTTGTCCTATAGCGTATGTTAAAACACTCTTGACCGGACAACCGTGGCGACTGGATAAAGACACCGAAATTTCAGGCTAAAATGCAAAATATGATTACTTATATGAGACTATATCCGGTCAAAATGATAAAAAAATAAATTCCGTAACGTATTTAATTCAAAAACAATTAAAACTGAAGAAAATCAAAAATAATTTTAATTAAAGCATATATCATCATCGAAAAAAATTGTAAAATCTTATTAAGAATTGAAAAGAATTTATCCTTTTGCTATGGGATCAAATCAAGTCAAGTCAAATAGAACGCAAATAAATTCTCATTTCTGTCTGCATATTATTAGGTGTTGACGTCAATATCAGGTAATGGAATCTTAGTTTATTGTGGCAGTAATAACTCATTATAAAATACGGCGGAACTTCCCTCTCCACAGAGAGATCTGTCTGTACCAGTCCCAAAATAAACACTTTTTTTTTTTAATTTGTTCAATCGTTATTCATTTTTATTGGACCAACATTTAAAAGTTCGTATCATATAAAAATAGCCTAAATACGCCCACTTTTTCTCAAAAGCTTCTCTAAAGCCTGTGTCAAATAGAGTAGAGGTCGAGTTCTTAAATGACCATGCTTAATGTTCAAGTTGTCGTAGAACCGTCACCTTTGCTAACCACCGATTCCTAGATACCATGTGACATTGCCTCAATTACTACTTACTATTTAAAACATACCTTTACTCTGGTAAAGCAACAATAATTTATTCTGTGGATTTTGGCAATACTAACAGTTCGTTGTAATAACTTTCATTGTATGTGGCTTATGATACGTTAGTCTTTGTTTATTTATGAAGCAATCTAAAAAAAGATACTTTCTTGTATCGTCTTGTCTTCTTTCAGTATTTCTTTAGATCGTGAATATTGAGCGTGGTTTAACGTGTACATTTACGGGTTTTACGGTTATGTCTCCGTAGTAGATTATGTTTGGAGATCCATTGTCGTCTCTACGTAATCGTCTTATTATTTTCGTTCAGTAGGTTTGTATAATAAACATAAAATTGATTTATTTCTATTGAAATAATTTGTAATCTTTCATGATAAATTCCAATTTTAATATTAAGTAAACATCGAATTATATTCAAAGTAATGTAAAAAGCAGCGACAAACCTGATAATCATTTTTATCTATTGAGTTTTATTGCTGTACAAGTAAAGCGATAGAACTCTACAGCCACAAAAGAAAAAGAAAAGCCGTGAACACTAAAAATGTAGGTAGCTACCGATGCTCATTCGTACGTATAATAATTTTACCATAATTAGATTTGCATTGAGCGTTCTCCACCGCTCGTGATTCAATTTAACCACTGAATAATTCTTTTCTTCGGTTAATGAGGGCAACCGAAATAATTAATCATATCATTTTAGCGTAAACGGACCTCTAGCTGAGCGATCGCCTCCAAATAATAGAGCAATCTGGAAAAATCTGCAGAAAAATGACGGTAGATTTAACCCGCTTCGGTAATGACTTGTTTTTTAGGGTTACAAAAGAATGAATGCGTCCTAACCAGACGGTGGGTTGCACAGCAAATTCTTTCTTGTTAATTTTTTAATTTTCAACGTGGACGTGGCAAAGTTAATGGCTGGTAAGACCGTGTTTTTTTTTCTTTTTTTACTTAATCGATGAAAGTTCTACAGCTTAAATATTAAGTAGAAAAAAGAAAAAATATTGCAGAAAAAAGATTGTTCTCAGTTTTTATAAAAAGAAAAAAGCTCTTAGTTGAATATTTAATAATCTTTTCCGACTAAAAGTTTAGCGAGCACCTACATCTTTTCTCTTACTCCAAAAAACACGTTCTTTTCCAGCGTAATATTTCCCGGTTTTTGGAATTGTAAACACTCGGAACTTTTCTGTTTAAATAGCTACTAAATTCTATTAATTTCTTATTCTGTTTCTTTTGCGAGTTTTACAAATGAAAAAATCTTAAGCTCGCTCGCCGCGTCATCGGTCAACACGAATTCTGTATTATATTAACTTAGCTGATTCCCTTAAAGAGCTCCGGAGCCTTATTCAAGGATGAAGATATTTTCTTTTATCTTATTTTTCACATTTTTTGACACACATTGAATAGGTTGACACACATCGAAATCTTTTTAGAATATATTAATTGATATTGAAATTAATTTTAAAAAGTGTTTTTATAAAAGATTTTTCCTTCGAATGGAAAATACGTAACTACACCGCAAACCGCATGTTTTATAAAGAAGTTATTAAGCTCTAAAATGATTTTTCAACAAAATTTGAAATTAGTCTCCAAGTGTTCAATCTCCATGGCATGGCTCATCGCGAATTCCGTCCGACTAGGGACATAATTAAGAAGTTGTCCCACCTTTACACACGATTTCCTGGCACTTGTTAAAAGTTTTCAATTGCGTTACGGCCTTTCCTTATAGAGAATTTATTCATTATACAACCCTCCCAATGAGTTCCTTAACACCCTACGCTTCTTTAATAAAGCGGACTTTTTGATATTTTTTTGATATGTACTTAGGGGTTTTCAATATTTGCCACATAGCCTTCTTTGGAACATGAATTAAACATTCCATTTTTGAATTTTGATTACGTAAATGTGGAGATTTTTTATTAAATTTGTAGCAATTTAATAAGGCACAGGTTCCGAAGCGAGAGTTTTATTAAAATATTGACGGTTATAATTTATGTTTCGTTTTTTAATATTTTATTTCTCAACTTCTGATGACTTCCTTGGCACAGTGGAAGCTGATATGACAGGGACTTGATAGAGTAATAACAATAAGCGATGCAGGATGCAGGGTTAGCTTAGTAAAACTCTGGCTGTTTTTAAAATGTTCCGCATTTCGTCTAGGTACAAGGAGCTTAAAAATGATCGATGGCAGCCATAGATGTCCAATGTCCGTACCTATTTCTCATGCCACATTTCGTATTGGATATGCAGATCGTTTCTGTTTTCTTATCTTTCTTTGCCTTACCATACATAGCATAGCTTTTAATTAAATCGTGGATGTACTTACGTGTACTTACGGACATTAAATGCACTTTTGTAGTTTTTATTAAAAAGGCAGCGTAGATAGCATCTTCTACTATAATTAAAAGAGCAGTCTGGATTGTAGTTTCTTAATAATATCTCAATCCTTATTATAAATCCTTTTTTCTGATTTATTTCTGGAAAATACGTCGTCTTCATTTATCCTCATATTACCGCTAATCACGTCAAAAGGAGCCAACTTTATATTCCGTTGTAATTTTTATCGAATTTAAAATTCTTCTCGAATATTCTGGGAAATTGGATTACGTGTTAAGTGTCAAGTTAGGCAGGGTTCCGCCGATCGTTTTATCGACTCACCACGGGTCCCTAAAAACGTGATTATGATCAGAGTTTATTAAAGAAGTTGAATTTGGTATACTAGGCTATTTTGTTTTGAAGGGGATTTTTCTTCTATATTTGAATAGTACTATGATTTTTGGTTTTTTTTTTGGTTTAAGGTAATCTAGAAGTAATATGACACAAAGTGGGGACAAATATCATAAATTAAGTACTTCAAATATGTCTTTAGTCTATATCAGTCGTAATGGGTGATAAGACATGGATACTTAGTGCTATTTGAATGCCGCCATGCTTTCTTGAATAGAAGTTCATTTAGACACCTGTATAAGTAATATAAGAAGGCTTTTAAATTAAAATTTGCTAATAACATAATCTGCCAGCAATCGAATTGTAACTTATAGCTTAAATTAACATTAGACTTGGAAAAGGAATTAATGTATTATAAATATTAATATTATTCAGTTTGTATCCCCAAAGGCTATAAGTCCTGTTAGTTCTATTTAATTGGTCTGATACAAATATAATTCGTACTAGTAATTAATCATGATCTATTGCCCTCATATGAATAAATACTTATTAAATTGCCATATTAGTATTTTTCACCTGTTTAGAATTACTGTGTCTCATGAATTATTTAATAAATTAAAGACAATACCAACACCTTACTTACAGGTTGCACACGTAATTGAGTAGTATAGCATTTAGCAAGTCATGGATAGTTAATTTAACCATAAACTTGATAAAGAACTAGTACATTTATATCTTTTTATGCCTCATACATAACATAACATGTAGGTAGAGCACCTACAGGACTGAAACGATAAATGCGCACGATCCGTATTTACGCCAGTAGTATTAATTGTGGAACAGATGGCATCATTTGGACCATTCATCATACCTAGTAAAAAAGTATTTTATGTATTGAATTGTGAATATTTAATACAATAAATACTAAACCAAGCTTAGATCATCATCAACCTGGTGGCGGCCACTGTGGGACATAGGCCTCCCCCAAGCTTAGATAAAAAAATAAGTAAAGAAACTCAAAATTTGATTTAAAAATATTAAAATATAATTATAGCCGTAAATATATAGCCATCAAGGTACGCGCATACTATGCCGGAGCGCATCGCAGTGCGTTTCGTCTGCGTCATATTCATAAATTTTATATAAAACTAGCCACCGCGCGGTTTTACCCGCGTAACTTTTTATCCCGTGGGAATTTCGGGATAAAATATAGCCTATAACCTTCCTCAAGAGTTGGGCTATCAAATGCAAAAAGAGTTTTTTAAATCCCACTTGTAGTTTCAAACAAACAAACAAAAAAACAAACTCTTCAGCTTTATACATTAGTATAGATAGATGCGGCCCGCCCCGCCCCGGCATACCATGCGATACTCATATAATTTTTTGCGCTGCGATGCGGCCCGGCACATTGTGCGTACACCTTTATAAGATATCACTAAACTGAACTATACTAGACCTTCCTCTAATTGTGCTATAATAGTCACGCTTAGCTGCTTAGCGATCGCTGTAGGGTGATCGACGACGCAGAATCACGAACTTTTTACTCTCTTTCTACTACCTTATATAGTTTTGTTATTGTATATGTGATGTGTTCCGATATATTCGGATGTTTACATTCTTTGGTAACGGTTAGGTACATTGGCCTAATCAGGCGTGTAGCACTAACTGTTACACATTGAGTGCCAACTCTGCGTCACGCGTCCGAACGCGCGTTTCATACAAAACTGCAACGTCCGTACCATACGCCAAGCGCCGCGTGTGATACGCGGGTACGGTACGGAAATGTTATGATAGTTTGTATGTTTGAATCTCTCTTAGTAGGTGTTAAATAAATCTATGGGTAGGTGTGCCTATTTGAAAATACGGACGTACGGTACGCGCGTTCGAACGCGTAACACAGCGTTGGCACTTGGAAACTGAAAGCATCGTAACATATTTCGTTGGCATTTATAATGTTTGATAGCATAGAAAGGTCTGAAATTAAATTTTAATCAAATTCATCTAATTATTTAGCACCCAATTATCGTCAAATTAAGAACATCTGTTTGATTAAAAAGAATTCTGTTTATATTTAAACGTTGTAGATTGCTTTTTAGATCGAAATCAAATTTTCAATTACCACATCGAACCTGTTTGGTAAAATCCGTTTCCTATTGAATCGCCTAAAATCAAACTTTTTATATTTTCTAAAAAACCCATCTTTTGTTTACAATACTTACATATTTTTAACCTCCGACGCAAAAAGAGAGGGGTGTTATAAGTTTAACGTGTCTGTGTCTGTGGTATCGTAGCTCCCAAACGGATGAACCGATTTTCGTTTAGTTTTTTTTGTGTTATAGATAATTTTATCCCGAGTGTCCCCGACCAGGCGACGAAGCTCGGAACATAAAAATATCTTAAAGTACAAGTCTTACAGTCAATTATATATGGGACGATAATAATTAGAATAGGTTTAAAATATTATTTGTTAGTCTTTAAGGTCTTTTTTTGTGTCGGGGGGTTTTTAAAATTTTTAATTTTACTTTTATTTTAAAAGCTCTGAGATTTGCTATTAATTTGTGTTCACGGACTAAGCTGCCAATATGTTGATTCTTCGGTAATACCAGAAAATACTAAGTTCTACGACCACTTTGGCGTTGAGGTAAATCTATCTGCCTCAGACGCCAGTGGTTGCGGGTTCGATTCCCGTCCGGAACAAAAAAAAAAAATCCCTCTAGTTCGCTGCATGGTATCTCATAACACAAGCTTGGCTTACTTTGAGGCCATGTAGTTGGTGTGATTGTCTGGGGAGTTTGTTTATATTTATTTTTTTGTTTTTATATTAATTGTACGTTCATTCTTAAAAAAAATTCAAGTTATACATACATACATAACTTCACGCCTCTATCCCTTATGGGGTAGGCAGAACATCAGAGGTCATCATACCATCTGATGTCACGTTTGACAAATTTCGAGGTATTATAATGATTGAGAGAGACTATTCAAGTAATATTTGTTTTTTAATATGGTTGCTTGAACAATTATCATTAAATACTTTGACGCATATATTATATTTATTATATTTTATAGTCGCTCGATTATAAGACCAAGAATTTTGAAAACTTTCAAAGGTTTCCTGGGAGAAACCTCTTTTTAGTGTTAAGTTTAGCTTAATACATAGAAATCGCTGTGTAAATGTTTTATGTATTATTTATTTTAAATATACATAAAGAAAAAAATAAAATTAAAGAGGTAATATTACGAATTTAAATATTTAAAAAATTATTACTTCGGATATGGAAGTTTCCACCACGTGGGAAGGGCGTATCGGGGCTCCGCCTACAATCAACAGGTGACCTCTTCTCTCCCGGATCCTCTCTTTCACGAACGTAGCTCGGAAAAGATAGAATGGGACAAATATGTGGTATTTATTAAGCTTTGAACTAAGCTTTTGTGACCATGTTGCTATTTCAAATTCAGAACGATGTTCTTTTTGTTAAAAGTAATTTTGTAAAGAAAAACCATACTTTTCTTCTCTCTCCTTTTATTCATTTAACATCCTATAGAATCACAAAATTGTACATTTGGTTACTTTATATTGGTAGGTAAATTTTAATATCAATTATGATTTCCAATTTAATTATCTTTTATCATTAAATGTTGTTTATCTTTTTATCCGACTACAACAAAGTGGATGATGATGGATGCAGGATCTTTTCAGTTCGTATTTTTGTCATATTTTCGTAAGACTAGGGATCATTTAAACCAAAATTTTGGTAACAACATATTAAGCTACGTTGTAAGTCCCAGATTATGTGCGAAACTATACGGTGGTAACTACATATTATCATCGTCAAATTACATGCAATTTAAAGTAACCAAAAAAAAATAAAAATAGCTTAGCAGTTTTAAGCAAAATAGATACCAAATGAATATTTATAGCTGACATAGTCGTTAAATAAATCTTGGAAATGAGTACAAAAATCTGCATCATCCAGTATAGCCATAAAGGAAGTGTGCCCCAAATAACACTAGAGCTAAAAGTCCCTAAAGTATGAATATATTTGCGAGCACCCCGCCCTTTACCGCACAGTGGGCTGAAACGGTAAAAAGAGCTACGAAATTTTTTTTATTATTATTTTTTTCTTTTTTTTTATATAATACACGTTTTGTATTTTTAACAAAGTAAACAAAATCGTAAATACTGAACATGCATTTTTTTATTCGACCTTTTCGTTTAATCGAAAATGTAAATAATATATGAATATAAACGATAATACAATAACTGATATAAAGGTCAACAGCTACGGTCAATTGTAATTTCTTTACAATACCTACTCGGCTTTAGTAGGTATTGATTATCTAAATAAAATTATCAAAGTAGTGAATTCGTTATGCTGTCGAATATTAATTTCTGTTTAAACATTTTTAGTACTAGATTCTCTGTGTATTACAATCAACGGATAACCACCGCCTATGCTTTATAGGCCGTGATATCCGAAACTAAATTTACGACCGCCTTCTGGGTCGTGAAAATTGAGCCATTTCAAGTAGGGGAAAATAGAAATATCTAGCTTTACATTTTGCGTTTGGGAATAGTAAGTTTGTGAGGCGTATAAAAAAGATTACACTCGCATTTTTAAGCTTATTGAACTAGCTGATAATAAATAAAATAAAATCTATCTCGTTCTGACTGCAACAAATTTAAAGTTTTTCGTAGCGAAAATACTGCCAATAGTTTATTGAAAATGGAAATTGAATCTAAAAAAACTTAAAATATAACCATGAACTTCTACTTACCTGCATTCTATCACAAACTTCTAAGTTGAAGAAACGATATGTGCAGATACAGTTAGAAAGAACTAAATGGCACAAATTGTGTAAAAGTTTTCTGAACACGCATAAATGTATTACCTGCCAGACATTTTCCAAAAATGTCTTGCACTGTCGACTTAAGCTCGCGTGTATTGAGACAAATGGTGAATTATAGACAAAGAAATCGTTTACTTGCAAACTTTTAAAATCCATATTCAACTCTACATTCGTTTTCATATCATTTAACAAAAAAAAACATAATATTGTCTTAAGTTTTCGCGATTCATACTATTAAATAAAACACTTTTTAACCGGATTTATCGCGTATGTCGCTCGTGACCACGGGGTCTGGAAAGACACCGAAACGTCGAGTCAAAATTTAAAATGTAAATATACGCGATAAATCCGGTTAAAAAGTGTTTTATTTAAAAAAAACATATTGTGCATACCTTAAACCAAAGTTAACAAAAAAAAGGTTTCTAAATTTAAAAGAACTTCATAAATCTTAGAGGGTGAAAATTAAGTCATTAAGAAGCTAGACCCTCGCCAGCCAGCAATATTACATTTGACAAAGTTTCTGGTGGTTGACTTTGGTTTTTATAGCCAAAGTTTCAAACAAAGTCCAAGTAAGACAATCTCAATTTACGCCGAGCATCAAGATACTCGATACAATATTGCAGCGAAATTTGTACTAGCTGTGAGTTATTTTGGGATGAGCACACCAATTATCCACGTCGCATATTTAAGAGCAAGCGCATTTTATACGAGCAATCCCTTCCCGTTTGCGTTCGCTCCCGAACGGTCGTGTCTGCGGCCGCTCCCGAGTGTTCGTATTGCGCTGCCCTTGTTCCCTCCCCCGCACTCGTGCGGGTCAGGTGCCAAGTTAAGCTCTTTCGGAAAGTTTTCTCTTGTGGAGGCTGTGTGGTGTCGGGGCTAATTCATCTGCCCTTTTCAGGGCGGACCCGACTGCTGCCGGCCGAAGCATCGCTGGTCAGGTGGATACGTAACCGTGCCAACGAAGCCTGATCGTCCGCCGTTCACCGGCAATAGGTCCGTGTTAGGTCGTTTTCTTTTTCAGCGCAGTTTGTCTTCGATAGACTTTCTTTCAGCCCAGCATTATGCCTCGTCACACTCCGTGTAACGATGATAATTGCGCAAACTCCCGTCGTTTGTTGATGGCCTTCGAAGGCCTCAAAACAACTTATTCAGCCGCCGCAGGCCGTCTTGAGGACCAAATCGAGTCCTTAAAGCAGCAGAACGCGTCCTTGCAGCAGCAGTACGAGTCCTTGCAGCAGTCCTTTCAGCAGCAATCAGCCGCTCGTCCCCCTTCCCATTCGTCTAAAATCAGACAATTGGAAGCAAAACATGCATCTGAGAAGGATACCCTTCTCACTCAAATCAATTCCTTGCAGGAGCAATTATCTGCTCGTCCCTCGTTTTCAGAATTCAGTCAGTTGTCTTCAAATTTCAGCCAGATATCCAACGATAAACAATCACTGGAAGCCCAATATGCAGCCGAGAAGGAAGCTCTTCTCGCTCAAATCGAGTCCATGCGAGAGCAATTGTCCGCTCGTCCTCAGGTCGCCTCTTGTTCACAGGGGTTCCAAACCGATTCTCCGGCGTCTCCAGATCCCTCTGAGTACGTCTATCCTTTTCCAGATTGCATGTCGGTAGATTCCACCGCATGCAAACGGAAAACTACCCCGCCGGGTAGTGATTCCGACTCCGCTCCTTTAGTTCCAGAATCTCCTGCTCCGTTCACAGAGGTTCGCAAAAAGTCCAAGTCTAAGAAGAAGAAGCAAGATGCTTCTTCGACTTTATCTCAATCCGTTTCAGCTGCTCCAGCCGCTGTTCCTGCTCCGCAAAATGTCGCACCGGCGTCTGCTCCTGCGCCTTTTGTTTCAGCGATCCCGGCGTCACAGCCTGCGTCGCAATCAGATTCGGCTCCGCCGAAAGTCAAGTCTCCGCCCCCCGTCTTTCTACGGGACAAGAGCCGCTGGACCGAGGTCTCAGCTCTCTGCGGAACGCACTCCCCGAAGATCCAGTATAGTAAGGCATCCAATGTGGGTGACTCTATTAAGGTCGTTGTCTGCTCAATTTCTGATTTCAGGAATTTCACTCGGCTTCTTGCTGACAAGAAGCTCGAGTACCACACTTACGCCCTCCCTGAGGAGCGTAAGATTCGTGCCGTCCTCAGGAACGTGCCGTTCGAGCTCTCGAACGAGCAAATCCAAGAGGACTTGTCTTCTCAAGGCTTCCCCGTCGAATCTGTGCACAAAATGCACAGCCGCCGAGGCAAGCAGTTCCCACTTGCGCTAGTAATCCTAGCGAAGAGCCCGCAAGGGCAGTCCATTTTCAGAGGCAAGCTCACCGTGTGCGGTCTCTCCAACATCCGAGTCGAAGCTCCACACAAGCGTGGTTTCCCAGGTCAGTGCCACCGCTGCCAATTGTATGGTCATGCGGCGGCAAATTGTCATGCTTCCCCTAGGTGCGTCAAGTGCCTAGAACCGCATGGGACTAAGGAGTGCTCTCGCACTCCCGAATCGCCCACCGCTCCGTCCTGCGTCTTGTGCGGCCAGTCCGGCCACACAGCAAACTTTCGCGGCTGCCCCAAGGCACCGCGTGCTGCCAGGGCTACCGTGAAGCCCATCGAGAACTGGAGAGAACGACCGCAGCCTAGCTCGGACGCTCCTCCAGTCAGTTCAAAGGTCCCCAAGGCCTTCACTCCTATCGTTTCAGGTCAGCGCAGCCGGGTTGCGACTCAATCGCAACCGGCCGCCAAATCGGCTTCTCAGTGCCAGAACGCAAAAGGGTCTCAAGACCGCATGGCGTTCTGGATCCAGCTCGCTCCCATCGACGAGATCCTGGCTTTCGGCGCCGCTCTCGACGCCAGCCCAGAGGGTTTCAACGGTGCTCTTCCGGTCCTAACCAAGTTCGCTCCCCTTATTAGGAAACTCCAGCAAGCTCAACGTTTCTAAACGTAGTCCTTCTTTCCAGCATTCCTATCTCTGAGTGAGTCTGATCACTCAAGATAATATCTTAGTTTCAGCTTTGCCATTTCTGCTAATCTTAGCTTTGTTTTTCTTACTTTCAGTTCCTTTTGGTGGCAGCCGTCTGGATGCCGCTCACTACGCAGCCTCTCGCTCCAATTGGCTGTCGTTCCGACGATGACTAAGGACCTTAATCAAGGTGAGTCAAAAGGGGGATGTTTAGTGGGTATGCTCAGCCTATCTGAGAGAGTCTCCACACTGTCTGGGCATTCTATTTGCCATTAGCCACTTATGGTTAACAGCTTATAGAATGCCCATTCGTCCGTAATAGGATTCATCCTCCTCCCGCTAAAGCTAGCTTTACTGGTTAAAGCTAGTTTTAGGGGGTGCCAACAATTTTTCTGTGGCGGAAAAACAAAAAAAAAAAAAAAAAAAATATACGAGCAATGACTCACCCAGAGAAAGTCTGTTACATCGCTGAATATGCGACAGATTTATCGTTTAAGAGATGTGAATGTGTTCAAGATTTTATCGATGTCATGATTTAATCAATCGTATGTAATGTTGGTAAGATGTGAACAAGATCCAGCGCGATAGAAAATTGTCAATAATTATTGTAAAATAATTATATTAGTGAAACAGATTGGTAGCGAAAATATATTAAGCTTTTTATATCATGGCATGTTAACAGTGGTCCATAATAATTTTGTCGTCAACCAACTCATTAGTGCGGTGGTGGTTACAGCAAATCTTCTCAAATCTCGCGGCTAAATTGTAACGTGACTGTGTTAAAATGAAGATTATAATAATCCCGTACTAAGCACTCTTTGTGTAGGTATTTCAGACTATAAGCCATACTTATGTACTATTATTGAACGATTGTGTTTTATTTCAGGTCGGTCGGACACCAAATCATTCATTTACAAAATACTTCACGTTTCTAATCAGATCTCTGACAACAGTGTCTGACAATATACCAAAAAGTCAAGTTTAATTGTTTTTATGTAAAAAAGGTGATGAACTTAACTCCGGTATCATCTAATCCAGTAAACTTTTATTGCGTTAAGAAATTTTAAAAAAAATACTTAATAGTAAATATTTATTCCTATTTTAGTATCTCTCTTCACGTAAAAAAAAACCTTCGGATTAAAACTACGATCTAGTTCCGTAAAAGTATCGAGTTGCAAAACTCCACTCCCTAGAACGTCGTCACCTGCGAGGTGCGGGGGGGGACTTCTGGCGACGCTCTGTCGGGCAGGTTACGATTTACTCTCTACGGACTCAGCAGAAACCGAGCGGAGGATTCGCTGATAATCCACATACCCTGCGTGAGAATTACACCGAGATTACGATACCAGGGTATTTTTACTTTTCGTTTGAATGGAAATAGTTTTGTTTCAGAGATAATTGAAGGTTATTTTTGTATGATTAAAACTTGAATATTTCCTTTTTCTATATTTCGCTACATTAGGCAAGATTCATGCAATAAATAAATTACCCAAGCTGATATACTTACATAAACGTATACCTATCTTGGTAGTAGGCTTTACAAAGCTAAAGCTTCCTACTTCCAGTAGTTATAAGATAGGTACATTTAATGTTAATTTCAATAGCAATAATCAAATTAATGTTAATAATATCAATTTAATTTTAATTTCAATAGCAATATTTATTTATTTTAGATAATACTTAATCTATGACTTTAATCTGGATTTTTATTTTAATTTTGACTTGTTTTTATCTTATTATTATTATTTTTCAATTTTTATATTGAATTTCAATTTAATTACGATTCCAATTTATTATTGTCATGTAGATTCAATACTAACATAGTATGTATAAGTCAAATTGTTACTAACAGAATAATGGATTATTATGGTCTGAAATAAATGATTTTATTATTTATTATCATTATTATTTAAGTTTAAATATTAAATGAAAACCATGCTTATAGTTTTCTTTTGTTTTGTTTCAGGTGGCAAAAGTCACAACAGCTGCTGAAGTAAAAAGCTGTCTTAC
This sequence comes from Stenoptilia bipunctidactyla, assembly GCA_944452665.1. NCBI lineage: Eukaryota > Metazoa > Arthropoda > Insecta > Lepidoptera > Pterophoridae > Stenoptilia > Stenoptilia bipunctidactyla. The sequence continues at coordinate 8,095,868 of OX101728.1, read as the reverse complement.
GTAACGTGAGGTTGTGATCGTGTTATGTGTTTCAACAACAGCGTCACAAACGTATCCAAATCATAGTTTGTCAAGGAGACTGATTGAAAGTGTTCCGAACATTGGCTAGACATTATTTAAAGAAAGTGCGATTTGATCTTAACAAACTTTATATTTAAGTGTTATTTTGGTCAATTTAAGTAATCTTTAAAATATAGAATCCTCGCAGAGATTGATAAGTTTTGGAATAGTCCAAATGCTTATAACAATTACATCGATGTGCAGTTTCTTTTTCAGACTGATTTAGAGTGCAGCAAGTTAATTTGATAATGTTTTATTTTTCATCCTGTTGTTGTTTATGATTTAGAAAAGTTAAGAAAATAAATGTGAAGTACAAAATAAATCAACTTCTATGGTGTAATCTAATCGATCTATTTGAGTTCTTATGGACTGGATTTTTTTGCCATTTGTAAGACCTTGATATTAAAAAATCATAGTCTATTTTTTGATATAATGAAATCGATTAAAAGCTACAAAAATCACGTCCATTCTATTGTAGTTCCGTTAGATAATGACAATTTCTTAAATTGCCATAGTTACGTAGTGCGTAGTGTTATTCTATCATTTGCAAAGCCATTGTAAAACCAAAAATGTGTAACATGTTAAATGCGTTTGTTGATCAAAGCTTAACACCAAATTAAGGAGCCCATCGATGGGTTAAATAATGACAAAAATAATTAAGAACATGTAACTTTTCCAATAGTTCCGTAGAATAAATAAGTTGCAGCGTACAGTTTCTAAAGCTTGGCTTAACTTTTCTTCAGAGCTATACGAAAAGAAAACTGTCTCACAAATAGTTACGATTGTACTATGAGGTTAATGTTAATATTTTTGTATGTAACAAATGATGGTATGTTATATTAATGGTGCCTGCTAATATTTTTGAGACAAGATTTTGAGCTCTAGCTCACTTTGTTGTACCAAGAGACTCTTAATCGTCTCAACTGACGAAAACAATTCAGTCATAGTCAGATATCTAGTCCCATATGTTATTTTAAATAAGTAACTCTGTCAACTAAGTGCACATTACTCATAGTTAAATAAAGCAGTATCAAGGCCATTCAAAAATATAATACTTGCAAAAACAATTCATGAATACCTCAGTGGACTTTTGTGATAGATTTAGCCGATAAGTGTTCAATTTTAGTGCGTGTACTGAGAATGTCAACTGCCTTATTCTTTCTGCTTCTGTAAACAAAAATGTCTTATCCTTTCCTTTCTTATTTAAAAATTAACTGTTTGGGTAGTGATTGATACGCAACTAGTAGGAAATAAATAAACAACCGGCATACTTTCTGACAAGCCGTTTGCTTTGATTAATAAGGTCGATGTAACTTACCTACCAATATACTATGAACAATATTTTTTAATACAAATTTTGTAAAAGTTATTTTAAACCCTGAATATTTATGATTCGAAATTCTTCTTTTCTGTTCCCCTAAGGCTGCAAACTGGACGGCAGCGACAGCGACAGCGAGAGTGACAGCGGCGCGGGCAGCGATTTCCGCGACATGATAGAAAGTATTGAGTTTGCATGAAACCGCGACAAATCGCTCCGCTGCCTGCTGGCGTCGAGAACGGGCCAGATTCCCTGCCGGCGCCGCTGTCGCTCTCGCTGTCGCTGCCGTCCAGTTTGTTAACATGGAAGTGACTTTTCGGTACTCAACATACATATTAGTAAATTAACTGCTTCTTTACAAATATAACGTGTGTACACAGCTGATATTGGTGCTACGAAATACTATTTTAATACATCATTTTAAATTTATTCAATATCTACATGAATGAATTGTAATTACGTACAAAATTAAAATATAATCAAATTGGACCGACTCAAATATTAATAATTCGGTGAGATGTGGCTTAGACGCAAGAGAAGCGGTGAAATCATTGTTCATTTAATTTAATGTAGATAGTTAAAATAACTAGTTAAGTGTAAAATTTAATTGGACTATAAGTCGTACCTAATGTAATTGGATGTTCAACATCGACTCCGTACCTAGGTGATGGGTTTAATGTTAGGAAACATTGCCAAATATACATACGTAACTAATTCGGAGGTTGCTAGCACGGCTGTCAATTCTGTAAAACTTGAAGTTTTTTTAACCAGAAATGGACAGCCTTTCACAGAAACAAATATGAAATTGTACATCTTTTGTCTAAACGAACGTTTATAGTTTTAAGTATGAATGTTGTTAATGTAAGTCGCTGTGGAAATATCTCATGAATATAAATATAGGTTATTAGTTAATTTGTCTCCTGGTTGTTGTTATGTAGGTATTTTTACTGTAAACCTAAATTAAATATACAAATGAAATGTAACGTCAATCGATGCGGTCAATTAAACCACTCCATTAGGGCCTATTGTTAGTTGATAAAAAATGTATTCAGTGTGAAAGTGTAAAAGGTAAACCAATGAGTTGTAATTAAACGTACTATGTAGTACAATTTTTTTATTAAATGTATTTTTTTCTGTATAATCAATACATTTATATTATTGCTAAATCAAAAAATTGCATATTGCAACCACAGTGCAAATTGATTATGGTTTTTACAATTATTTCTCAATAAATTATATGAATTTAATTATTTTTTTCTGTTGTAATTAATTTGTTCCTAGTAAAAGTAAACACGCAAGCAAGCTTATGAAAATTCATTCAATTAATAGTCAATTAATCATATGAATTTAATTAAATTTTTTGTAATAATTTATTTGTTGTCGTAGTGAAAGTAAATACGCAGCAAGCTTATGAAAACTCAACAACTGGGATTTACATCAAACAGATAATTAACTTTAAATTTTAAGTAAGGCCATGATTACTACATTGTTAGTAGTTATGAGATTATAATAAGAACGGGGTATCAACTGACCTCAAGACGATAAATAGTTTTTATGTAAATTATTCTGTACCTAAATATGTGTTTGTATATTTTATATGTTTGCATTATTTTTGTTTGACGAAAAATTCATTATTTTTGTTAGTATTTTTTTAGTTGCTTATTGTTAAAAATGTAATGAGAATACAAACGATATTTAGGAAAAAATAGGAAATCGTGTTTCAGTGTAAATATTATAGACGAATAACTTGTCTGTAGAAGTACATAAATATTATTTATGTATTAAAATTTGATATTGTTTTCAAAATTGATAAATTGTTTTATTTTTTATCCCTCAATGGATCTATCACCACGCAATCAAGAAAGCCTACTGTAATCCGGAATATTTTTCGATCTGTACTATTCTAGAACAAAAAATTTAAAAAGATGAAAAAAGTTCGATAAAAAAGCTACATTGTACAGACTATATTAGGTATGTATTTAGAAGAACGAAAAAATGATATTTTTAATCTGATTGAATCCTCGACCATTCCTTACATTCGAATCAGCAAACGCAGAATGGTCTTCAATCCTTACAAAGTAAATTAGATTACAAGGGAATTTGGTAATATTATGTTAAGACAGTCCTTGTTACACAACTTATCGCACTAAACATAAACGTCTCGTCTCTTTGGATAGAAGACATAAATGTCGATGGTTTTTTAGACAGAGGATGCATATTCGTTGATAATTTTAAATCTTTGTTGATAATGACATGACGCGCACAAAGTCTTAAAATATAGGTGCTGTAATGACTGTTGAATAAGCAAAAAGTTATTTATCTACAATTTATGTTTCACTTCAACTTAAAGTAAGGCGTTGGATAATAAAAATGGACGTAATTAAGAAATTGATAGTCTTCATTCTTGTAAAAATTGAAAAGATCTAGCTTTAGCTGACCTCGGTATTCAAAAACATGATCAAATTAACGTAATTTAAAAATGAATATGAAAGAAGCTTATGCTCAATGGTTTTCGGTGATGTCCTGATCAGATGTAAGCTAGTGTATATTTATGCGACGACGTCCCAAAATGGTGTCCGTTACTGCAGCTGGAAAGTTGCTTCTAGAGAGCTGTAATTGGGCGCACAAATGGGTCGTTACGTGCTGTAATTGTGCGCCAAACAAAAAAATAGTGGATATTGTCGTTTTCGAAAAAACGATTTCTGCTAGGGTAATGCTGTTCCAGCTGGAAAATTATAAACCAATAATTGTAGAGAAAAATATGTGCATGCGCAGGTACCTTATGGGTGTAGGAATAACAAAGTAATTAGGGGGTCTTCAGGTTTCGAAATATTCAGTTTCCTGCTGCGGTAACGTTTAGCAAAATCGTGTGTCTCGACAACAATTAAATGTGCGGCTGTAAAAAAAATATGCACGAGTTATTCTTGATTTTTGCTAATTGTACGGGAAATAGCGTTCAGAAAATATTAACGCTTTTCGAGTCATCGGGCTTTTTAGAATAAACAAAAAATAATCACAAGACCTACACGAGACAACATATAAGCTTGCTGTTAACTGGTTTCAGTTCGATTTATATCTCTATTAACCATAAAAAGTGAGAAAAGTGTACGCCCGTGCGTTATTGAATAATTCTCCTAAATATCATAACGACTACGTCATAACTTTGACGTCAATTTACAAGATACCGCCTCACCTACAGTTACGTGGGTGTGAACCAAATATTAGTGCGATTTATCAAATAAAATAAGTAACAATATCAGGTTGAAATATTACGAAGTTATTTAGATATCGAGAAAACACCATAGCAATAAAAAAATACTGATTATCCGACCAAATTCGAATGTCTACAAAAAAGCGACCGTTTCATACATACCAATGACCTTCTTAATTTTGCCACCATATCGGTAGAAATTTGTACACTGAAATAGAAAAAGCAATAACAATTAAAACTTTTTTTGGAATAATGTTCTTCTAAAAAAAGAAGTGCGCTAATGTGCATGAAATTGTGAAGGCATTTCAGTGAGGAAGTGTGTGCAACCATCCTTTTACTCGGGTCATCTATTCAAGGCTTCTGCGATGAAGAGCTAACAAATTAGTTACGCTCGTGACCACGGGGTCTGCAAAGACACCGAAACGTCGAGTCAAAATTTAAAATGTAAATATACGCGATAAATCCGGTTCAAAAGTGTTTTATTTAATAGTATGAATCGCGAAAACTTAAGACAATATTAAATTAGTTACGAGCTGCCAATTATAATTGCCATATTAAGCAACCATAGAAAATATTTTCAAGTTTTTTTTATATCGACATTTAAAGATGATAGGAAAAAGAATGATTGGAAATAGAATTTGTTTAATGGACATGGGGTGGAACCATCACGCCACCTTGTGAAGCTCTCATCCGAATATACCTAGGTCTGAGATGACAAAGGAACATTGATGCTTATAAGCTGCAGATATTTACATAGGTATACGAAAAGAATTATTCACTTGGATGATAAAGATATACATATTAGACGACCGGCTGGTGTAGCGGTAACATAAATTGCCTTCTATGCCAGAGGTCCTGGGTTCGAATCCCGGCGGCGGCGGATATTTGTGTGATGAACATGTTTATATGTTCATCACACATGTTTATATGTTTATTTAAGTTTATTCTAATATAAAAAAAATATATATGTATTTATTCAATATGTATGTTTATATATTTCTTAAGTATATCAGTTATCTAGTATCCATAACACAAGTTCTTTAAGAAACTTAATTTGGGCTAGATAATGTTGTGTTAGTGTCAGAAATATTTATTTATTATTTATTTATATATAGGGTGACTGGTGGGTCACTTTGGAAATTCAAGGACGTGACAGTTGGAGATCGTACACGAAAATAAACATTTACAGAGTAAACTTAACCGAAAGTTAAAGAATTCATCACGCAACGCATGGTTACACTAGTGCACAAACTACTTTAGCGGCTGCGGCGGCGCGTGGCTTACTATGTAAGTACTTTTGAAGTTTTGATGCGGCACGGCGGCTTACAGAGTCTGATGGAAGTGCCGCGAAAAACAAAATAAGTAGGTACCTACTTTTATTACATAATTATGATCAGAATCGAGTGCAGGTTGCTCTCAATATCTAAAATTTGTCACTTGTCACCCTGTATATTAATCGGGCGCAGCAATCGACCGTATTGCTTTCTTTTTATATCCCGGAGACGCCCACTGCTGGACAAAGGCCTTCCCCAAGGTTCTTCACGTCACATGGTCCACGCCGCCCTCTTCCAGCTTTTGAATTTTCTTTAAGTGTAGGTATAGCGGTACCTACCTACTCTGAACAAAAACTTTTGTTTTTGTTTTAGATTTATAGGTACTCAAAGATCATTGTTTTTTTTGACTACTAGACGCAGACAGAACTTCCATCCGTATGTGGTAGATATTCCGAAAAGTCGAACTAAGCGCTTTGACAGTTCCTTTTTGATACGGGTCGCCAAGGTTTGGAATGAACTGCCTGCGTCTATTTTCCCTGACCAGTATAGTCCTAGTACTTTTAAGCGTCGAGTGAATAGGTTTCTCGTGGATGGACGTGTACCACCTTAGTCTTCATGTTCACTTAACATCAGGTGGCATGGAAGACAAACGTCCTATCCATAAATCATAAAAAAAAAAAGATTTTCTTGCAATATGAAATTTCGAATAATTTTGTGACCTAGCGGTAAAGCCTGTTCTAGAACGAGACCAACTGGAAGTGAGTGTTCAAAATCATTATTGGGCACCACCACGTATCTTCTAAGTAAGCAGTTGAGATTATTTAATATCACTTGGCAATTTTAAATTCAATTTATAAAATAGAAATATCTCTGATTGATTTTAATTTAGAATATTTTTCATAATATTTGAGGCCTTCAAAGAACTACGATCATCTTCATAGCCGGTAAGGTTATTGTACCCACGTAACATAAGCCAATTGGATTTGTTTTCGTGCGGACACCTACCTATGAGATACCCAGCATAGTTTCCGTTCTTTATTAAGATAACTATGAGATCAAGATTACTTTATTGTCAAAGTTCGGGAATATTCGGAACATTTTTTTATTGCAATTCAGTAAAAGCAAAAAAGTTTTTATTACTTAACGGCCTACTTATACTTAAGTGTAAGTTTTATTTCAGTTTCATGTTCTTATAGCTCTGAAAAGTATTAGTTTAGATAAATTAACATAAAACCTTGGAACGAGCTACAAGAAAAAGTTACCTATAGATGTATCTACTAAGTAGTAGGTATGTAGTATGTACCTACTATGATTGATTTAAGGGATAGTCAGAAATATAAATCTTTATCGTAATTAAAAGCAAAATGTATTAGAAGAACCAATCGCTAAATACATATAGTTCTTTTACTAGCGATTTGTTTTCTCATGCGATTCTTAACGCAAAGTGCTGGCAAATCATTTTGATTTTTTAATGGCATTTTATTTAATCTCATGAACTCTATTGACAAGATGTACTTAGATACGAAAATCCTGTTACATAAAAACGAACGAAGCAGATATGTAGTTTATTAGACAAAAAAACGAAAGGGACGTTATTTGCATAATTTGATAGGTTTTGTATTTTACTATCGAGAAATGAAAATTTTTATACTATTTTCAGTATTGTGAAGAATAAAATCAAGTTCATGTGGTTCTGAATGTTTTCCTAACAGGCTGTGTTGTCCGCCCATGAATTCGCAACCCGTTTTTAATACATTAAATAAAAATAATATGAACAAAATAATGAAATATGATTTGACAGATTGTCAAAAAAAATCGCGTGCTGAAGCTGCTATGTTGAATCGGTACACATATTGAGGCATATTGGTTCGAATTGTGAAGAAAAGAGGATTCATTACGATGAACGAACACAAAAAATGCAATAGGTAGCTGATCCTAGGCAAAGCAATGCGTATCAATAAAAAGTTAATAAGTAGGTACTTATGAACTGTTTGGTGGTCTATTCGGGATCAGGTTTGGAGGAGCATTAGCGTTCTCAGATCTGCTGAACAAGTTTTTTCGATGCTGTGCTGAACTTCGAACAATGGTAACTGATCTTCACCATTATTGAGTCGTTCCTCCTAGTCTAGGTGGATCACCCCATTACCGGGTCTTCAGGGAATCTTTTTAAATATTTTTTTTCCAGATTTGGTCAAATTTCGGAAACCTGCCAAACTTTTATGAATTTAAGAGCTAAAGAGAAAGGAATAGTGTAATTTTACGTAACTACTAGGAAAAATAAACTTAGCACATAAGATTTGTTACTACCTGTTTGTACAGATTTTTTTATCTGGAAGAGATCGCTTTACATTGTTTTTTTTTTGTTAATATTGATTTTTCCTTTTTAACTGTGGGCAATGAAGTATAAAAAAAAGATTAAAAAATCACCCAATATTAGGATATTAGTATCTGACTGAGCTATACAAACGTCTATTTATTTATGATGCACGCCGCGCCAACTTCCCCTTATTTTTTTAACGGCTTTAAAAACATTTCGAGTTTTGCTTTCATCGTTCGCACTTCCCGTTTGCGTTCGCTCCCGAACGGTCGTGTCTGCGGCCGCTCCCGAGTGTTCGTATTGCGCTGCCCTTGTTCCCTCCCCCGCACTCGTGCGGGTCAGGTGCCAAGTTAAGCTCTTTCGGAAAGTTTTCTCTTGTGGAGGCTGTGTGGTGTCGGGGCTAATTCATCTGCCCTTTTCAGGGCGGACCCGACTGCTGCCGGCCGAAGCATCGCTGGTCAGGTGGATACGTAACCGTGACAACTAAGCCTGATCGTCCGCCGTTCACCGGCAATAGGTCCGTACTAGGTCGTTTTCTTTTTCAGCGCAGTTTGTGCAGCCAATTCGCCGTTCACCGGCAAGTAGGTTCCTTGTTAGGAATAGGCTTCCTTTCAGAACAGTTCAGGTTCCCAGGGTTTGATGGATGCCCCCATCGAACCCAGGGAGTTCAGCCCTGAAGATTTCTTCAATCTTCAGGAGCAGGTAATTAAGCTTTCTCAGCTTTCCCAAAGCTTTTCCGAAGCTTTCATCACCCAGTCCAATCAATTCAGACAGCTCGAAGATGTGATGTTGAAGTTCTTGACACATCAGGCATCAGTTTCTCAGGTCCAACCCGCGACCTTCCCGGCCACTCAGGCCTCCACCGCGTCTCTCCCGGCCACTCCGCCTTCTCTTAGTTTCCCAACAGATTCTCCGGCGTCCCCAGATGTCGAGTGTGTTGATACTACGTCAGACTTCATGTCTGTTGATTCTTCCGCGTGCAAACGGAAAACTACCCCGCCGGGTAGCGATTCCGACTCCGCTCTTTTAGTTCCAGAATCTCCTGCTCCGTTCACCGAGGTTCGCAAAAAATCCAAATCAAAGAAGAAGAAGAAAGAGGCTTCTTCGACTTTATCTCCATCCGTTTCAGCTGCTCCAGCCGCTGTCCCTGCTCCGCAAAATGTCGCACCGGCGTCTGCTCCTGCGCCTTTTGTTTCAGCGATCCCGGCGTCCCAGCCTGCGTCGCAACCAGATTCGGCTCCGCCGAAAGTCAAGTCTCCGCCTCCCGTCTTCCTACGGGACAAGAGCCGCTGGACCGAGGTCTCAGCTCTCTGCGGAACGCACTCCCCGAAGATCCAGTATAGTAAGGCATCCAATGTGGGTGACTCTATTAAGGTCGTTGTCTGCTCAATTTCTGATTTCAGGAATTTCACTCGGCTTCTTGCTGACAAGAAGCTCGAGTACCACACTTACGCCCTCCCTGAGGAGCGTAAGATTCGTGCCGTCCTCAGGAACGTGCCGTTCGAGCTCTCGAACGAGCAAATCCAAGAGGACTTGTCTTCTCAAGGCTTCCCCGTCGAATCTGTGCACAAAATGCACAGCCGCCGAGGCAAGCAGTTCCCACTTGCGCTAGTAATCCTAGCGAAGAGCCCGCAAGGGCAGTCCATTTTCAGAGGCAAGCTCACCGTGTGCGGTCTCTCCAACATCCGAGTCGAAGCTCCACACAAGCGTGGTTTCCCAGGTCAGTGCCACCGCTGCCAATTGTATGGTCATGCGGCGGCAAATTGTCATGCTTCCCCTAGGTGCGTCAAGTGCCTAGAACCGCATGGGACAAAGGAGTGCTCTCGCACTCCCGAATCGCCCACCGCTCCGTCCTGCGTCTTGTGCGGCCAGTCCGGCCACACAGCAAACTTCCGCGGCTGCCCCAAGGCACCGCGTGCTGCCAGGGCTACCGTGAAGCCCATCGAGAACTGGAGAGAGCGACCGCAGCTTAGCTCGGACGCCCCTCCAGTCAGTTCAAAGGCCCCCAAGGCCTTCACCTCTTTCGTTTCAGGTCAGCGCAGTCGGGATGCGACTCAATCGCAACCGGCCGCCAAATCGGCTTCCCAGTGCCAGAACGCAAAAGGTTCTCAAGACCGCATGGCGTTCTGGATCCAGCTCGCTCCCATCGACGAGATCCTGGCTTTCGGCGCCGCTCTCGACGCCAGCCCAGAGGGTTTCAACGGTGCTCTTCCGGTCCTAACCAAGTTCGCTCCCCTTATCAGGAAACTCCAGCAAGCTCAACGTTTCTAAGCGTAGTCCTTCTTTCCAGCATTCCTATCTCAGAGTGAGTCTGATCACTCTAGATAATATCTTAGTTTCAGCTTTGTCATTTCTGCTAATCTTAGCTTTGTTTTTTCTACTTTCAGTTCCTTTTGGTGGCAGCCGTCTGGATGCCGCTCACTACGCAGCCTCTCGCTCCAATTGGCTGTCGTTCCGACGATGACTAAGGACCTTAATCAAGGTGAGTCAAAAGGGGGATGTTTAGTGGGTATGCTCGGCTTCACTGAGTGAGTCTCCACACTGTCTGGGCATTCTATTTTCCGTTAGCCACTGGGGTTAACAGCTTATAGAATGCCCATTCGTCCGTAATAGGATTCATCCTCCTCCCGCTAAAGCTTGCTTTACTGGTTAAAGCTTGTTTTAGGGGGTGCCCAAAATTTTCTGTGGCGGAAAAACAAAAAAAAAAAAAAAAAAAAAATAAAAACATTTCACATAGATTTATCTTGCTTATTGCAGCCACAGACAACAATTTTGATTGGATCTGACAACGTCATAGTGATTGGTCATCTGTATTTTGTGAATTAAATAAAATGAGAACCAAACTATTAGCTATAAAAAAATCTATAGCTTCGATCTTTTCTCGACAGACTTACGCGACTAAATCGCCTGGTAAATATGAAGTATATTTATTTATGTTAAAGCAAAATTAAATCAATGTATTGTTTCATTGGTGATTTTAATACTACGACGGTTTATAATAGATACAAAATTTATCTGTTACATAGCTAAATAATTTTCTAAGCAATTATTAACGCCCAGCAGCTCTAGGCGATCGATGTTGATACATTTTTGAAAGGGGTTGCTAAATGATTTTCATTAGTTTTCTAACATCTAATATTGGCTCCTACCAGGAAAGATTTTTACCTTAAAAAAAGGGTACGACGACGGGTGGTATATTATGTAAGACCAAATAATTTATGAACAGGTGGTTTTAAATTATAAGCTCACACTTATATTACAGAACGAATCCCGCCACATATGAATGAGCTGCCGGTACCCCATTTACCATGGGACGAATATAGCAAGGGCCGACAAAGTTTTTACAACCTCCACTTTATTATCGGGGCTGCAAAGTGAGTATAATATTTTTTGAATCTTATGCATAGGTACCTAGGTATGTTTGTAATAATAATAATAGGGCGAGAAATATACTAGGAGAGGACAATTATTACAGACAAAACTATTTACAACAATAGACCCAACTTACTTCTTTAAGACAAACAAAACAAGACAGTCCTCCTCATAGTTATAGGTATTTGTATTTGTACTTAATACACAAAATCTCACTTACACATTCTGAAAAAAATGCGGAAATTGTCGATTTGCCTATCGAAATAAAAACACAGTGGAAAGTACTGAAACCAAACCAAAACCATCCCTATATTATATCTTCTGAGTCGTACACTCTTGACAGAGTGGTCGTGGTTGCTCTGATGGCGTATAAGGTTGACGGTACGCGTACATGTTTACTCAATCTAGCAATGTCTCTCCATTTTTTTCGACTTGCTGCATTACGAGAGCATTCCATCATGGCAGTCTGAGTGGACGATTTGGTAAGGTCTGTCCATCGAGTGGGTGACCGGCCTCTAGATCTTTTTCCCTCTACATGACCCTACACCACCAGTCTTGCCATAGAGTGCTCTTTCCTCGATATGTCGCCAAAGACTTTTAATATTCTTAAATGAACAGTCCACGAAAGAAGTTCCTTGATCTTGAGTTCCTTAAGGATAGAGTTGTTCGTACGGAAATCAGTCCAAGGGATCCTCAGCATACGCCTCTAACACCACATCTCCAACGCGTCGATTTTTCGGCGGTCTTGCAAGCGCAGAGACCACGTTTCAGCTTCGTAGAGAAAGATTGGAAAGACACGCCTAACCTTGGTATTTTTGGTTATTCTCCTATCTTTCCAAATCTTGCTGAGCTTCTCCATCGCAGATCGTGTAATGGCGCATCTCCTCTGATTTCCTGCTCACAGCCACCAGCATCGGATATATTGGAACCGATATTATATCTAGCATAAGCTTTATACTAAAATCCTTACACACAATAAAATTATTTTATATTATACTACAAAAACTGTTCAATGATCACCATCGGACTTGGCTTTCGCCTGAAGGGGGATTTATGAGAGAGAGAGGGAGCACGGAGCAAGAGAGCACATACTATTTGTGCAAACAGGTATTTAAAATCATTTTAAACTATTGTGAGCCCAGCCGTCGAGAATCATCCCGAATCGTTCGCCGGTTTATGACTCTCCTGCACTAAGCACGGCCCGACTGGTCTGATTTTCGGGTCCTTTCCACCTGAAAAATCCAATAGATTTTTATTCGCACAATTATTACCACTAATAATGGCTGCTTAGTGGCTCCAAAGTAAGCTTTCATACAAGCTTCTGGTCGCGAATACTCGACCACAGCACCACGGAGGCCGTCTAATCATCCTCATAGATGATAAAAACCCAGTTCCAGCCGAAGATAAATAGGATACACCTAACGGCACGCTTAAGGACTGGCGGCATAGTAAAAACGGGTGTCGCGCGGTTTTACTAAGCGCCGCCTGTGTGTGGCTACACCCAGTTGTAGTCACTATATTGGAGTCTAAACATAGTTAAATCTAAGAAAAGTAGGATAAGTAAATGAAAAATAAAATGCCCAGACAACCGCACCGACTGCATGGACTCACAGTAAGCAAAGCTTGTGTTATGAGACACCATGTAGCGAACTAGGGGGGAACCAGCTTGTATTTAGAAGTCGTTGTGGCGCGGTGGTTACTGTTCATATCAAACGATGCGCTCGGCGCACCCGGTACTAGGATAGGTGATCGCCGATTATTTATTTCTCACGACGACTTCCGTGCTTCGGAGGGCACGTTAAGCAGTCGCTCCCGGTTGCTCTATGTATACTTGTATTTGTATTTCGTCACCCTGAAAATTCTGACTTTCACCAACCTGCACTGGGCCAGCTTGGTGGATTACGGCCTAAACCTCCTCGTCATCCAGAGTGTGCGTCCATATTGCGAGCCTAGCGCGGTTGCGACGACGGAATCGAAATATCAAACATCAATACTATATATCAAACTAACCTAACCTAACGCGCTTTTGTGTCCATACTGTAGTGACTAAGGCGAAAGCTTAGCGCGGCCGGACTGAGCGAGTGTGTAGTTTTCAAACGTTCTTGTCCGCGCGTTCTGGCCATACAACGGGCCTAATCAACAAACGATCCAATGCGCGGGTGGCAGGAGTTACAAACAAGTTCGGTAATAACTGAAAAATGTGCTTAATAAAAATAAATTGTATAAGCTAGATATTTTTTTTCAGGTATTAAGAATAATTAAATGCAAAAACTTAAAAATATTATTAAACCTGTTCGGTTTTGTCGCTCGGCGTGTGCGCTTCTGCATATTTTTGTTGTAAAATTTGTTTTATTCTTACCTCATCATTTACAATTTCTACTCAAGACTGATAGGTACTATTGCAAAAGTTTGTACCTATCTTATAAGTTAAGCATTTTACTTAAAATGTAGTCATAAGTTGACACGGACATTCGAGTGAATTAAAAAAAATTAGGTTACTTCTCAATTCTTCATACAAATAAGAAAATTCTTTACATTTCGTTTTTTTTCAAACAGAAAGAAAGAAATACCAAATCGTCGCCCAATGCTTATAACACCTGATATAGGTACGTCAAACTGCACAAGAGCTCGCGCGTCACTGTGGCCACCGCACGCCACCGCCCGCCGCTCGCGTTAGGCTCCACTCACCGCGCATTCAGTGTGGACGCACACAGAGAAGAGACTCATAGCCCTGCAGTGGACTCACTACACGAAGTTGTGATGACAATGATGATAGATAAACGCCCACATCCACAGCATATTTTTTTCCTTGTTCCGTGCGGGAATCGAACCCGCGACCTCGCGATTGGATAGTAGCGTCTACACTAGACCGTCCGGAGGATAAATACATTTACATTGTTTACTTTTGAAGATAAAGCCCTGTTTGATTTGTTTCAATACCGCGTCTAACCTACTATTTACGTGTAACAATTAATATTAATTTGTGATTACAGTTTGGTATTCGCCATTGCTGTTGTTATCTACACAGATAGTATGTACTTAAACTGGGGACCACCTAAGTATCCGGCTCCACCCAGCGACATGGTAGAAGAGTGTGATGATGGTGATGTTGAATAAATGTGCTTTATTTAATTTTAGACAGTAAATAAATTTAATACATTACCATTTTTTACATTTTTAACCCTTGTTTGAAATCGCCTTGGGATCTTTAGAACCCCTGACGTAAGATAACAATGAAATAAGTCTAGAGCTGCTGCTAATGCAACGCTGTTTCACTTAGGCACCTACCTGTAAAGTGTATATGTCATGGACCAAGTGATAAATGAGCCATTATACATAATGCCCGGTGTACGGGCCGATACCGAACTCCTTGAAGATAGTTGGAATGTTACTGATTAATAGAGAAGAAGTTGATTTGTAAAACTGTTTATTCCTGAACTTAAGAGTTAGATGATTATGAGGACGCGTAAGGGTCAGGTGCTAATGAGAGATTTTCTGACAGCTTATTAAAAAAACAAAACGGTACAAAAATGGTACAAAAGGCTTCGATAGATGGCGCTGTACAAAAAGCGAAGTCATGTCTGTTATATAGTCATTTATTCCACACTACGTTTTTAAAAGTAAAATAAACGTAATTTACGTCTTTATCAGCAATTGAACTTATAAATAACCATAGATGATAGATGCCACTTACCTACATTATAGTACACAGACTTAACGCCTTCTGCTTTTTAAAAGTGCCATCTATAGAGGTTTTTTGAGTAATCTTTATGAGCTGTCAGAAAATTCCTAATTGCGTACTGAATTAGTTTATTAACCGTACAGTCTATCGCGCAATACTGTCCTAATTTGGTCACATGCTGCGGACACGCGTCACGTGGCCCTAACATTATAAATACCATACGTTTAACATACTCAACGTGCATTATCTTACCAGCCACAGGGTAGACGAGCATCCTTCTTAACTTAACTGTAACTTACAACAATAAACTCAACCTATCTGTGGCGTTTAACTCAAGCTCCAACATCTCCAACAACTCTAAGAAAACTATACAGTTGAAATGATTAAAATCTAGAATGTTGCGAAAACGCTGACGCGTGACCTAATTTAGGCGTTATTCTCCGTGCATGCTCCCGGGGGAAAAGATAAAGATGAAATGAAATGATGTGTTAGTCGGGATGAAATGGTACAAGGTGAAGGGCATTGGTTGATTAATCTATGTTAGTATTTTTTTTATCTAATCTTAACGCCGCGTCGCACTGCGTTCTACGCATTATCGTCTGAAATTGTATACACTGAGCGGAGCACAGGCGAAGTGCTCTTATCTATTTTATTTTTATTTTTACCCATATGCACTGATAGTTTGTTATCACTTTCACTATGACACTCAACACTAAACCGCACGCTGGGCTCCGGGCGGCACGGATGCTGCTGCGGCTGGGTAGCGAAAACGGGCGTGACCACCGCGCGCCGCCCGGCCACCCGCCGCCGTCACGCCGCCGCTGCCGCCAACACTCCTAGTAGGTACTGCTACCATTACCATCACTTATATTGTAGCATACCTAGTGATGAATGTCGTGTGTGGAAACTCCATCACTCAGCGATGATAAAGGCAATAATAAAGCTTATGTTTAGCGATGATATTGCTTGCTTCATCGTTTCTATTTCTGTTTGTTTTTCAGCCAATTGTTTCTTATGGACTTTGTAATCGGGCTCTGATAGCGTCTCATACTTGGTCAGTGGAATATTTATCAAATGATTGATAGGTGATATAGTTAGTCACGGGATATATTCATACTACTAGTGTCTAGTCTATGTGAGTAAACAGTAAACTCTTTCGATTTGATGATACAGCCATCACTTACAGTTATCAAGCTGGCGAGTTTTAATTGTAAAGCGGCAACTTGATCCGCACATATCAACTTAAGCGAACAAGTTTCACAACAATAAAATAAGTAGCTATTTATTTGATGTAATTCTTCCCATTCGTTATTGCATAAACTCGTGGTAGTTATACAAGCTCCCATGTTTGTCTTTCTCACAGAATGTGTCATCGTGTTTAATTTGTAAGATGGCGCGTCTCAAATAACATAATTTAGTTTCAGCGTTTAAATATAAACATGAACTTAGGTCGTTTTCGGTTAAGGGTATTAGGGAGTCCTTTCTTAGGCTCACAGCGGCGTATTGGCGTATTGGCTTACTGGATTTATGATTGTTGCGGTGTAGGGATTAATTTCAAAACTTTAAACGTATCTCTATTGATGAGAGGAATTTTAATTTCAAAAATCATGAAGTGTGAAGTAAATTATAAATGTATGTAAAGTCATCAGAGCTGACTAGTAGGCTAAGGTCACTAGGCAGTCTGCCTGATATTATGTTGAGCTGATTCAATAATTCATTGGGAGTGATAAGATGTAGATTGAATCTTCTTTTATAAATATAAGTAATCGCATTTAAAGTTAAATCTTGCATGTTTTTAAGGTGTGACAAAATATTGAAAGCTAATAATGCTCATTGCGTGAATTCTGATGAGCTAGACATATTTGATAAATCCTTTCGTAACATATTTACCGATCTATCCTGCTCTATTACGCTGTTTTTCCATAATTTCTTCAATTCTTTTCATGAAATTAAATTCAGCTTCAAATATGGATGTTTGATTTTTCCACGCTGCTGCTAAGTGGTTTTGGTGGATGTTATAAGAGCAATGTTCTTCTCATACTTTGCCGCAAAGTTATCGTCGAGTACTCCAAAGAATGATTTAGCTATATTGCCTACGACATTGATAAGGCCTTGCCTCTGGCGTGAGTGAGCTGACCGAGCATCATATGATTGTAGTACTCGAGCTCTGCCTCACCGTAACGTAACTGCAACATGATCCCGTCGCAATCAGACTCCATTTTTATCGTCGAACATTTGTTTTCTAACTACTTGATATATTGTACGAACGCTTCATTTCCTTGCCAGTAAGTGTTCATATTATAATACGAGTTTTCAATGATCTCTAATTATGTGCATGTTAGATAAGCGATCGAAATAAATACTTTTGTGATCTTGAAAATTAGTTAAGTATGTTATATTTGCTTTCTACTGTTAATATATTCATAAATAATAATAAAATAGACACAACTGTTATAGCGAAGCAGTATCGATTTTAACGAGTTCTTTTGTTCGTTGTTTGATAGGTAGTTTGATCCTGATATTTGATCATTACTTACTTGTGTATCATTATTTACTTTATTGACGAATGGGGTCCAGTGAAGATGGGTTTGCGCTTTCGTTTTCAATATTTACGGGTAAGATGGAAAGTTTAACTATTGGCCTTTTCATTTCACCGTTCTTGGTTCTAAGGGTAACCACTCTTACGTAGCCGTCTGTGCCGGGGTGAAGCTGAAGGTAGTATAACTCTACCTAACGCCCACTTCCGAGCTGGTAGGTTTGCGTCGTGGATTACTACGACGTCGTTAAGTTTGATATTTTGTTGAGGTGCCTTCCATTTACTCCTTGATGGTAGCTGAGTTAGGTATTCGTTGCGCCATCGTTGCCAAATATCGTTAAATATTTTCTGTGTATGGTGCCATCGGGTTCTGAGGTCATTTTCTGTGTCGATCAACGTTAATGTGGAGCCGCTGCTAAGAAAATGAGCCGGTGTTAAAAAGTTCAAGTCGTCAGGGTCCTCTGACAGCGGGCACAGTGGTCTGGAGTTTAAACATCCTTCAAGTTGTGCTAATAATGTGCTATATTCTTCAAATGTGAGCCGTTGCTCTCCAATTACTCTTTTAGTATGGTGTTTTAGACTCCGTACCGCTGATTCCCATAGACCTCCCGCCGAAGGCCACGAGGGGGCGTTGAAATGACAAACGATTTCTAGTTCAGTTGTTTTTTAAGTACCTATATTAAACTCTTGTTCTTGTAATATTGAGTTTATCTCTTCCTCTAAAATTCTGTTACCCTTAATAAAATAGGTTCCTTGATCACTGTACATAGGTATGGGCCATACGGCGCAGGGCCGCTAAAAATGCTGAGGATGTTTATTCGGAAACCAGCTCTAGATGTACAGCTTTGGTAGCCATACATACGAATACTGCTATATAGTTAGTACCCTTAGTGCAGCTGATGCCACGGCCCTTGTTTGCTTTTACATAAACATAGGATGTGTAGTCCAATCCAGTATGTAGGATGGGTCGCGATGGGTTGCTACGTGCTGCTAGGTAGGTCACCCATCAGTTGATAGTGTTTAGATGGTTCTTGTTTTCTACATACTACACATCTTAATTGCTTTTTTGTCAATCTGTTGCCGCCGACAATCCAGTAATTTTGTCTAATGAATAAGATTATGAGCATAATCTATGATAAGAACCGCTAGTCTGAAAAAAAAATTATTTTTATGAGCACGTAAACTGTTCATTTCTTCCTTAAATTCTTAGTTTTGTATATTTTTTATTATAATTAATCGCGCTTGTTTTAGTTCCTGTAGAGTAAAATATCCTTTATTCGTTTGTTTTATTTTTAAATATAAATATCCACGCTACCATACGTATTGTTTGTAAAAATGAGCTATGCTTATTAAGCAAATCTTGTATCAATAAACCATGTGGCTGACCTTGAATCGCTGTGTTTACTTGTAAGTACCTTTTTAATTTTTAACTGTTCTTCCGTTTTATAGATTTGATCACTTATTTGCTCTAAATTAAATGTGCTGAACCATTCGGGTCCGTTTTGTCACAGGCTGTTATTTAATAATTGGGCGGGATACAAGCCACTACTAGCTGGATCTGCTGGGTTTTCATTGAACTTAACATAATGCCAGCAGCTGGCAGGCATTATTTTGAGTGTGCTGTAATCTTATTTGCTACGAATTGCTTCCACCTCCTTGTTTCACCTTTTACCCATGCTAAAACCACCATAGAATCACTCCAACCCAATATTTCTGTTTTATATTGATTTAAGCATGTTAAAACTTTCTCCATTAATTTAGATAGTAACTGAGCGCCACACAATTCTAATTGAGGAATAGTTAGGTTTTTGTTCCTCGGTACAAGCTTTGACTTATAAGTGCTAACAAAAAAGGAGGTTACCATTATGACGTACTTATTGAAAATGGGTTTTTGAAAATTTGCAAGTAAATAATAGGCAAGAGATTATTTTCAAAGAAAGGGCGAATGTTCGATTTGATTTGCCAGCAAACTAGAAAAATAACTTTAATGTATTGTGTACGGTGATGCGGGTGAGAGTTGCCTGAATAACGTTAAATCTGTCATACCACGATTTTAAGTTCAATCACTGGTTCAATTATATTTTATTTGTAGGCTGGTTGGGTTTAATTTAATTTACCAAATACTTTTTTTAGGAGTGAGATACTAAAAATAGATAAATTTGTCAATTTGATATGCACCGTATTTTTACTGCCCTCTGCCTCTGCTCGGCAAGCTTTCACTATTTTCAGGGTCATATAATAAGTAGCTTATGCATTGAATATCAATAAATAAAACAACTCTTTCAATGCAACATTTAATTTACTGACACATAAACCCCAATTAACTTGTTTAATATGTGTTTAAGATTTTGATGTAGCCAAGAATACCTACTTACAGTATCATTTAAGTAAACTACAGCGATGATAATAAATTAAATAATGAAAACTCTTAATGTCATTTTATATAAACTATGAGTAAATACTCAGAACACTGTACATAAGAACTATTCTAAGATTGTACTATGTTAAATTGATGATTAAATGTGGACTTACTTTAGAAAATACAAGTAAATACTATATACATAGGTAATTAAATAAATTTTTGCATGTTCATGCGTAATTTTAGAAACAAAACAAAAGTTATCAAGTAGGTATTTTATTACTAGTTATTATTGAAACATTCATAACTTTATCCCTAAAGGGGCAGAACAAAGGATGTCACATTTGACAAATTTGGAGGTGTTATATAGAGGGTGGAATTTTTGAATGCCCCCTGGAGGGAAAGTACTCTAAATAATAGAAGATAGCAAATTTTACTCCAAAGAAACATTCCTTTATTTTGGAAAAGAAGTAAAACTGCATTCAAAGATTTTTCGAAAATTTGCTTGCTTCATCCAGAAATCGAACCAACTAAAATCTAAAAATGAAGATTTCATGGTTTTTCTTACATTAAATTAATCTAGTATACTATAGAGATTTCATTCTTGTGATTGACCCTAACGATTGATGCAATAAAATTACAGGGTGTCATTTTTACAGATTTAAGTTGGTTCGATTCCCAGGGGAAGCGAGCGAATTTTTGAAAATATTTGAAAAGTTTTATTTCTTTTCCAAAATAAAGGAATGTTTCGTTGGAGTAAAATTTGCTATCCCTATTATTTAGAGTAGTTTCCCTTAAGGGGGCATTCAAAAATTCCACCCTGTATAATGATAGATAGAGACTTTTACAATGACGGGGGATCAGCCTTTAGCCCACAAAAACGTTCATATTTAAATTTAACATAAATAGTTACAATTTTAGAGATCAATCTACATTTGTACAACTTAAGTAGTAGCTGTAGTATCAATCAATCAAACAGAGAGTACCTATTTTTGTCGTCCAGTTGTTTGTAAAGGGCAATTATACAGGATTGTTTTTTAGGCACCAGCCAAATTTAAATGTTAGTTACTTTGATACGATATAAACGTACTATCGAAAAATGTTCTGGTGTTCCACCTTTAAGGCTAAATTCACTTGCGCTTTAATAACTAGGCAGTTCGGTTAGCTCCGCCTTGTAACTTGTCTTATTTGGTAAACAAGATTTCGAGATCAAATGATGTATTTTTATTTAAATAAAAAAATATAAAATAAACAAATCATTACATTTAAATGGTTTCACTGTTGAGTTACAATTTATTATTATAGTTCATTGTTATCGTAACAAACATATTTTTAAACAAATAAGACAAGTTAAAAAAAAATTGTTTTAACCCCTTATTCATATGAAATATCAAATTAAAATAGTTTATAAAATGTTTAGTTTCTTTCACTCTTTTGCAAAATGAAAGAGAGCCAACACATTTAATCAGTGTTTTAATAATATTCGGAGAAAAAGGGATCACAAAAAACTAACCCGCATCGACAAGGGTTTACCTGCGACTAAGTAACTAACAAGGAGTAAACAAAGTGCAAGCACACCGATGATTATAGATATGAGATCTATATTGTTTCAGTGGCTGCAGAGAAAAGCAGGCGGAGCTTCGATCCAAAAGCCGTTCTAGTGAAAATTTTCTTAACTGGAACACCGGAACGTGAGGCGATTGTACCTGCATATTTATTTTAGTGTCGCTCAGTACAAAAAAGTAGAAATATAGAACCACAAACTTTTTTAAAAATAGTCGCTGTATTTGAACAATGCTACTACGAAGCGACATTTCATTGATAATACTACCACGTGGTATTACAAGATGTCTTTATTTTAATGGTAATTTAGAGTGACCATGGTTTGCTTAATATGTTAGCGGATATATTAATATTTTGTAAAAAAAATACGTTTTTTTTGCAAAAATCTTTTCTATAAATGATACTTATTGTGTAAATAAAATTTGGCCGGTGACTACAAATCAACCCTGTATATTTAATAAGGATCGAGGCACAAGCAATGACTGTACTGTAAATATTACTTCATTATAAAAAGCTTTACACTTTTGGATTTGAAATCTTTTTAGCATTAAATTTGTATGTTCGTAGGTACATTTTGGCTTACGCTGGCAAAGTGAAGGCCAATTTATAAACAGTTTTCTTGCGTTATTTAGGCCATTTTTTGTCGATGTTGGTCGCAGTAGGCCAACTTGTATCCAATATCATTTGTATTATTCACATCACTTAAGAAACCTTGTTCAAATTGAGGAAGGTTTCGGCTTAATTTTATACAGATCAGTTTATAACTTCATATATTTTTTTCTGGAAGAAATCGTTTCCTATTAATAAGACCAAATTTAATAGCATACTTGTTTATTTATTTTGTTTCATGAAATAAAATGTTGCTTTAATAGTGCTATGAAATATAAATATAGTTTTTGTAAGATTAAACATTCAAGAGGAGATATGAGTAATAAATAATAATCTTAATAAGAGAGGGCACAACCTAGTAAACGGTGACCTTATACAGTGGATTTCAATGTTAAACATTTAAAAAACTGTAATTAATAAGTGTAGCCATGACAACCAGAATCTAGTTTTATATTTGCGCAGGTGCGATCGATTTACAAACTATTTTAGAGCGCAATTAGGCATTGTTTATATTTTTATTATTGACAAATACGGTTGATGTCATATGCTGCCAAACACGAAACACACTTCTATGATTTCTGCGTTCACTGCAAATAAATAATCATACGCGATCACAAGATCGCGTATGATTATTTATAAACAGTAGAAAAAGTAAAACAATATCTGTCCCCTTCACACTCATAAGCTAAACCGCGCGCGAGAGAGACGGACAGACTTTTCATGATGCGCATACAGTACGACGTCACGCCACGCGCTTATTCACAGAGAACACACAAGAGCAATGTGTCAATTTGTTGAAGGCGCCAGCTTTAGTTAATTTAGGTATAACTCATTTCCTGTATCAATTTGCTTAAACCTGCATTAGCCAAGTGCAAAAACATATATTTATATTTTCATCTTCTATAAGAAATATAAATATATAATAAATATATAAGAAATTACTAATCCCTACTGTTTTTTCCACTCTTGACAATAAAAAATCTCATTTTTGTCTCTTGAAAGTATATAATGAGAGGATAAAGTTAACTAAGGCTATCCTTGTTTAGTTATCATAGTTTGCATTGAAATTCACATTATGACAATTTATGGTATCTTACAAGCTAAAATTACATGCTAAAAAGCGACTGCTTCATACTAACGTAAGAAAAATATATGCTCCCGGCATATAACCTATTATAGCTCCATTTTAACGATTGCAATATCGATTGAGCTTTTGAAGCAAACTACACTTTCCCACATTTATTGCTTTAGGAAACGTTATCTACATCATTTTGTTGAATAATTTTGAATTAGGGGAAACGGTATAGCTATTGGCCCCTGTATAGTAATTGGACATTTCAACTTTGTTGCCAAAAAACTAGCAACATCCCATAGAAATAGTAGATTTCAAAGCTTATTAATAGCAACACTTTCATTCTCTGTCAAAAAGTTTCATCCAAATTCCGCTAGGTTGTTTGGTTCTTTTCCGACGTGTGATGTTTTGCGGAACTAACAAATTCAGGTGAGTTTGTTAAAAAAACGTTAAGACTGCATCTACTTTTCTGTGAGATATTTTGAAATGGGTATGTACTTGGTCCGTTGTTTAAAATGTATAAAACATAGCCTTTTTAAGCGTTCTAAACATATTAAAGGTGTATTATAACCCTATATTCTACATAACCTCAAAATTTTGTGGTGGCCAATAGCTGTCACAATTATTTGAATAATTTATAGTTATTGGCCTCCTATGCCAATAGCTGTATTTAAAAAAAAAAGTTAAAATAGCGTTTTTATTAAAGATAACGTCTTCTGTTACATTGTTTAGTATTCTCTATAATTTCTGTAAATTTTAAAGCATTCTGCACAGTTAATAGCCTAGGCCAATAACTGTGTCATGCGCAAACATATCCTTGAGAAAAAGAAGGCCAATAACTATAATGCTTTATTTATTTATTTTGGATCAATTATCTAAAAAAAAATATTTACTTGTTTATACAGTTACACAAGAAAAGATGCCAAAGATACCCAACTACGCCAAAGAGGCCCTAGATGAGGCTTTAGAAAAATTAAATTCAAAAGCAATGTCTTTGAGAGCAGTCGCCAAAAAATATAATATACCCAGAGCAACTTTACAGTTTAAACTCAAAAATCCTACTACAAAATCTGAATTTGGGCCAACACCGTATCTAACAAATGAGGAAGAAAATAATATCGCAGAGTGGTTGATTAACATGTCTCGTAAAGGGTTTCCTAGGAAATCCGATGACGTTTTAGACACAGTTCAAAAGTTTTTGACTGAAAATCCACGCGTTACTCCTTTTCTTAACAACAGGCCTGGTCAGGGATGGCTCAAAGCTTTTTTAAAACGGCACCCTAGTTTAGTATCAAGAACCAGCGAGGGGGTTACTAAAGCCAGTGCCTGCGTGTCTGAAACCGACATTAAAAAATGGTTTCTCGAAATAAAAAACTACTTCACTGACGAAAACCTGTCAGACGTAATTCAGGACCCAAAACGTGTCTTTAATGCTGACGAGACAGGTTTTCAACTCTGTCCTTCTACTGGTCGCGTGCTTGCTGCTAAAGGAGACAAAAATATATATGCTGTGGAACAAGGAAACTCAAAAGAAAATGTTACAGTGCTTTTTGCATTTTCTGCCGATGGGAAGACTTGTCCTCCTTTAATAGTCTTTCCGTACAAACGCCTACCTGATAAAATTGCGACATCGGTGCCACCTAAATGGGGTATTGGACGCAGTGATTCAGGGTGGATGACGGCAGATGTTTTTAACCAGTTCATTACTGAGTTGTTTGACCCATATCTTGCTGAAAATAACATCACAAAACCTGTTATCTTGTTTATTGATGGCCATAAAAGTCATATCACTTTACAGCTTAGTTTGACTTGTAAAGAGCTAGGAATTGAATTGGTAGCTCTTTACCCCAACACCACTCGAATCACTCAGCCAGCAGATGTTTCCGTATTTGGACCAATAAAAAAAATGTACCGAAAAGCAGTACGAAAATTTCAGTCAGAAAACTTTGGCGAGGTGGTAACAAAGCTCAACATTGCTATTATTTTAAAAACCGTTGTTGACCAATTAAAACCTGAAACAATAATAAATGGTTTTCGGGCATGTGGCTTGTGTCCCTTTGATGAGAATGCAATAGATTACTCCAAATGTTTAGGGGCAACTAAAAGTGTTGAAGAGGCAGACAGCCAAAGAGCAGACAATGACGAAAACAAGGTCATGTCCCTAAAAAAGTTTGAAGATATTGTAGGGGTTGAAATGATAGACAAGATGAAAGCACTGAAATCTCAAGGTTTCACGCAGAATGATTCCTCACCTACATTATTCAAACTTTGGAGTTTTTTTCAAAGTGATCCTCTACAGAAAGAATCAACTAATATTGAAATACAATCTAATAATAACATAACAAACGTAAATCTCATCAGTGAAAATGTTGTGACATCAGTTAAAATTACTATGACACCTACCAAAACTCCTATGGATTTGTGCCAACCTTCTTCTTCTACCTCTGCTGTAACCACAATGACAGAAACTACTCAACTTAATAAGTCAATTAGTGACTACTTACAGAATGCCCCAGAAAATAAAAGGAAGTCTATTCGAAAGACAGAAAAGACTCCATTTGTGATAACTTCCGAAAATTTTAGATCAGCTATTGAAAAAAAAGAGATGGAAAAGCAAGAAATACAGAAACAAAAAATGGAAAAGAAAAGAATAAGAGAGGAGAAGAAAGAAAATGCTCTGAAGACTAAAAAAGGCAAAGGCGTTGGAAAGAAGTCAAAAAATATTAATCAAGGAAAAGACATTATTGACATAAAGTCTGAAACGGAAAATGCTAAAGAGGAAAACATTGGTGACGTTAAAAACGACGGTAAAGTAAAGATTCTATCAAGTATAGAGCTAGTTTCTTGTGACGTGTGCCGGCGTCTGGCTATTAAAAATAAGTCACTACTATGTAGTTCATGCAAAAAGCACTACCATCGCCAATGCATTCCTCGAAAACACCTCGAGCACATGCCAGATGACGATGAGCTGTCGGGATTTATATGCCACAACTGTTTCTTACTGAATGACGACTCTGGTGATGAATCTGAATCTTATAAAGAGGAAGATCATGATGAAGAAATGATTTAGTTATATTAATAATATATATTCATCACCAAAGTCATGGTGTCAAGTCCGAAAGCTGATCGTCATCTGGTACATGCTCGCTCGAGGTGCTTTCGAAGAGTGACGATGACAACACTTTTTGCATTAACTACATTACTATGTAAAATAAATACTATTTTTGTGTTAAAATTTCAATTTCTATTATGTTTTTAAATATGGCTAATAACTGTGTGATCTCATGGCCAATAACTATAATTTTATGGCCAATAACTGTGATTTTACGTTTTCTATTTTTAAGTTCAGATTATTCCTCAAATATTTAATAAAAGTTTGTGTAAGGCACTTTTTCTAGTAAATAAATGAATAAAGAAACATATATCGTGAGTTTTATTTATTTTTAAGCTACAAATTAATTTTAAATTGATTTTTTCTATCGAGTGGTCGCTTAAGTGGCCAATTACTATACCGTTTCCCCTATATTAATTCATTAGTCCAGTATATCCGACTTTTAAGCTAAAGAATTATATGTACTCAACACAAATTACACAATTATACAGGGTCCGTGTATAATAGAAAATAATATTTGAATAGCAGATTAGGAATGATCACTCATCAGTCTTAATCTGCTATTAAAATATTATTGACTATTATTAGGCGACCCTATATTTAAGGAAACTTTACTTTAATAAGTTTCTTTTATAGCCTTAATTGTTCATGAATCGCAACAATAAATTGGAAACTTCATTCATCTTTTTCAGTCGTCTTAATCAGAAATAGCAGACAACAGACGAATCTTACGATAAACACAGTAAGCTAACAAATATGTACCTAATAGATAAAGTTGCTTAGATTGTTTTTTTAAGTCTTTTTACTAATGTATTAATAAATATACATGGTTCTCCTATAATAGTGTATAATATTTTAACCCGGGCGCCAGACTTAGCTTCAAAGATTTGCACAAATCTTTGACGACTTTGCAAAGTCATTTGAACACATATTGACGTAACCTGCCAGACTTGCTTCGCAAACACTTTTCTCCACAGTATGCTAGTAGACAACAAACAAGATGGACAACGATTTTGTAGACTCAGTTAGCCTGTATTATTTGTATATATGTAATTATATTTTTTTTATTTGTTATTTTTCGGGTCCCATGTAGATAGTTGCCCCTGTAACAACTCTACAAATTCCAGAACGCACTCGCTGCCCCAGTCCATTATATGGCCGCATGCAGTGTAACATGCACACAACCGTCCCGCTCAACAACGCTCGAGCAACTGGACACTGAACAAGTGTGGCAGGCCACGCAAACATTTGCACACATTCAACTTTGAACGCTTTGATGTGTGGAAAAAGACCGACACCGGATGGCAAAGTGCAAAGCTTTGTGCAAACGTTGAATACATATGCAAAGTCCAGCGCCACACATAGTATTCAAACATTTGTTCAAACATTTGAAGCTAAGTCTGGCGCCGGCCTAAGAGCAGGTTAAGAATATTGATAGAATTTACAATCAACAAATGAAATTTTATTGAATTTGTGTGAGTAGAAAGAAATCATGCCTGCTATGCAGAGTGCGTCAAAAGCCTTACACCGCAATCAGAACTACTTGAATCTAACCTACGACTTATTAACTATCTACTCTCTGGTTTCGGCTTGGGCGGCTTGAACCCGCCCATCATTTTTTTCTTTTTCTTTTCTTTGCCGGTCTGGAAAGTCTTCCAACTTTCTACTCGGCTTTGACGAGATTCCTGAAACAAGGAAAAATTATAAACAAGGTGTTCCTGTTGTTACCCCTAACTCTAGACTCTAGGGTATTAATGGGAGCATGTAATAGAAACAAATAACATGTGAATAATGTTTCAAGCTTAATTTGTTTTTTGTTTTTATTTTTCATACAAAATAATTCAATTAAGTCAAAACATCTTATGTAAAACACCTTTAAGCGAAGTATGACATCGTTGCATTTTCTATCACTTTTTTTATTGCTATGCACAGGTACAGTTCGCAACGTTTTGCGTTGTACATTGTATGCAACGTTCCTTCAACGTTTAAAGTGTTTTTTTTTATGTTTATTGTATAGCTTCAGTGACATGCGAAAAAAAGAAAAGAAAAGAGATTTTACAAGGGTGATTATTTATGAACTCATTATATTAAGATTGATGATATCTTGGAAATTCTGTGGCAAAAAGTATTATTTTTTAGTAACGAATAAAACCTCAAGGTTATGGGATATCAAAAAGAACACCTTGTGTTTACTTATACAAACAGTATGTTTTTTGACTATGGATAAATTAATCTGGATTGCAAAATGAAATTTATTTTAATGTTACATAATTAATATCAAATAAACATAATTACTAGCTACCATTCAGGGTTTTGCCACCCTCATACGAACACTCTCGTTTATCACTAGGGTTAAAAATAAATGTGTGTAACATGAACCTTAAAATATTCTCACAATTGTTTTATTTTCGGTCTTAATATTGGTAAGTAAAGTTGTTAACCGTCTCTGAATATCAACGAAGTTTCCAAAAAAGTTAGATACTTATAATCATAAAGAAATACACAAAAAAAAATTTAAACGAAATTATAAAGATAAGACTCAAGTTTTCAGGTTTTCTCTCATTTTTAAAAAAATAATATTTAGAATTATATTTCGGTTGTGCCCCTTTAATACCCTGTATAGTGCTTCTCGAGAACAACTGTGTAGGGCCGTAGGGCAACACCTCTAACCACTGTTAGGCTTCAACAAAAAATAAGTGTAAGCTAGGTGCAGAACCGTGAGTCCCTATCGGTGGACGAGTTACACCGTGAGGCTGTAAGTCGGAAAGAGTCACACATAAACCGGCGGCTTCCCTCGGCCCACCGTGTATCCATAAGAATTTCACCAACGAAAAAAAGGTACAGTATAGTAGCTGCGACCTGAAACCCGGGTCGCGGTAATGGCGCTTCAGGCGCGCGCGGTTATTTCGGCGTTCCGCGGGGCTGCCACGGCTAAATCGTAAGAGATGAAATTTCACAAAGTGGTAGCTCTATATCCAATCGGGGGACGCTTGGATTAGTCGGTCTTGCGGCACTCTTATCCAGGATTTGTAATTATCCAAAGAGCATTTATTCCAAGGTGACCTCTGAGAAGTGGTCTTTGTCAACAGACTGTATTTTGGCTGAAGTTGCGATTAGTGTCGTTTGAAATATTTACCCCTTGGAGGCTCAATCAAGATCAGTATCAAAAATAAATAAAATAAATGTACAAAACAAATAGTTTAATTTCTCCTAAAACCATGAGTTTTTTTTAAATATAGACTAAGCCCGCGTTTAACTTCTATCTCACCTGATAGAATGAGAAGACGTGTCCAACATGAAAACATAGCTTGGGTAAGAACTGGCTCTTCATATTTTTTTTTTCTGACACCCACACAACATTATCTAGCCCAAATTAAGTTTCCTAAAGAACTTGTGTTATAGATACTAGGTAACTGATTACTTAAGAAATATATAAACATACATATTGAATAAAATATAATATATAAAGCTGAAGAGTTTGTTTGTTTGTTTGAACGCGCTAATCTCAGAAACTACAAGTGGGATTTGAAAAATTCTTTTTGCATTTCATAGCCCAACTCTTGAGGAAGGTTATAGGCTATATCTTATCCCGAAATTCCCACGGAATCAAAAGTTATGCGGGTAAAACCGCGCGCGGTGGCTAGTATATACATATTTTTATCCATGACTTGACGACTGTTAATCACACAAATATCCGCCGCCGGGATTCGAACCCAGGACCTCTGGCATAGAAGGCAATGTATGTTACCGCTACACCAGCCGTTCGTCTGAATTGCCAGAACACATCACCACTGGAGCGGTAATATTTGGTGGCAGTGTTTTATTTTTAACTTTCGGGATACGAAAAAGACAATCATAGAATAAAAACTGATAATTAAAACATTACACACCTCAAAGTTCTTAGCCCATTCTTTCTCCATTGTCATCTGCTCTTCTTGGTCTATTTCCGCTTCCCTTTTGCGTTTCCTCTCCTCCATATCTCTTACTTCCAAATGTTGACGTTTTCGTTCCATATCAGCAAATAACTGCAATAGATTTTAACATGATGAAATTTGGTTATGCTGCCACCAAGGATTAAATAAAAATATAAGCAAAATAGAACATTGAATAGCATATGAACACATGGTAAGTCGTCGTGGCGCCGCGGTTACTGTGCATATCAAACGATATCGCAAGTTAAGCGCGCTCGGTGCGGCCGGTATTAGGATGGGTGACCGCCGAACATTCATTTCACACGGCGACTTCCGTGCTTCGGAGGGCACGTTAAGCAGTCGCTCCCGGGTGCTGTATACTTGTATAAAGTAGTCGTTAGGGTTTGTCAGAAGCCATTTCGGCACTCTGAAATATCATATCTGACATCCACCATGGATTATGGCCTAAACCTCCTCGTCACCCAGAGGAGAGACTCATAGCCCAGCAGTGGGCTCATTACACGGAGTTGTAATGATGATGATGATGATGACATGGTTATCCGTCTTGAGAAATATTTTTTTTTACAGCTGTCGAACCAATTGCCTGAGTTGAGCCCGGAACCTATTATAAGGAGTCGAAAACATAACTATACAGGTTGACTGGTGACAAATTTTATATCCTGAAGGACAACACTCTCGATTCTGATCATAATTATGTAATAAAAGTATTAATTTTTCACTACATTCCCTATAAATAAATACTTCTATGTTACTATTTACTTTACATACAACTGAGTCGATCGCGGCACGTGACCTGGCAGGCGGATTGCTGCCGATGCTAGCGTAACCATTTAAAGTTTACTCAGTAAATAATTAATATTTCTTTTTTATTATATTTTTTTATTATATTCTCTTCATGTAGTATGATCTCAAACTATCACGTCCTTGAATTTCAAAAGTGACCCACCAGTCACTCTGTATAATAAATAATTATTTATATTACAGTTAGATTCATAGATTAGATCAACTTCTGTGATATTTTCCCTACTTTCTATGCAGCTTGATTCGCGGCAAAATAGGATTGATATAACTTTTGACTACAATGAAAAACCATTATTGCTCTGCCACATTCCAAGTACTAATTTATTTGCAAAGCAGAGATACTATAGTTTATTTAAATATAATAGAACATAATGGGTTCTCGGTTTATTTGAACCAAGTTACTAATGTTGCATTATAATTAATTACATTGAATTTAAATCCTTAGTGCCAACGCTGCGTCACGCATTCGAACGCGCGTTTCATGCAAAACTGCAACGTCAGTACCATACGCGCGTTCGATACGGACGTTCGGAATGCGCCAAGCGCCTCGTATGATACGCGCGTACGGTACGGAAAATGTTATGAAAGTTTGTATGTTTGAATCCCTCTTAGCAGGTGTTATATAAATCTATAGGTGTACCTATTTGAAGATACGTAGGAACATACGGTACGCGAGTTCGAACGCAGCGTTGGCACTTAGTAGCTAAAGGTATGTGAGTATTATAATTTTACCTTCATAGTCATAACATACACCGCATGTTTAAACTTAATGGGATCATCTTCTGGTATGCCCTCTTCTGAACGACCTTCTTTTCTTTGCTTTTTCCGTTTTTGTTCAATCTTAAATAAAAAAATCTTATTAATATTTAAATTGGAATGAAATACCAGCATTATGAAGAGTATGTTTAAAGAAATAGCTAGGTTGTGATAAAATTGTAAACAAAAATGTTGTGTTTGTGCTAGTGTTCATAGAAGACTTGCTTCATCTCATTCCAGATGAAGATTCAGGTAATGCTTACCACAAAAGTGCATTGTCATTGGAACTGAATCAACTGAAGAAATTCAACTCCATAGAATTGGAGGAAGTGTTTCTAAATCAGCATGAAATATTGCATCTAAACAAAAAAAGCACAATATTGCAAGTCAAATAAAAGGTCTGCAGAATTAGAACTGGAAACAAAAAAAAATGGGTTCACGCACAACTAACTAAAAACATTCTGGACTACTAAATAACAAGTGAGAGTTTTTCTGCTCTGATACTGATACATTAAACACAACAACTCTGAGAACAGAAGAAAGCCTTCACGAGCTAGAAATAGCTTTAGAGAACCTTAATCTAGACATCCTAGGTATTAGTGAGCTGCGCAGACTCGGTGAAAAAATTGAAGAACGTGCTGACTATATATTATTTTACAAAGGGGAAATAGCTGGTCATAGAGGAGTAGGATTCCTTATCAAACAATCAATGAAAAAACAAATTCAAGAAATCATTGGAATCTCAGACCGAATAGCAGTACTCAACGTCAACATACAGCGATATGGAAAATTATGGTCAAGCATACAAGTATACGCCCAAGTATAACAGAGAAAGCAACAAAAAATGAGACCAAAATATTCTATTCCCAGTTAGCACAAACCTTAACAATCTACTCACAGGACCACATAATACTTATGGGAGACTTCAACGCTCAAGTGGGATCAAAACAGAATAAGGAAGAACATATATTGGGAAACTTCGGTCATGGGAAAAGAAGCCCAAATGGGGAACTATTAGTAGAACTCCTTCTTGAACATAACTTGACTCTTCTCAACAGCATATACAAGAAGGAAAAGAGAAACAAGTGGACCTGGATCTCCCCTGATGGCAGATACAAAAATGAGATTGACTTTATAATTACAAGTTATCCCAAAGCATTCACAGACACATCAATAGTAACGAAATTGAACTTCAACACAAACCATCGCATGGTAAAAAGCTCGTTAAGGTTGGAACCACCAAAGAAATCAAGAACACATATAAAGCCACAGAAAAGGGAGTGTTTGAGCAACAAAACAGTGAAAGAAATTTCTAAGTCTTTGAGCCGAACAGCCAGCATAATGGTACAAAATGGTAAAGACTCAAATATACATCTCAAGTATGAAAGGCTGGAGAAACAATTAAGTGTGGTTAAAACTGGAAACAAGCAGGGAAAGAAGTATGAACTAAGTGACACAACACTACAACTTATTGATATGCGCAAAAAATTGCTTGCTAATCAGCCTAACAAAGAAAATATCAAACAAATCGCCGAACTAAGCAAGGAGATTAGAACTAATATCAGGAAAGATAGAAAGAAAAGAAGATTACAAACAATAGAAAGACACACAACGAAAACAGGGGGTGTGAAAAAAGCGTTCAAAGAACTAAGCGAAATTAAGAGAGACTGGATACCAAAACTAATCAAAAAAGATGATACTACTACAAACAGAAAAAATATTAATGAAATAGCTACAAAATTCTACCAGGACCTATACTCTTGTAAAGTTCAAAATCAGAGACAGGGACAAGTGACTGATATTAATAAAAAAGAACCAGAACCAAAAATACTGCCCTGCGAGGTTAAAAAGGTATTCTCAGCCAAAAATCAGAAAAAGCACCCGGCCCAGACAAAATTACAAATGAACTTCTCAAGGGCACCCTTGAAGACTTACTACCCATACTTACATCCATTTTTAATGAAATTTTGGAGACTGGCATAATTCCTATGCAGTGGAAAACATCACACATTATTCTCATATATAAAAAAGGGCAAAAAGAAGACATAGAGAACTACAGACCCATAAGTTTGATATCCAACATCTACAAGGTATTTTCTAAAGTAATCCCAGGAAGAATAAGCATGAAACTTGATGAAAACCAACCACGGGAACAGGCTGGATTCAGAAGAAACTTCTCCACTATTGACCATATACATACAGTGAAACAAATAATAGAAAAATACAAAGAGTACAACAAAACCCTCTATATGGCCTTTATAGACTACAGCAAAGCTTTTGACAGTATAAGCCACAAATCAATATGGGAAAGTTTAGAATAGCAAGGGATAGCCCCAAGATACATTGAAATAATTAAGAACATCTACACTAATAGCGAAGCGAGGATACAACTGGAATCCCTGGGAGGAAATTTCAAAATTCAAAAAGGAGTAAGACAGGGAGACCCCCTCTCACCTAAACTATTCTCGGCCGTCATGGAAGGTGTCTTCCGCAGATTGGACTGGGAAAGATTCGGTATTAGAATAGACGGAGCAACACTGAACCACCTTAGATTTGCGGACGACATGTCGTCCTAGTCCTATTTGAAGAAAACCCGAAACATCTAGAGGAAATGATAATGACCCTTAAGAAAGAGAGTATGAAAGTTGGCCTACACTTGAATAAAAACAAAACTAAAATGCTAACCAACTCAGACCCAAAAATAATAAAAATCGACTGTCAAGCTCTCGAATATGCTCAAAAATATGTGTACCTAGGACAGATAATATCTTTTAATGATCAGATGACAAAAGAAATCAACAACAGAATCATAAACGGGTGGAGGAAATATTGGTCGTTGAAAGAAATTTTTAAAACTAAGCAGCTGAGTCTACCAATAAAAAGAAAAGCTTTTGATACCTGTGTCCTTCCAGTTATCACTTATGGATGCGAAACATGGTCACTTACTAAACATCACAGACCTAAATTAGAACGTTGCCAAAGAGCTATGGAGAGAAGCATATTAGGAGTAAAAAAGCAGGACAGGATCAAAAGCTCAGAAATAAGAGGAAAAACTAAACTAAAAGACATAGCCGAACGGATAGACCAGCAAAAATGGCGATGGACAGGGCACATGATAAGAGACTCTCAAAATAAATGGAGCAGGGCTGTATCAGAGTGGTACCCAAGGGATGGCAAACCCTGTAAAGGACGTCAACAGATGAGATGGGAGGACGACCTTAAACTAGCAGTCGGACACAACTGGAGAAGAGTGGCAAGAGACAGAGCTCAATGGAAGGGGTTGGAGGAGGCCTATGGCAAGAGGCACACCGAACAAAGAGACATTCTGTAACATTATAAACTACTGTGTTGTTCTGAATAAAAGGCTTTATTATTATTATTTATACTTAAAGCTACACGCCTTTCGGCGGAAAGACCCGACAATTTGACCAGTCGGTCGGGGATCAGGGCAAGAGGGACAGAAACCGGCGAACTATTCGGGCAGTATCCAGCAAAACCGCTTTTTGCATGCGTGCTGGAAGCGAACCTCTGCCGAATCCCAGCCTTTCAAGGTTTTTGCTCAAAGTGGCTGGGGTCAAACCATTTGCGGATATTACAACCGGGATGATTTCGGTGGACGTAACTTCCCACATTTCGGTCACCTCGTGTGCAAGGTCCAAGTACTTGCGTTGCTTTTCGGTCTCGGCCTTCACGAGGTTCTCGTCATGGTTCTCTCATTATTATTATTTAAATTTATATAAAAAATATATCTCCTTTGAAGGGGTGATTTATTTTTTACGCGGGCATTAATACCAAGCGCAAAAATATTATTATGTTGTGATTATAGAGTTGCTGTTGATTAGTGATAATGGAGTGAGAAATTTTCTGGTGATACGACAGGTGTTTAAAATTATTGCTTTTTGTATGGTGTGTAGAATGTTATGAGGAAGGTTAAGGGCAGTGAAACTATTTTTGATGGACTTAGGCACGATTCCAGTTGAAGATACTACGATTGGGATAATGTGAACAAGATCGGCTCTCCACTGTTTTTTTATTTTGATAGCCAGATCTTGATATTTAGCCAGTTTTTCGGTAATTGTTTTCTGTACATTATTAGTATTAGGAACTGCAATGTCAATGAGGTATATACTTTTATTTATTTTATCATGGATAGTGATGTCTGGTCTATTGGCTGAGACAGTTTTATCTGTTATTATGGTTCGATCCCAGTAAATTTTTACTGTATTATTATCCAGTACGATGTCAGGTTGATATTTATAATAGGGCACTTTCTTGTGTATAAATTTATATTTGTGTGCTAAGTACTGATGAACTATTGCTGCAACCTGATCATGTTGATGTTTGTAATCAGTTTGAACGAGGGCTTTACAAGAACCTGTGACATTTTTATGTTGAATAGTTTCACTCCCTGAATTGGATCGTCTACAATTATCTACTAATTATTATATAAGCTCTGATTAGGTCAACAAATAGCTCATTCTTAATTTTACATAACCATGTCATGTATTTGTTTAATAGTCAGTAGTGTGGATCTTTACTAATATTGTGTATGTCTGTCTCGTTGCGCATTGCATTTATAGCTAAACCACAGGACAAATTTGAATGCAATTTGGAATGAAAATGAAGAACCAAGGCATTTTTTTTTAATATGAATGCATAAACTTTTTGTAATATATTTGAAAACTGAAATTATTTCATTTTATATACAAATACCCAAGCTTAAGCTTTGTTTGTAAGCTTTGTGAAAAATATTAGTGGTACAAAAACACAGGGTTTAAGAAGATTTAGCAAGAAAATATAAGTATTAACAATAGACTAACTTGAAAATAATATCATGTTTTTATGATAAATTGTTTTCCTCGTCACCACTACTTTCTATACCTATTAGGTACCTACTCGTATCTAGAAATGCTTGTCTGTTGAAAGTTTGTAAAAAAACTGCTTATCTTTTTTCACTTTTCATATAGTCTTTCTAAAGAGAAAATTCTCCTGAAATCTTAATTTTTAATGAGATATAAAAAATTAAATAAATTATGTTCTCAAGTGTATTTTTCAAAGTATGGCAATATGTTAACATTGCAGAGGTAACTTGCTTCTTTATTCTTAAAAATGGATTTATTGAGACGTCAAATTGTTTTTCTTTCTGATAACAATTTCTATTTTATAATGAAAATAAGTAAGCCCACATTTTGTAAATTTTGGCATAATTTCATATCTTAATATTGAATTTAAAGTACATTAATAAACATGAGCGGAAAAGTCATGATGTGACATTTCCCAAGATGGTGATTAGTTCCAATTTTTGCCACGCACCAAAAGATCCTTGTCGGACTATGGCAACAACTTTAAGTTAGAAACAGCTCATGAGAAACTCAGATTGAATATTGTCACAGCCTTAACCACAGATTGATAACTGAGTCTTAGTAAGTTTCCTATTTTTTACCCTTTGTGTATAGAACCCTAAAAATGATTCATGCCAAACTCTGGCAACCAACATATAAATAACAAATAGAACATGCCTATTGTAACCCTAGGCAAATAAAAGAAAGCATTTATGAAAAAACCAACTTACCATGTGTTCTGTACGTTCTTTAGCCTCCTGATATATATCCAAACATCTTTTTCTGGAATCCTCATTTTCAAGAGTTTTCCAGGCTCTGTTTACTATTTCAAAGGCCTGTTGTGCCCGCTCAGAGTCATCCTGAAAGATTTAAACCAATTTTACATTAAATTTTTATTCTAGCAAACAATGAGACAATAAAATTATACCTTTGACAACCACTGTCATTATCTTACATGCTTCCATCTTCTTAAACCTAGCCTTACCTATGATGAGTTGATTCTGGTTGTCCAGCCCGCTACCATCCCATCTGCGGAAGAAAATGAAATATTGACGGACATAACCGTCTAAACACAGAACCTTTCATTCATTTTACCAAGATTAAGATTAAGGGATGAGTTCAATGAATGTTAAATTCTGACATTGTTTTATCTTGGATAAAGGAACTTACAAGATCAATGGTCAATACTAGATGCATGGTAATATATATTTGGAATTTTTTGGAAATTTACAACAAATCACACACACACACACTCTCCAACTACTGCAAAAAAATTATGAAGTCAATAAATAATACATACTATATTTTTATCAGGATGCACAAGAATTGACAGTCTACGATACTTCTTCTTGATTTCATCAAGATTCACATCTGGTTCTAATTGTAAAACTTCAAACGGATTAAGGTTGAAGTAGGTAGATCCTGGGCGTAATAATCTTTCTATTTGTTGTTTTGGGGTGAGAACAGAATCTCTTTTCTCAATTTCTTTGACCTTAAACATTTAAAAAATTCTTGTTAGGTTTTGTACAATACTGAAATACAAATGGCATGCAACACTGGTATATATTGTATAAAATGATACGGTCTATCAAATACACTACCTTTAGGTTACTAAAGGATAAATATTATTTGTAATTTTTCATAAGATAAATACAGCTTGTTTATTTCGGGAGCACAACGAGGGGGTATTCTGACAAATAGGTTGCTGAAAACAGACAGTGACTGCACCGTTTTATTACAAGGAATTTTTACTGAAAATATTTACCTCGGAATAAAATTCGTCGAATGATTCTGGTTTGGCACCAGATGAACTAGACGTCGAAGTCATGTTTGTAGAGTTCAGAAAACCCTTCAGAACCAAATCACTATCATGAATGCACACACAAAGGTTTACATACACTAGATATTGTATTTACAAATGATTAAAAGTTGAATGAACAGTTCAGAATGAATAGCACAACAATATTAGAATTAACAAGTCTGTCTGTGTGTATTAGTCCCGATTTTCGAAGTTTAGTCGCCATCAGTGCCATCACTCACTCAATCAAACACAATTCAACTATGCCCAAGAACGAAAAGTACGATTGAGGCGTTGAGTAGCTCTAGATAACACGGCGGCATTGACAATCAAAGCATTTTATTCAATGAGAGTTTCTGACAGCTCATTAAAAAAACAAAACGGTAC
Organism: Stenoptilia bipunctidactyla; assembly: GCA_944452665.1. NCBI lineage: Eukaryota > Metazoa > Arthropoda > Insecta > Lepidoptera > Pterophoridae > Stenoptilia > Stenoptilia bipunctidactyla. Next base: position 8,056,868 of record OX101728.1, on the reverse strand, counting down.
AATAGGCTTCGATAGATGGCGCTTTACAAAAGGTGAAGTCTTGTCTGTCATATAGCCATTTATTCCACACCGCGTTTTTTAAAGTACCTAAAATAAATTAATTGACGTCTATATCAGAAATTGAACTTATAAATAACCATAGATGAAAGATACCACTTACCTACATTATAGTATACAGACTTAACGCCTTCGGCTTTTTAAAAGAGCCATCTATAGAGGTTTTTCAAACTAATCTTTATTAAGAGTTTACTTTTACTAAGAGTTTAGCCATAGCACCATTTTACCGTTTGGTGGTGCCACTTATTGCTGGCAATAACAACTTAATATGAGTGAATTGAGTGAGTGATAGACAATCATTCGCCATTTGATCACAAACACTGCCGCTGAGATGCGCTAATGTCCTCCAAAAAGCATACAATCACTACGTTCTAAGAGACCCCACTGAACGAATGAATGAGCTAAGAACAGGAGGCTACCAATTCTACTACCAATATTTTAATAAAAAAGTATGGCCAACTTTAGGAAAATACTAGGGATGTGGTGTTCATTATCGATAGTTAGTGATGTTCACGGTCGATAAAAGATTCGATAAATAGCAGGTACAGGGAAAAATATATAAAAGAACTACACAAAAAAGAACAATAATTATAAACATTTTATTGAAGCACATGGTATTTTTACTTAAACCTATTTAAGAAACAATAAAAGTGATAAGAAAAGTGATGCAATGAAAAAATTGTGACATTCCTAAATTATTAATTACAGCAATAAGTTATTTTAAAAGCATTATTGTAATTAAATATGTTGTTATATTATCCACCTTGTTTAATTCATATTCATTATTCTTGCGGTAAAGTTTATAAAAAAATATAATAAAAAAATATTACAGTAACCTAGTTAGAGTTATTGTGTACTATACTTTAACAAAAAGTAAATGCATAATATTTATAACAACAATATACAATATTTAAAGAAAAAAGATATTGAAGATTCATAAAGACTAGTCAAACTGTTACGTATTGCTGTTATTTATATAGGGTTAAACAAAGTATATCATAAAATCTTTTGTTACAATTTTGCTACTTGAACAGCATTGTGTTTTAGAAAGGTTAACACCAGTCGAGTAATTAGTTATAAATATTTTACCTTTATTAAGTCAACATACAATCTTTATATCTTTATGTTTAAATAAAATGTAGAAAAATAATTAATAAAGAATATAAGCTATATTATCAATTATACAATATCAAACAATAAAAAAAAGCTTTCCGAAACAGTACAATTTTACGTATTTTAAGTTCTCAGGAATAAAAATAATTATACCTATATATAAAATACTTCTGAGTAAAGAGGGTAAAATCTTATTACTAAGAGAATGCCTCTATACCTAGTCTCTTCTTAATGACTTGCTAGTGAAGCTTATCTTATGTAAGTTATTACTATTTTGAAAATGGTGAAATATTTGCAATCGCTCAATAATGAAAATCTTTCATTATTTTTTTTATTGAGTCGATCTGTATTCAACCAATACTTTGGCAATGCGAAAATTAAAGATGTTTTTCGTATGTATTACAACAGACACGTGCAATAAGTAATATTTTTTTCAAAGTGAAATGAATCTACCACCAATTATTGAAAATACGATCTGTTCAGAAGAAGTGGCTCGAAACAACAATCTTCTTTAAAATAAAAATAACAGCTTATAGCCACAAAATGGCCCAGACATTTCATAGAAACCATTTTTACATATCATTTGTTTTAGACTATCTTTTAACTAAGCTTAAATAATTAATATTTTTAGGCGCTTTATTATAAAAGCTTACAAATTGACCAACGAATGACATGACAATGCATTTGACGATTTTAATTTGGTGTAGGTATAAAAAAATCATTATTCAAAATGCTTTGGCTTGCCAGCTAACCTAAATCCTCGGTTTCTGGAGATTTGAAAATGACTACTAGCTTTATACACGATTTGAAAATGACTACTAGCCTTTTTATTTTTATTTTGTATAAATAATTTGTGGGCAGGATTTGTGGCTGATTGCTTTCCCGACAAAAATGTGGCTTATGTTGAAAGGCTGTGGGGCGTTGTTGTTTTTTCCGAAAAATAGTTTCCAAATGCAATCATTTTATGTAGTTGCTCCACTGTAATATGCTTCTTATAAACATAGATCTTCCTCACGAATTGCTTTTATTCACTAAGGCAACTGCAATCAGAAATAAATATTCTTATTGTAAAATCATTAAAAAAGTGCATTTGAGTGTTTTACTTCAAAAGAAAACATATAGGTACCCTTGAGAAGATTGAAATGAAAAAAATGAAAAATGATTTTATTTACTTTTTACTAAAATCCATATAAAATAAGTGGCAAGTGAACCCCTTTAAATACTGAATGTTTTTGTTGGGAGACACCGCTCTTCCGTAACATAAAATAAAACATGAACAGATATAATAGATTACTTAACAGCTATCATCTAAGAATTAGATAAATACCTACATAAACTGTGTTTTAATAAATCCACACAACTCTTCCCACACATTTGATAATATAATTTGAGATGTTAATAGAATTTGTCTTGAAAGGGTGTCGTAAAAGGCGTTTCTGGCTAGCGACCACTCTTCTGCCGCTAAATATCATCGCTCCTTCGGTGATGTGTTCCGGAAATATTTTATGAAGTTCTAGGTACTATCAAACCCGTGTGCTTTCATCTTTAAAATCATCTTCATTTTCCATCAGGTGAGATGAGGTCAAACGCGGTGTCAATCACCAATAAAGAGCTCATATTACTCATACCTAAATAGGAACAAAATTATGAATATAGCGTCTAGAAGAGAAGTTAATTTTGTATGTTTAATTTTGTCAGTGGTGGCCTTTGGCCAAAATATCTTTATGATAATGAAATGGCCTTATTTACATACCACTTAGCATCCGCTGGAAACGTGGGTTATAATACACCAGAGCCAGGCTTCTTTTGAACTTTACAGATTTCGCATCTCCAATATCCATGAGATATCTCGGTCCTAGGAACACGATTCATGATATCAGTTATTTTCAATGTAGCTGTAAATTTTATTGTGTTGTTAACATATAATAATCAACGAATGCAGAGCATCAAAAAACCAACTTCACGTCAAAGCTTTGGCAAGGTAAATGTTCTCCGTACCTATACCAACATATGTCTTTCAAAAAAATATTTTTTTCATGACGTACTCAATCGATTTCGATGAAATTTATATGGGACCACCGCTGAAGTATCCTGTAACAGAATATTTAATATCGATTCACAATTATTGACCAAAAAATCATGTTACAAAGACACTAAAAAAACAAACACACGAATTAAGAACATTCTCCTTTTAGAAGTCGGTTGAAAATTAGTGAGAGAAATTACTTAGATTTATAATAAAATGAATACCTACTACCAAAATTTTAAACTTAAAGACTCTGTTCCGCAGTGTTCTTCTGTGGCCTGAGAGTTCCTGGGTTCGAGTCCCAGCCGGGACAGTTTAGGAAACGAACTTTTCTTAAATCTCTGTGGATACCCACCTTACTTCCGCTGTATAGTTTTCATAACAGAAGCTTACTTTGATAATAATAAAGGTTCACTTTGATGCTACGGTTGATGTTTCAGTTTATCTTAAAAAAAATATTCACCATACATTAAATTAGTTAGTTTTTCCTATTCTAAAGACGTTTAACGTAGATTTGATGAACTAGCTATGTAGGTTTGGATCAGTATAATTTCCACCTCTGAAGGACCAGTTCTGAGTTCACCTGGCTAACCTCCCCTTCACATACAATTTGTCACGAAAAATGATCGCTTCGATGATGATCGATGTGTTCCAGGCAGAAATATATCGTCTACGACCTGCGGAAAGGTTCGCGATGGTACTTAGTACATAAAAATTACCTGTAACTAAAAACAATCTTCTTGCATGGGTTCTTACATCTTTATTGATGAATTGAAAAATTTTAGTTCTTCTTCTTTTGGTTTAATGGCAACCAGCTAAAATTTAGTTATTTTTAAAACAATTTATTTTTAAAATAATTTATTTATAATTAAATTCATTTAGACATCAATTGACAAATTGTCATCGTCTCATTTTGACAATTTCAAATATCTAATAGACTAGACAAAACTGTTTTTTTTACTGTCAAACGTCTTTATAGGCCTTTCGATACACATTGCGATTCTAGCACGACTTCCGGGTGCCAACCTTATAGCAGAATCATCCGCTATACGTTTACAAAGTTTAAAGGCTTCATCCCGAATATCAGAATAACCTATTCAAAATAAAACCTTATTTCAATCCGTTAAGATATAGAATTGCAAATATGCGGTCACAGTTGGATCGCAGGCGGGCAAGGGTTGTGTCTGAACCCTGATGTCCTCTATTGGATTGAACATGGAACGTTTCGTTCCACTCTCGGAATTAGGTGCAGGAAACATGTTCGCGGAACTGGATAGGGAGTTAAATTCATGTGTAATTTCGAACATGCACAATTTACATTAGTTCTTCGAAAAATCGTGAAACTCTTAAGTGTTGCGTTGTCTTTCTTAGAGAAGAACCTTGTCAAGCAAAACGTAGGTGTGCACGCACGTTATTACATGGTTATTATGTTATCGAAATGGTCAGTTGATTTAGGTACCTTTATACTTTGCAGGCTTAGGACTGTCAATCAAGAGCTAGTTAGAATTAGAAATTTGTAGGCATGTCATAACTTTTTCATTTACTATCAATATAGTAATAAAAAAGACGTGTGGCACTCGGAGACTGCCGCGGTAAAGTTATTGCATAGCATTTTTTTATCAACTTTTGCAATTAAATTTATTTATTTATTTTATTTTATTAATGCAGTAATGTTTGATCTAATATGAAGTTCCACAAGTTCCTAGTAGATGGCGCTGATTGTTCATTAAAGCCCGCATGTAAAGTTATGAAATCAAAGTATCACCGCTGTGCCGGTCGGAGTTGGTGGTGTTAGGCTTTTTGGTTACGGAATTTCTGGATTGGATTGCTCAAGGCCCACGATAGAAGCTATGCAATAGCTTAAAAATATTTGTAAGATACAAGCAAAAAGAAAATTAACTAACCGAACAGTAGATATAGTTCATTTCGTACACGAATCATTCCAACTTGAACCTTAACTAAATGTAATCAGAGTCACATAGCTCATCTTCGTTGACGTAGTCGTCTATCAATACATAGGAATAAGGTTCAAAATTGGAATGATTCACACGTCTTCGTGACGTCCGTAGTTCGTTCGTTCCGCGTAGAACACGTGACCACACCGTGTCGCATCGAGGGACGAGGACCGAAGGACCGACTACGGTTGACATTTCTGATTTAACCGATATCGTTCCTCTGAAGGAAATAGCTCCGAGAACTATTACGGTCCGGAACGACCCAACTCTTGCTGCCGGCTTGTGAAAATCCTATGCATATCTGTTCTAAACTGCACAAATCTGCTGTGTTTATATAATTTCCTGCAAACTCAGAAGAAGCGTCAAGTGAACTTAAGTTTATCATTTATGTAACCGAATTGTTGTGATGCTTGATAGACTTCATGATTCACATATTTTGACGAATAACTTTATAAGTATCAAACATGCTAACAAGTATTCGTTTATTATCATTTTAGTTAGCGGTTCGTTGCCATTGTTTGTAAAACTTTCACATATTAAAAACAATATTTATCAGCAATAATAATAAAAAAACCACTATGGTGCATAGTCCACCCAAAGAACCTCAAGCACATAAGCGCCGCCAAGCGGCAAAAAAGCTTGCATTCCAAACTCCCTATAATATTTATGTGTCCTATCTGTACTTGCACATAATACTTTAAATCTGTGCTCTCTATTCCTTTTCGTATACAGGGTGTCCCGGAAAAAGTGGACCAACGGAAAACTGGAGATAAAAGGGAGGGGTTTTCTGGAACCCGCAACACCAATTTTTCCTAGGTTAAGTAGTTTTTGAGGTATACCGATTTTAAATATTTTGTAAAAGGCATTGGGTACTTTACTATGGGCAAAATCCCCACGGCGGACAAAGATGAAACATATTTTATTTCAAAGTTTGTAGGTATTTCTACTTAAAGCGCTATGTTGTGACACGCTGGAATTCCAAGGTATGATGAGTCTATGTTAGAAATATTTTTGTCTAACTCAATTTGTATTATTTACAATTTATGTTGCTTTGGATCGCAGAATAACCAGAAAATAGACATGTTATGTATTTTACACTTAGTATTTCACACAAAGTTAATTATTATGTGATTTAAAAATATTAAAACACAGCACCTACTAACCTTAGAGTAATAAACTAATATACCTACTGTATTTGACGATGTCAAGAAATATTTTGTGCCCTACTACAATATGAATAATAATCATCATCGCCAATTGTTTATGTTGAACAGGCTTTTATTATTCATCATAATCTATTACAATATTATTGTACAAAAAGGCCCTGGCACAGGACTGATATCTTCATATCGGGCCCATGAAAGATAGTGCAATATGTGCACAACACCCAACAGTGCGGCGGCCATGGATACTGGAACTATAATAAGTATCTATTCCTTCTCGTCCATTTTGTGTAGTTACAATTAAAATGTACGTATAATATTGCCTTAGTCGCACAGGACGTGACTGGATGCGGCCTCTTACCTGTCTCTTATTTTCTAGCAACTCCGAGTGTCGATACACTTCAATTGTATAATTGCTATTTGTTCTCAAACGTTCGTTGCAGTACAACTGGGCCAGCTTTAAATAGTATATAATATCTAGAGTTGGTGATAGCAGTTCTTCATATGTTAATCCGTCAGGTGCGGGTCATTCGCTTGCATCTTATCTTTATTTTTATGACTTACTTATAAATAATTAATAAATACCTCTCGCGGCGCTATTTCTCGTAAAAGAAATTCCACTAGACCTCTGTTTGTCTCAAGGAATGCTTGAGATAGTCTATGTTTTCTACGCCGCAACATAGCTCGATCAGAAGTAGCACAACGATTTGATCCATTTTAATCGAAATCCAATAATATAGCAAAGAACCAAAGTCTGTGAAACAAAGTAATAAATAAGTTCAGTAATATGTTCAAAACATAGGGATCGCACAGATCACAACAAAAGATGACGAAGAACTGCGAGTTGCGTATTGGGTGTTCGAGTGATGCGCGCAGGCAGGGAAACAGAGTTTTTCCCCCTTTTTTTGTTGAGGGAGGTATTCGACCTTCTCGGTAGAAGTTCGATGACCCATTCCCATTTTGAATTAAATTATATTTGACAATCTGCTTTGCACATGCGCAACATTATTGTTTTGAAAACACTTCATGTACAGCCGTCAAACTGTTGAGATGTGTCTTTTTATAGTGCTTTTGATAAATTAAGTTGGTGATATGTTAAATCAAATATATTAATTATATTCTAAAGTCTCCTGGTCTATTACTTCGTTGTCCCCCACCGACGAAGATTTTTTACCTCCGTATACAGGGTGTACCCCTCAACGCGCATTGTAATAGGTATTTGGCGTATTTTTTGTCGATATAATTAATATTTACTTAAACCTTATTTTCTCAATACTCCCGTATGATACATTTAAAAAAACACGGCGATAATAGTATATTATGTAATTAGCAACGCTCACGAGTTACATACGACGTTTTTCAACACACTTGTGAGTAAAAGACAGACATACGTGATCATAAAATAACAAACACACTTGATAACAAAGCTGTGAATTGTGATTGAAAAATGGCGCCGAACCTCGTGCATGCGCGTAGGTTTTTTTTTCCGTCAAATGTGTCAATGTCTGTATAGCATATACAGCCTATTTTAAGTGAAAATGTTTAATTTGGAGTGGTAAATGCAAATATTTTAATATTTTATGACAAATGATTGTAAATTGTGAATAATTTGTTTAATATACAAATTTATTTTACTAATATAAAGCGCAAACATTTAAAAATGTATATGGATTTGAAGTGGTATAAAACCTCTTTGTTGTTTCTGAAAATATTTAGTGTATAACCCGGACCAATAAAATATGCTCTGTTTTCTCGCATGTTATTTGCACAAAGTTACAATTCAACTTTGTAGGATTCATTATATTATGCACTAGGGTATAATATATTAATGCACGCGTGACTTATAGCCCAGTTTATAGTTCTAAACTCAATAGAATAACGCTCACTTTACGAGCAAGTGTGTTGAAAAGAGGATAATAGTATCTATCATCTGTGATAGGTTTCGTTCGTGTCCACTACTTTTCGGAAAGTGGGGCAAAAAGTTCTCAATGTCATTTTCATCCGCTGCGAATACAAAATGTGTCATAATTTTTTTATGTTTTTTCCAACTTTTTATTTCATAAGATAATTAAGGAGAGATAATTCTTTTTACCCAATGTATTAATAACGAATATTTATCTGTAAAAAAAATAACAGCGAAAACATGTAGATTTTTTTTATTCAAGAATTTTAAACTTGTTTCACCTAAGCTGGTGTAACAAAATTGTATGACAACCTAATGGAACTTTATTTTTAGAACATCTACATTGACTTCTTTAGTTTGGTTGAAAACTTTGCTTTAGGTAGGGAGGGAAATCATATGTCACTAGGAAGACGTAGGTAAAACTATCCTTCTAATTTATGGTAGGTAGGTACCTAGACTTTTGTATGGCTTCGTTATATTGGCAACGCCATCTATCATCCCTGTCAGAATCAAATATTCATTATTTTTGTCGGTAATTGAGAAAATCCGTCATTCATATAGATTTCAAAAAGGTATAGCAATCTACAAAAAATATTTAAAATGTATTTTTATCATTACTCAGATATTGATCAGAGACCTAATTGTTGAAGTAAAATTAAACGAAAGAAGTGAAGTAATCGAACTTTTAACATTTATTAAGCCTTATTTTAGTACATTAAATGCTTGAAGTATCTACCTCTTGCTCGTACAAATAGCCAGCATCTCCTCAAGAAATTTATTTTCAGTCGTAAATACAAAAATGTGTTAAGTAATTTCGAGGCTTACCGTCAGGCACCGGTGCCTCAGTGGGAGAGCACTCGTCCAGCAATCGAGAGGTCCCAGGTTCGAGTCCTGGTTGGGTGATTTTTTATTAACACATTTTTTCATTTATTTAAGAGTAATTAAGCGTTTTAAATGCAAAAACTTTAAAATATTATAAGTTATGAAAAATTTTGTGCACGCAGTAGGGGAAAATCCTATAAATATTCAAAATCGATATATCTCAAAAACTACGAAAAAAAGCCAAGGAAAAAAAATTGGCGTTTCGGATTCCAGACAACCCCTTGTATCTCCAATTTTCCGTTGGTCTACTATTTACGTGACACCCTGTATAGTCTACCTAATGAAAGTAAAGAATGTAAAAATCTAGCGAATTTATAAAAATCCCATCATGGTTACCCCGACTATAGCACGTGATCATATGGATTAAACAAACATGATACTTGATAAATTTTTTAAATAGGTATAATTGTCGTAAAATCTAACAATATTGGTACTGTCCTACTTTGTGATTAGAAGTATATAATTAAAATGATAGGCAACTAGTATTAATCTGGCTTAAAAATAAGACAGTAAAATATAATAATTATTTTCATCCGACTTCCAAAAACGGAGAAGGTTTTCAATTCGTCTGTTTGTTTTTTTTTTTTATTTTGTGTCCTTTTTACACGATATTTCGGACAATTATGAATTGATTTTAAAAGTTCTTCTTATTTCTGATAGAAAATACTTTATAGTTAGTCCCATATAAATTTCATCGGAATCATTTGAGTAATTCATTGAAAATTTCAAATTTTTGAACAAATAAGTTTCATTTCGGAGAATGTTTACGTTGATGACATTAAAACTCAGCCAAAGTTTTGACCTGAAGTCGGTTTTTGTTTTTTGGAAAATTGGAAATAACCACAAAGCAGATATATAGTAGAGCTGCTGTAAGCAATGTTGCACAGCTTCAATTTGGGTTGTCCTGACGTCATAGCCTTTAGTTCAAGCTATAGATGTAAAAAACCCGTTAACTACGGTTAATTAACCAAATTCATGTTGAGCTACCGATAAAATGCAGTTATTAACGGTTAAATATCTGACAGTGACAACGAGAAAGGATAAAGTTTTTCTTTCTTTTCTTGTTAACCGACACCAAAAAAGGAGGTTATCAATTCCACTCGTATGTATGTAATATTTTCAGAATTACCGAGTTTTCCTATATGTTAGTCTATATCAGTGTCTGAACAAATGTAGTTTCAAATGTTTGTGTTCACATATCTCCGGAACTACACGTCCGATTTGGCTAATTCTTTTTTTGTTATACTAGGTATCGTTCAACTTAGGTTATAATATAAGTTTATCAAAATCGGTTCAATAGTTTTTGAGGTAGGGAATTTCAACCGACTTTTTTGCCAGTCGAAGCTGGCATCATCGCGCAACTTGCGATTCACATTTCAATCTGTTAGCAACATCTTATGGTGGTATTTAACCGTAACAAGCATAAAATGCGGTTAATTAACCGTTAATAACGAAAACTGCATATTTAACCGTGTGGTTAAAATCGTTAATAACCAGCTTCGCATCTATAGTTCAAGCTATTCCTCGCTAGAGGCACTGGTGTCAGTTCGTCGCTGACTTCTATGAAGTATGTACAGTCACGTGCATTAATATGTACACACAACGCAACTTATTCGGTTGTGATAAGGTTCAAATTCCAATGAAAATGAATACATATTATTAGACGTGACTGTACACGCGTAGATATTAATAAAAAATTAAATCCACTATTGTTTCTCGATGTAAAATTTAGTTTTCTATGCTTTTATAAAGTAATTACATTGACAATCCAAATAAAATTAACTTACCACGAAGATAATTTCATTCATAATTATTTTCTACAAATTATTTGTTTTCCAATGATTTGTGTCCAAAATTATCAGATTGTTATTTGTTGCCTAGGTGATTTTTATGCCGCGAAAAAATATTGCGCTATCTAGCGTCAAGTAGAAATACTTTTATTTCGTGGTTTTTGCTGACAGATTTGGAACGTATGAAATTTCGTTAAAAAACTAGAGCCACCTAGTAAAGTATAGCTGAACTTTTTTGATGATCATGTGAATATTTTAACCTTATGTTTCAACCGGTTTTTACTACTCGCTACTAGGTGACTAATGCCATCGCCGCATGCTATGATTGGCCATAACCCACCGCTTACCCCTCCCGCACCCCGCGCGTAGGCTTCACTCGAGTCCGTAGAAAAAACTGGATAGGGCAGCTCCTCTATATATTTCCTCCGTGGAAATAACTATAATAGTAGGAAGGAATATAAATATACTACTTTGAATATTCCCGCCATAACTAGTTTATACCGTAGTTTAGATTACCTATATAATGCAGTGGCGCTAGTGATGTATATGAAAATAATTTATGGTCGCATTTTTTTTTTTTTTTTATAAGTGACTAAACCCGCGTTTGACCTCAATCTCACCTGATAGTAAGTGACGATGAGGTCGAAGATGAAAGCACACAGGTTTAGGAAGGAACTGGCTCTTTATACAATATTGCCGGAACACATTACCGCCGGAGCGGTAACATTTGGCGGCAGACTTTATATAAAGGGTGGTCGCTAGCCAGGCGGACCCAGAAGGGATCCTACCACCAAGCAAAGATTTTTAGATTAGATTTATCTACTATTGACTTACCATTCTTCTCTCTAGAGTATAATGTTCTTTGTAAACTGTTTGTAAAGTACTCTGTGGGCTCTATTTATCTTTCTTTTCTCAAATCCATAGAGAAATATTATACTTCGGAATTTTGTGAATAGAGAGTCTTGCAGATTTTTTGGGATCCCATTTGCTACTAATGCTACCTATAAATCGGCCCCAAACTAATGTATCTATATGTAGATCTCCGTATAAATACGTACATATATGTAGGCAATGGGTCGTATTCGACATTGCATTCTCTAATTTTAAGTCCCTCTTAAGTCCAATTTGAAGACTTCAAACTCAAAATCTTCTAAGAAATATTGATTCGACTTTATGGACTTTAAAATCACTATTAAACTCAGGAAAAAGCTCAAAACAGCAACAGAAACTACAGACACGCGCGTACGCAGATAGCATATTGTGTTCACGGCATTGACAATCAAAGCATATTATTCAATTTCAAGAGTTTGGCCATGGCATAATTTTAACGTTTGGTGGCGCCACTTATTATTGGCAATAACAACTTAATATGAGTGAATTGAGTGAGTGATAGATACCTATATAGACAATATAATATATTAATAGTATACAATAATCATTCGCCATTTGATCACAAAACGCTGCCGGCTTGCGAAGTCGTTTGCATATCTGTTGTGAAATGGACATATCTGCTGTGTTTATATAATTTCCTGCAAACTCAGAAGTAGCGTCAAGTGAACTTAAGTTTATCATTTATGTACTTAACTGAATTGTTGTGATGCTTGATAGACTTCATGATTCACATATTTTGTTGAATAAAGAGCATCCAACCTCCTTGGCATACCTAAAGTTGCAAGTACATAAAAAGTCGTGATTTCGTGTACACCTATGAAACATATGCCAATCGACAGAGAAAATCAATACAAATAACATTTATAGAGAGACAAAATGTCGTAAGTGATATACTTTTCGAGTTATTTCAGTCTGAATATATATATATTTTTTTCTCCATTTAATTAACTTTGTATGATCGTTTAATACAATTTATTGTTTATTTTTTTATTTAATTAATTAAATTATTAATTAATGACATATTTTTATCATGACAAAATGATAAAAATATGTCATTAATTAATAATTTATGACATATTATATTAAATGATAAATGATATATATTTTCCAAGTAATTTAGTTTTAAATTGTAATTTGTACAAACTTATTTCAGGTTTTGCGTATTTAAACGTTACAACTTGTATTTATTTTCTACCGTTAGAACTATTCTCATAGATTGGTTAGTTAAAAATATATTACTTAGTTTTAACACAAGCTCTGTGCAGTTGATATATCACAAATCACAATGACATCGTGGCCTTAGTCGGTCAGAAGCTTTATTACATTAAATAAAACAAAAAAGTAAAATAAATTAGTTATATTTGAGAATTATCCATAAACACTTATTTAATAATACAGTGAACTCGGGAATAAAATAGAAAAATACGTAGGTACTACTACTGCTTAACAAGTTACGTTAAGAAAATAATCGTCTATTAAATATGTTTACACTTTTGCATTAAAAAATATATGTATTTCGTACTATTAGATAACACGTTAATCAGTAAACAAAAATAAAATGTAAATCACAACTCTGCAAAAGGATTATTTAAGTTAAACACCCATAATAGTCAACCTACAAAAGCAACAATCAAAACTCATCATTGGCCTCATTCTCAATGTCATGCCTCACTATGACGTAATCCAGGAACGCCGCTGGCGGCAGTGGAGGTGTTTCTTGGTGCCGAGCCCATGCCATGAACCACACCACACTCATGACGTGAGGACAGCGACCAAGAGTTCTATTACCCACTATGCAAGAGCAATAATGTCCTGCGATTTTGCGTCTGCCTTCAAAGTCATTGTTTATTAATATGTAAACTCGTTGTCCGGAATGCCGGGAGTGGATCCTTGCTCGCAGTAGCCACGAATTGCCATAAAAAAGATTTAATCGATTTTCTCGCGATATTTCTATCGTGTATGCGCCACTCTCACCTTTTATATGTTCGCCGTAATAGCTCCTTGCTTGGGCAATTTGGTATGTGCCTAATGCCATAATAATGAGATCACTCATTGTAAAAATGGGAAAGTCATCTACGCCTTGAATGGCATCCATTCTTTCGAATGCTGCAGTAAGACGATTTAATTGTCTGTTATTTCTGTTGACAAGTGGCCGCAAAACATTCGCCGCATTTTGCTTTACTCTTATTTCTTGAATTATTTCATAATTTTTTTTTTTTATATATTTCTGACACTCACACGACATTATCTAGCCCAAATTAAGTTTCTTAAAGAACTTGTGTTATGGATACTAGATAACTGATATACTTAAGAAATATATAAACATAGATATTGAATAAATACATATTTTTTATTAGAATAAACTTAAATAAATATATAAACATCCATGACTTGACGACTAATATCTGTGTTCATCACACAAATATCCGTCGCCGCCGGGATTCCAACCCAGGACCTCTGGCATATAAGGCCGTTTATGTTACCGCTACACCAGCCGGTCGTCAAAATATACAAGCACGTGATCCCGGAACCTAGCACCAAATGCATTCAACAACGCGCAAGCAATTCTAAATTCATCTTTCATCTTTCTCGCAGCTGTGTTACAATATTGTTGACGTAGTTGACGGAACTGATTTTTAATACGCCCATTAATATCTTCGACTACCCAACGGCATATAGTCACCTTTCTTGACTCGTTCGCCTGTTCGGTGGTCAGTTGCCTCGCGTTATTATTTCTTGTAATTGGCATATATGCACGATACCCGAGCTCTCTAAGCAGACCCATGACGTCGCGGAAACCTCTGTCTACATTAAAAATGTCACCACTCTCAAAAAAGCTCCGAATCTCTTCAGTTTGAATTAACTCTCTCATAATGATCGCATCAGATTGATCAGCTCCACACGGACCAAAGCATTCTAATATGTATCCATCAGGACAAACGATCATAAACATTTTCAATAAATTCCTATATTTGTGTAGGCTATATGTTTTTTTCTGAAAGGAATAATTTATACTTTTTTGTACGTAAACGTAAGTTCCATCGCATATAAAAATCATGCCGTTAGGATGCTCGGAATCTGTATATAAAAAATCCGGTATGGCCAATTTTCTTCGGAGAAGTTCATCGCGGTTTTCAGCTGATGATAGTCTGCCAGTAAATATGTTCGCACTTTTTTCATCATGTGGCCTAAATGCTGGGGGCTTATGCGAAACAATTGAGACAATCTGTCATTTGAGTCACCTGTATGGAGTTTGCAGAATAACATTGCCAAAGCTCTATTAGGTTTTTTGATTGACTCAATTAGCGACGGTGTGTTTTGCAAAATCTCAAAAAAATTGCTTTTATTAAAACCAATGAAGTATTGAAATGTTGCGTCGTCTATGCTATCAAGATTATCAAAATCAAGAAAAGGATTGGTTTCTGCAACATTCTAAGCATATTTGCGATTTGGTTTTATTTATAAATAACAGCACAAATGGTATAAATGGTATAATAATCCACTGAACACATAAAATAAAAATTAAATTGTATTAAAACATCATTAAAAATCAAATGAAAAAAAGAAAAAAATATAAGTATTCAAAAATTCAGACTGAAATAACTCAAAAAGTATATCACTTACGACATTTTGTCTGTCTATAAATGTTATTTGTAATAATTTTCCCTGTCGATTGGTATACGTTTCATAGGTGTACACGAAATCTTGACTTTTTATGTACTTGCAACTTTAGGTATGCCAGGCTTCATACAAAAATGTTCGAACCTCTTTATTAGTATAAAACATGCTAACAAGTGTTGGCTTTTGATTATTTTAGTTAGTAGTTCGTTAGTTCGTTGTCATTTTACTGTAAAATAAGCACCCTTTCTTTCACATATGAAAATTAATATTTATAAATAATAATAATAAAAACCACTATATTGCATAGTCCACCCAAAAAACCTCAAGCACATAAGCGTCGCCAAGCGGCGAAAAAGCTTGCATTCCAAACTCCCTATAGTGTTGACGTGTTCTATCTGTACTTGTACATAATACTTTCTAATCTGTGATTGTGTTGTGGTGTTGTTTTGAAATTAAACAAACACACCTGACGTTGACAAGGCTTCATTCATAGCTTAAAATTCATTCAATCATTCTGTATCAGAAATTGAACGTATAAATAACCATATATGGTAGATACCACTTACCTACATTATAGTATACAGACTTAACGCCTTCGGCTTTTTAAAAGTGCCATCTATAGAGGCTTTTTGAACTAATTTTTATGAGCTGTCAAAAAACTCCCCATTACTGCCATTACCTACATAATATCTTTAGTACTATTTAGTAATCTGTGCTTAATATTTTGCACTTTTCTACTAATCAAGTTCTTTGATGCAGGTGCAAAAGATGTTCAAGAATAAAGTGGTTTTGGTTACTGGAGCAAGTTCAGGCATAGGAGCAGAAACTGCTTTGGAATTTTCTAGACTGGGGGCAAGTTTAGTAATAACAGGAAGGAACAAAGATAATCTAGACAAAATAGCAAGACAGTGTCAAGATGCTTCCTCAGAAAATTTAAAACCTTTATTAATAATTGCTGATATTAATAATGAAGAAGATAATGTAAATACTATTAAATCTACAATTGAAAATTTCCATAAGCTGGATGTTCTTGTAAACAATGCCGGAGTGCTTGAATCAGGTACTATTGAAACAACAACTTTGGATCAATATGATAGAGTTATGAATACTAATGTCCGTGGACCATATCATCTGACAATGTTAGCTACTCCACACCTCATAAACAGTAAAGGCAATATTGTGAATGTTTCAAGTGTGACTGGCATGAGATCTTTTCCAAATGTTCTTGCTTATTGTATGTCTAAAGCTGCTTTGGATCAATTCACTAGATGTGTAGCTCTAGAACTTGCATTAAAAGGGGTACGTGTAAATGCTGTTAACCCTGGGGTGATAACTTCTGGACTTCACAAGAAAGGAGGTATGAGTGAAGCAGAATATGAAGCTTTTCTAAAGAAGTGTGCTGATACACACGCTATTGGTAGGCCTGGTGACGTAAAAGAAGTTGCTTCTGTTATCACATTCCTAGCCGGAGATGGTGCTAGTAATATTACTGGAGCTACTTTACCTGTAGATGGGGGACGTCATGCTATGTGCCCTCGATAACATAGTGATATAGTAAACAAGACTTTAAGAAAATATATATTATTATAATGAAAGTACATTTATTTAAAAGTGAATATAAATGTTTTTAAATTTTATTTTGCAATAAATTTTTATATTGTTGGTATAATTATTTGTTTATGTTTTTCTTTAGTCTTGCTTCACACATTCAAGTATCTTCTCAGCTTCATCTGCAATTGATGATGAAGATTCTACAATTCCCTGTGTTGTGCATGTGACAATGTTATCAAGAACGTCATCTAGGATGCTTCTAGCTTCCGCCCTCTAAAACAGAAATTTGCAAAATTAATCTAATATATAAAATTCTTGTGTCACAGTTTTCGTTGCCATACTCCTCCGAAACGGCTTGACCGATTTTGATGAAATTTTTTATGCTTATCCGGTATCTATGAGAATCGGCCACCATCAATTTTTATTTTTTATTTTTATAGCAAAACAATGTTTGCCGGGTCAGCTAGTAAATATATAAGTAAATTAAAGCTACATATTTAGTGTATGTACTATGAAATAGGACAAAGATTTGTTCAAGGAAGTTACGATAAATATTACTATTTTTATGTACATATTTTTATCTAAGTATTTAATTTGTTTTAATTAATCCTGTACATGTGTAGAGTTTTTGCCCAGTGCAGTATGTTCACTATGTAATTAGCTGCAAGATATTTGGTAGAACATCTATTTAATGTAAAGTCTTTTTCACAGATTTCGCTTTGAACTGTAATACCCTACTAATTCTTTGACTGGCTGTACTGTTATCCACTTAAAACATATTTTATTCAAGATTATAAAAGGAGTAAAGGGGAACGGGGCACTATTACTGTGTTGCAGTGGTATAGATGCTACTGAGACAATCGTGAGGTCGCGGGTTCGATTCCTTTCACAGAAAGAAAAAAATGCTCCATGTCTGGGTGTTTTTCTTTGTATAGGTATTTATATCCTAGTTCGCTACATGGTATCCCATACCACAATCAATGCATTCTTTGGGGCCATGTAGTTGGTGTGATTGTATGGGGTTTTTTTTTATTGGATAGGTACTAATACTCTGCCATCTGTCTGTTACCAGGCTGTATCAGTCTCATGAATTGTGAATGACAGTTGAATTTTTACTGATGATGTATTTTTTGGCCTCTGTGTATAATAACAAATACTAAAAATTAGAGCTAAATAACTATTTAAAGGGAATTAAGTAATACATTTTTATATGTACTATGCGATTCAAATGAGAATAGGAATGTGGATGACCTCTATCTGTCAAATGTCACTTGCAAATTACAGTCAGCAAAAAAATTTTTTTCCAGTAAAATAACTATTTATGTTACTTATTTTGTTTATCAGTATTATAGCGAATAGAAATAAAAACTTCATTTTATTAAGCTATTGCATAGCTTCTATCGCGAGCCTTGAGCGTGGGGACCGAATCCAGAAATTCCGTACCTAACGAAAAAAACCTAACACCCCCCACTCCGACCGGCACAGCGGTGATACTTTGGTTTCATAACTTTACATGCGGGCTTTAATAAACAATCAGCGCCATCTACTAGGAACTTGTGGAACTTCATATTAGATCAAACATTACGCAATAGCTTTACCGCGGCAGTCTCCGAGTGCCACACGTCTTTTTTTATTTTAGTTTTATTATTTAATTAGTTTTTAAAGTTTATTTGCACACGACAGTAAAGAGGATGCTTGGTGAAAAAGCGCGGAAACCATGCCAACTTTATAAGACGACGATGACTCTTCAGAAAATGAATTTTCATCGTTGAGTGGAATGGAAGTAATTGAAAACGCAGAATAATTTTTATATCTACCTAAATGTAAATAAATTCTAAATTAAATAATATTGTTTGCTGACTCTACTGTCATAGCTGTCAATTCGAACCGGTATCGAATTGACAGCTATGACGTCACAATATGGCGCTAAGCCGCATGTCCTATTCGCATTTGAAACCATTTTGAAACGCAGTGTACCTACGTAACGTAGGTAAGTGTAGACAGTTTCCTATCGCACGAACTAGATGGCGCTGTATTTACATTTTGTGTTTATTATTATTGCTTTTCAAACTTTTTTCAGTTCTGAATACGCTACTATAGTTTTTCATTACATGCGTACGGACGGTATGGCAACTTACAGAATAAAACGGAATCCTTCATATCTACGCGAGTCCAACTCGCACTTTGCCGGACTTTTATTACCTAAACCGTGAACGCGTGAATGTGGTTTTTGGTGCTGAGGAGTAAGGTAGTGATTCACACCAACTACATGGCCCCAAACTCTTAAATCTTGTGATTTGGGATAACATGAAGTGAAATAGGGGGAACCTAGAATATACGAGTATTTAGGTAGATAAACACGTACACCCGGAATATTTTTTTTTTGTACCTTCGGTTTTAAACGCAAATAGGTAGGTACGATTTGCACAGGAGCGTCTCAGAACACTGCGTCATTGAGGCCGCATATACAGGTTTATGTGTTATTTGCATATCTCGTATTACGATTAATATAAAATATTAATAACGATAAATGCTTACGTTATATTAGTTTTTGACAGAAAAATTATCTGTGCTTATAATTCCCATACCGCAAAAGTAGGAAGCTGATGTAGCACAGTTCTGTAAAATTTAGGTAGGTACTTACTTTATCAAAAATATGTCGTTCTAACGTTTCAGTTTTATCAAAGGCTTCTTTTCTAACTGCGTCAAAACATTCAATAGCGTTTTCTTCATTTAAGGCACAGGTTTTTAGTTGTTTTTCAATTTGGTCTAAATATTCTGTATTTTCGATTGAATTCCTTAAGTAAACTTCGTGATTGTCTATGGCTGAAAGTTTGTTCATATTGTCACTTACACACTTGAGTGTAGCTTTTAATATTTCTTTTAAAATTGATTCAATAACTTTGTCTTCATCCTGTAAAAACATGGGAGTAATATGTATAGTCATACACGACATTACATATTTAAACTAAAATTCTTGATTAATATAAAAAATGAAACAAACAAGAGCCAAAAGATTTTCCACATTCACCTGCTGTTAAATATGAAAGCTTACCTTAACACATTTTTTTAATTGTTCACCGGTCTGTACAAGTTTTGATAAAGCTTCTTTCATTTTTTGTTTGATGTTTTCTACACGTTTTTCAAATTCTTTTGCGAGTTCTTCCGCGCGCTTTTTTAAATCTTCGCGCCATTTCTCAATTTTTTCTTTTGTGTTATCGGCAATAGTTTTTATAGCGTTCCATGCGCTTTGGATGCTGGCTTTGACATTATCCCAGATGTCCTTTATACCTCGTGCGTTAGCATAAATATTCAAATCTCTTGTATCTTTATTTTGGGGGATTAAGGTTGAATCAGCATACTAAAATGATAGAAACTAGGTTTATTATTTGGAATATTATTATTAAAAAAGTCATACATTTGGATCTACAATAAGTTATTTATTTATAAATAAAGTAAATAAATAACTGGTTGAAGGGTGTCAGAATTTTCAGGGCGTTGAAGTTGCTTCTGACAAACCCTAACGTTGCAGGTACATCTTGCAGCACCCAAGACCGTTTATCTTCCCCTCTAAAGCACGGAAGTCGTTATTTCAGGGAAGAAGTTCTCAAAATGCTTATGTTCTTTGTTTAATCGTTAACCTCCACACATTGTTGACTGTGGGAATATGACCATTTCAACACTTCGACGTTGCAAACTGAAACTTCACGAACCTTACTATTTTTTGTAGCAATTTTTTGTAAGTACATAAAGTTGGGACTGAGGCTTCAAAATAGTGCGATTCAAAATAATATTTTGGTATACTAAACATTACTTAAAGTTGAATTCTTTTCAAATGATTTTCTTGACTCATAGTCAATCATAGTAAAGTTGCCCTAATGAAATTGTTCGATTTTATTTATTTATTTATTATTAAGTACATCAAAAAACTTATATCTATCATTAAAATCCATTGTTTCAAAATACCGATTCATTCGGTAAAAGAAATGGTATAAAAGATTATAGAATTTTGTTTTCTTCTTATAAAACGGGTAAGTACCTAAAATTGTAGTAAAATCTAATATATAAAATTCTCCTGTCATAGTTTTCGTTGCCATACTCCTCCGAAACGGCTTGACCGATTTTGATAAATTTTTTTGTGCTTATCCGGTATCTATGAGAATCGGCCATCTATTTTTTTTTATTTATATTGCAAAAGAACGTTTGCCGGGTCAGCTAGTATAGAATAAAGACCATTGGTTTCAAATCATTAATTTAGTTCGTCACTGTTTGTCGACAGAGAACTTGTTTTGGTATCAGTATCATCTCCGAGTGAAATAATTAATTGTTGATCGTGAACTCTGGATATATTTATTCCAATCTTCTTTAAATTATAGTTCGCTGCGTTTTTTAACTACTTTTTTCCAATTTTCTGTATTCACGAATCAATTTTAAGATGGCCGCTCATATTCATCGATTTGTTGTCGATTCAATAGCGTCAATCCCTATTGACAGACGTTCCGGTCCCATGACAGTTTAAAAATGTATTAATTTTATTACATTTACTTATTTTGTTAAGAGTTAATAATAATAATAACATGTGATAAATAGTGTAGTTTATACTATTTTAATATACAATTTTATTCAAATACTTTGTAATTTTTATCCCTTCATTTTATTTATTTATTATTATAAAAAGTTTGCGCAAAATGGGATATGAGAACTATCATGAAAATCATTTGAAAAGAATTCAAGTATAATAAGGTGGGCAAATCGAATGTACAGAGCAGAGCAGAGCTCGTAAGAGAGTATATTGTTCCATGGTACAGAGTCATGTAGGTACAGCAAAGGGACATACATAAGGGTAAAATATATCTCTCATATAGGTCTGAAAGTAAATAAGAATTGCCAAAAGAGAGCCTCAAACGACATCTATGTAATCGTCAAGTCGGAAATTATGCTCATAAACGTTTCAAACATAGGGAGCCAAGGGATAACGGACCAGCTTTCAAAAGACTGTCTCTTCATTAGGAACACATCACACTTCTGCAAAAAATCATCTTTAATTTATATTTGGTGACAAATTTTGTTACAACTCCGAAACCTCTTTTAGGCAAAGAGAAGAAATCTCCTATATTTATGACACTTTTATAATAGGCCACTTCGTTAATTCTTTTTCTACTCTACAAAATCTAAAACTAGGCAATACTCACCTGGAATGCAAATACAAGAAGCGATACCCAAAGCACAGCGCGGCACATTTTGTTCTTTCTATGTTTCAAATACCATTGATACCAAACAGCGTGGTTTTGCATTTTTATAGTAACCGTTTATCTTATTTCTTTGGTTAAGTAGTATGATTTCTGCAATATGTATCTGATAAATTAACTAGTGTCAATAAGATGAGTAGTTACGAAGTACAATTTTACAATTAAACCTCTTGAAACTGGGTATTGACTAAATAAAACTAAGTGAAGAAATAATGATAAGCCATAATGTAAGAGCATAATCTTTATTGTATACAGGATAGTCAAAGATAAGGTGCTGATTGAAAACCATAGCCTCATTCAAGCGTTGTTAGTACTAAAAATCGAAAAAATGTGGGTTGCTGAACAGCTTCCTATTTCCATAAGGATTCTTGCAGTGCCGAGACCAGCTTCTACCAAGCGATTGCTGGTGCATATTTCAAGAGCAGCAGGAAGGGTCGCTACAGCTACGTTGGCTCGGGCAATCTAAAAAAACAAGACAAAATATTATTATTTAGAAAGAGTACCTAACCATTACGACCTACAATCGACGAATACAGAGCATTAAACAACGTCCTAAACTTTGGCTACAGTATAAGGTCGTCAAGGTAAATAAGGCATACATATTTTTTTTCAAAAATTTAATTTCTTCCTGAATTAATTAATCGATTTCGATGAAATTTATATGGGACCACCTATGAAGTACATAACGTCACGCCTGTATCCCTTATGGGGTAGGCAGAACACCAGAGGTTACAAGACCATCTGATGTCACGTTTGACAAATTTGGAGGTATTATAAAGATGGAAAGAGACTATTGTAGTGACAGGGGGTCAGCCTATCGCCCACAAAAACGCTTTTAAAACCTCTGTCCCTTAACTGACTTTTACAGTATGCCCGAGAAGAAAAGCAGCTGGCACATTTTACGTTTTTCTTTCGCTTCCAGTATGGAACTATAGGCTACTTTTATCCTGATATTCCCGCGGGATTTGAAAATGCACGAAGCAGCTAATTTGAATATATTTTGATGGATACTACGGAACATTTCAAGGAACTTGCCGAACATTTACACAGTCCAGTAACCTCCCTGAGCTCAGATCTGTCAAATCTTGCATGCGCAGTTACAAAGTTTCCGGTAAAGACTTATCAGCAGCAAAAATGTTCCTTTTATTAATTAGCCGTGAGTAGGTATATCACTTACCTCAAGTCCAGTTTGTGTTAAATATTTAGCTGCTTTCATTTCAGTCGCAAGAGCCACTTTTCCTAAGCAAGATCCGGTTGTTAGCAAGCTACCAGTGTTTACTTCTGCACATTCTTTCATATCTGCCATAGCAGTATCAGCTAACTGAGAAGCGCCATTTCCAAGCAACTCCAAATTGCCGATAGTCTCGGTAACTTCAGTAATCTTTTGATTGGCACAGGCCATGGTGTTTGCGACGGTTTCGTTGAAAACGGCTCCAGCTTCAGATCGGCGGCCCTAAAAGTACAACATGAATGTCAATTTTTTTTTGCAGTTAGGTAATAAATTTAACTCTATGTTTTTCTTAGAATGTTATCTAAAGTATCCAGGTAAGATATTGTTGAAAATAGATAGATTTCATTTTAAAGATATGTGAATAGCAAACAGAAGCCATATTTTACTTACGTCAATACATTGCCTAACAGCTCCTCCTGAGGAAGTAAATCTGTTGATGAGGCTCTGAATTGTTTGCTGCACACGTTCTCTCAACTTCTGTATGTTATCTAGAAATCTTTGTGTGCATTGTTTGACTTGATCCTCCATGGCAGCGTTGAATTTAGCTACTGCTGCAGCGGCATCCTTGGCTGCTTGACGCAGGTTGCTGATGAGCTGTTCAATTTGGTATCTGTAAGTTATCATACAAAAATCAATGTCCTCCATCTTTTATCCTACAGATTTCCTATCTTATCTCTATCTACCTATATCTTTTAATTGATGCAAATAAATGGTGATAGTGGAGGAGGTATGTAAGTTGTGGTTGTTTAATGGTTGTCTAGTAGAAGTCGCTCTTCAGCGACAAGACCGCCAAGTTTTAATTTTTAATGAAACTGTTTTTTTTTCTTTTACTCTACCTGAAATATAAACTGATGTGCATATAAATAAATTAGTGTACAGCCAAATATTGTCACATTAGCGATAGGTAATGTATTCCGATGCTGTTTCATGTAGTACCAGTTCCTTCATAAAATTGAGTGCTTCGGCTTGATTGTCACCTATTATTAGGTGGGAATCAGGTTGGTAAGAAGTTAATATTTCCAATTTTTCTCTGCTCGGGGTCACTTCATTATTGCGGTAAAAAATCCTACGCCTTTCATATTCTTTTAATCTACAAATATACAGTTTAGTTGTTTAGAGAATTGCTTCTTCCATTCCATTCATAAAAAAATATACTTTAAGTGACTGCCCTTGCGCTATTTGCGGCAAAATATTTACAAATAATATAGAGTAAAATGTAGCAAAAATTACGGTCTTATAATTTAAATGCGTAACATGATTATTATTGATCCTGCTATGAAAACTCACGCCATGCTACAGCACAAATAGTGTAATCTTATACCAATTCTTGTATTAGGAGGTATGTATTGCAACACCAGTTGAAAGTTATAATTCATGCTTGTAACTCACCTCACGTTTGTGATTACACTCGTTGACTGTTCCGCCTGCTTCTGCACCACAGTGTCAATATCCAAAAGCGCTGGCGTAGCTAAGGCTGTGCCCACCTGTGAAACAAATTATACTATATAGTAAAAATAAACTATTCTATATTCCAGCAAGTAAATCTAACTACAGTCAAAACGAACATTTCTCTAGAGCCCAAAAAAGTTATAACACTTAATTTAAAGATAGGTACAGATATATTACTCCTTACTAAAAACACATTTAAACTAAAGATACTCGTAGTACAAAACATTCTGAACACATACTAAAGCTATATTGGTGATGGGTTCAATAGAATCGAACTAAAATTTATTTTATTTAACTCTTATTATTTACTATTACCACATTACTAATCATAATTTACGTAAAGTATTTAAAATTATCCTAACACTCTAAATCAATTAATAACACTTTTGTTTTATTTAGAATATCTTAGCTTAAATAAATATGTACGTATATACAGACTTTTATACATGATGCTACTATAAAGACGTAGTCCAGCAATTCAACTCTAAGTACTTACTTAATTCGAAGAATTTGTATGTAAGTATATAATTTAACCATGATGTGATATCCTATAAGTTAGCTTCTATAAGTTACTCATGTTTTGTTAACGTATTTCTTTAATAGTACTGCTGTTGGATATCCTAATAAAGAAAATAAAAAAAAATAGACTATATCAAATGGTAAGTGAAAAGAAGAATGAAACCTTTGAAAAAATTACAGCGTACAGTACAAAAAAGGTTAGCAAATATTCGAGAGTCTCATCACACTAGATTTTTTTTTACCGATGAATTTCCCTGCGTTTTTTTGTTTGGTTGTTTCCTTGCGTTTTCACTTATGATAATCAACGAATGCAAAGCATTAAAAAAACTGACTTCACGTCAAAACTTTGGCTGAGTTGAGAATGTCATCAACGTAAACATGCTCCGAAATCATACATATGTTTTCAAAAATTTGAAATTTTCAATGAAGTACTCAACCGATTTCGATGAAATTTAAATAGGACCAATTATGAGGTATCCTCTATCATATTAAATAACAAGTTTCAAAATAAATTCATAATTGTCCAAAATATCGTGTAACAAAGACACAAAAAAAAACATACAGCTGAATTGAGAACCTCCTCCTTTTTTGGAAGTGGGTTGAAAATGAGGTTGAATATGATTCAGATAGGAACTCCCATTCTCATGTGTTATTTGGTTCCAGATTTTATACGAAGGGTGAATTTGAAGGCTCCTACCACAAAGTAGGACAGCTCGCCTTCACTTTTACGAGATGCTGCTCCAGGGGCGGTATAGCAATTCTAAGCCGCCCCTTCGCGGTCCTAGATAATTAGGATAAATTACCATTTAATCTAAGTAGCAAGGCAAGGCCTTTAGAAATCTCGACTTACAGATAGCTTGGAGTCATAAGTATAAAATATGATTTGAGAGGACTACGTAAGTACAGCATTGGGCGACAGGAGGCTGATTATGAAAACTTGACGATTTACTACTAGGTACTAGTATATTTCTTACCACAGCTAGCAGAAGCAGAACAGTGGCGTGTTTCATGGTGATTCTTACTGATATCTGGATATTCAGCGATTTCAGTGAAGCAGCTTCCGAATCTGATATTGCATTGGATCTTACCATGGCTTTTATACCCAATGGTGATTAATAAACATAATCTTATTAAGATTCGGCAAATAACTATCTTATCTAGCTATCTTATCTATTTCATGGCATTCTCTGTAAACATCACCTAAATGTAGAATACAATAGGAGTAAGTACCAAATAGTACCTACTCTAGCAAGTTAACAACCGTAAGATTCTTTGGGTATAGACTGCACTGTTAGAATATGTTATCGTGGAATTCATACAACTTAGATACACTTATTAATTAGATTAGCTATTTTAAAATATACGTTATATTTAAAATGAGAGCCATTTATACAATATAAAAAAAAGTACAAAAAGATATAGATAGGTACCTAATTAACTTAAATAAGCATCAATGTTTGTTTCTGAAATAAATCACAAAAATCGTACAGGAAAGGGGGATTTTGTTTTCAATCGGGTTGCAGGAGATTTCTTAGCAAAGAACCTGATACTAAACTTGAAAAAAGCTCTAATCCGAGAGCCTGATAATCTTCGGTAAGTTACACAAAACCTTAACATTAAATAAGTATTTACCAATAGCTACACCAATTCTATTCTAACAGTCTATCTAATGAACACCAACTTAAAGTTTAGAACCTTGAAAAGCATGTTAGTAAGGCGTACTCTGAGAAGTTCATACGCTTGGTTGTATGACCTTTTCAGAGTAGGTACCTACACCTGGCTGACTACCACCTTTCATATAAAATCTACCACCAAGTATCTAGCTTTAATTGATGCCGTTAATATTTTATGAAGAGCCAGTTCCCTTCTAAGCTCGTGTACTATAATATTCGACCTCATCTTTACTTACCATCAGGTGAGATTGAGGTCAAACGAAACCCGTAAAAAAATCCGGAGTGACGACATGAACGTTTCTTGCCGTCTCTATATTCATCCATCTTGAAACCAAAACATCTCTTGTACTGTTGGCCACGGATAATGCTTTGCCAATGGCAGCATAGTATGTAGTTCACACAATGCACGTCTGCATGATATGATGCAGAAGTCAATAATTATCATTGTCAACATTTAAAAAAAGTTGGTACGTCAAGTAGTCAGTCTTGGATGCTGTTTTAAGGGTTGCTAGGTTTATTTAGAAGCTATTTTCTTGTTTCGCACTACACCACACCCGAATCCGAGAAAATAAGAATCAAGAACTTAATAAAAACTTTTATGTGATGAAAGTTATAGTTCTATAATATACATGCATTTGATTATATGTATTAAGATTATAGTTGATTAATGATTAATTTTTATGTTATGTAATTTTTTGTTCTCCATGTTGAGTTATTAAATTATTAATGATTTATTCTTTTTTAGAAACTCATGTATTCAGTATTCTATGTTTGCTATGTTAATTTATCAAGTATTAACAGATTTTTATTATTTTTCTACATTCTATATTCATTCGTTATTCAAAGGTGGAGATTTTTAAATGGCTATGGAATACTCATATATTTGTATAATATTATTATATGTCTGTAAATCTTCCGAAAAATAAATAAATAAAATAACATAAATCTTGTATGAAATGAAGATTTACGGGGATGCCGGATCTAGGCGCCGCCGGACCGTCATTTCTCAGATTCAGATTAGATTTGGATCGGATGTAGTGTGTTATCGCTATATTTTTTACATACATCCAACAGCAGCACAAGGCCAGGTTAGTAGGTAGTTTACGGCCAAAAATCTGCAGATAAGGGAAAAATTGCCATCGACAAAGTTAGATCTTATTTCATCGAGAAAATGATGTACTTATTAGTTATTTGCTTTATGAATATGTCAAGGTATTTCATATTGTATCTGGATTACTTCAAATGAAGAAGTTTTATTTATTTTGTTTAGTAAATAAGCAAAGAACCATAGATAACCATAATAGTTCCCTTGACCTGCTTATTTAAGAAAATAAACGTTGCGATAATAGTTTATTTACCTAATATTTTTAAGGTATTTCATGTTTTATTGGGTTTATCTATTTATTATCTTGAATAGAAGACACGTGATGAAAGCTTTATGTTACAATTACATTCCTTAATTTAGTAAAAAAAGTGGTAAGAGCATAATTCAGCATTTTATCAGCTCTAAAACAATTCCTGATAAAGAAATGCTATTACAGTGTTAACGAATTCTTAAATGACAAATTCTAAAATAAATATAAATACTAAGCTATACTATAATATTTCAACAAACTCAAATCAATCAAATACAATTACAATAGGTACTTTAATATAATAATCAAATCGATAAAAAGGTAAACCTAACTACACTCGCGTTTATCTTATAAACGCTAAGACAGTTTTCCCTTACCTAGTTAAATAATTTTAAATTTCTTCAATAATTCACATTCAAGCTCGAATCATTTATTTTGATTTTTAATTTCAATTTTAATATCCAACAATGAATAATAATAACATTATGAATATATTATCAAATTGAAGTTTAATTAAATGTTAATTGTAAAAATTCAATCATGATTTATTCACAATAAAAAATAAACACATGAGCACAAATATACAATTACTTATATTAGGTATATATTAAATATAATATTACTTTAATATAATATCAATAAATATAATACATATTAGGATTAATCTACAATATCTATTAAACAAAAATCCCCAGTTAGCTTTTGTGTGTACATTTGTTTCATTTGCTCATTTAAAATTTTGATTGTTTATTTAATAAGATTAAATAAATACCAAAGGAATCCTCCTCTCTCATTGCCATGCCTAAACTAGGTTCATAATTTTACATGTTACATAAACTCCACAAATTGTATTTTTTACCATCTGTATTATTATGGAAAGCAATAAATAAATATGAAATAACTAAGTAATTGTATCATTACAATTTGATGCACTGTAAAGTGTATCTGTCTATTTGTTTTATAATATCAAAAGAATACTTTTAAAACCAAACACGAGTTAGATGGGAGAGAAGGCAAGGTCGAAGAAGACGGCAAACTGATTTAGGATGGAACTGGTCCTTCATAAAATATCATCGGAGCATTAATATTTGGTGGTGGCCTTTAAAAGAAAACCCTTATGCCGCTTTTACGCTATCCATGCGAACCCTAAAGGCACACTACAGATATCCTACAGTAATTCAACTTCATACAAACGGACGAAACGAGAGCTATACCTACGCGGCTCGATCTCGGTATGCGCTCCGCATGCGGCCAGTCGCGAGTGTCCACATATCGAAACGATTGTTGACTAATTTTACCTGTACGGATGTATGTATGTACGGATTATTTATACTTTAAAATTTAATAATTCATCTTTTCGTTGGTCTCAGTCGAGGCGCATGTATTTTTTGGTCGCTAGTTTATAGGACCGATTTGTTATTCAGACATACACATGGTGTTTTGACACAAAACGTATTTTTGTTGAACACTTCCTATTCAATTTACAAAGTATTTTATTTGTTTATATATAAAAAGTATATTTGCAGTCACAAAACTAATTTAATTAGGCAAATGTGAAGGTGGGTAGCCCTATCACAAATGTGAACGGACCTCGGCGTTTTAGGCATTTATGTCAAAGATGCGGCCGTGTTGAATTACTGTAGATATCTGTACTGTGCTAAAGAGGTCCTATCTCCAAACGGGGCCCGCTCGTATATGTTGCCTTTTACGATACGGCCGATCCAGGGTTATTCTGAGTTGATCCCTACGCAGCTATTGTGTAGGAGAAAGTGCACAATTTTAAGATTTATACGCTGACTATTGTAACATTAACTTTGAACGCGTCGCTATGACAGCAACTATATCGCTGAAACTGCGGTATACTGTAGATTCTGGGCAACCTTTCAAATTCTCTATATTTAACCTAACTTTTTAACCAAAATTTTTATGGAAAAACATAAATTCATAGTCGAATCGAAGGCGATTTATTTTATCTTCAATCTCATCGGATTCCACGTTATGAAGAATTCGAATGGTGCGTACAGATTGCTGTATCGACTGTGCTACACTACACGTCCAAATAAGCAACGTGCGCAGAATGTTACACTACTAGTTCCATTACAGTAATCTGTACGTACCAGAAGATTAAAGCACGCTGGCTTAGAAAGGAACTGAATGTTCCCATAGCATTGCCGCAGGGATAACTTGTACCACCATAGTCCACATGTGCACTTCCAATCAGGTGGCATGGAAGACAAACTTCCTGTCCTTATAATTTAAAAAAAAACCGCCACAGCGGAGATATAGGCATGGCGCTTAATAATAATATATATACTTAGACTCATTTTACGACACGCTATTCATATCTCTAAGTGGCTAAAGAAAGCTCTTAAGAAGCTCATGAAGGGCATTGGATATAACTACATCTACCCGGTATATATCCTGAAGATCGAACAAGAAATGGAAATGACTGTGAGAATTATATCATTATGTTATTTTTATGTTGTAAGCCAATTTTTATTCTCAAATAATGAGAAACTTAATAATCAACGAATGCGGAGCATTAAAAAAAACGACTTCACGTCAAAACTTTGGCAGAGTATTAGTGAGTTAGAATGTCATCTACGTAAACATTCTCCGAAACCATACATATTAAAAAAAAAAATTGAAATTTTCAATGAAGTACTCAACCAATTTCGATGAAATTTATATGAAACCAACTATGAAGTATCCTCTATCATCTATCCTCTATCATATGAAAGAAATTTTCAAAATCGATCCATAGTTGTCCGAAATATTGTGTAACAAAAAAAAACATACAGACGAATTGACTCCTTTTTTGGAAGTCGGTTGAAAATATTTTTCAAATATGACCATAAAACAACCCTGTATTTACTAGCCTAAAATAAGCTGAACTAAAAACGATCTACGTATAAGATATACTTAATGTAATTTATGAGTAAGAATATCATTTCAAAAATAACAGTATATTCAAATTTGTATAATAATTTGAATAATTACATGCTAGGTGGAGAAAAGGCCCCCATTTTCTAAATAGAAGTCACTCACATAAGCCTTTTAAGAGTGCAAGAGAAGTCTCAAACCGAAAATGTTTTGCTGATGATATTGTTCAGGCGTAATCATTGTGAACTACCATAATAAGGTCTAGAAAGCTACTGTCTTTTCGAGTAAGCTATGCCTTATCACTGCGACTGCAACCGCTACAGCGCCTACAGCAAAATTAGGTTTGTAATCAAAAACCTATTTATTATAATGAAAAAAGCGTTTTTGCATCACCTTGTCAGTTAGAAATTGAGATGATAACAAGCGGATACGAACAAAGAATAAATAACAAAATTGAATATTCCAGCTCAGGGTGTAGAAGAATATAAGCTACATTTTGCTTCAATATTTAGATACTAGGTATGTATATTTTATTATTCACCTACCATCAAAGGGCCAGCTTGCTGTTTTATGACCTAAAACCGTCTCGTCACACAGGGGAGAGCCTTGCATTGGGCTCATAATAAAGAGTTGTAATAATTATATTTAATTTACCTTTCAATTACCTCCTAATTGCACAGTTGTACAAAATCATCTGCCACTTTATCTTAAAACTTGAAAGTTATGCGCAAAGGCAATGACAAAGCCATTACTCGAGTTTAATTGATCATCGAAGAAGACAGGAAGTGCTTACTATGACGCTTTACTAGTTGACACTGTATAACTATCGGAATACGGATGTAAGACATTTGTACGATATGGAGGCGATCTAGTTCGCTTCGATGACGTCACATTGTATTGAGAAAGTAATCAAATTCAGCTATAGGGTTTTTCATTTAGGGCCAACGCTGCGAACGCGGAGCTCCGTTTCATACAAAGTACACCGTGCGGGCATTTTTTCTTCTGGAACTGCGCCCGCCCCTTTTTTACGTAGCGTTTGCCATTAGGGCGTGGATCAATCTCTAAGTTGCACGGCAAACGGCGCCGCAGCCGGGAGACGCCGCGGTGCAGTGCCGTACGGTGTAAATCTATACTCCTCTATAATGAACCATGATGGAGATAATTTAAGAGCCAATATGAAGCGCTGGGCCGTTCGCCGTGCACGATGCCGTGAAACGGTGCCGCACCGTACCGTAGAGATGGTTCCACACCCTTTGTGCTTTCTAGAATTATTTTAGATATTTACCTACAGACATTGCCTCTGGTAAAAGGCGTCTTATCCAATAGAGCTATCGAACACTGTTACTCACTAGTAGATAAGTAGGTACAAGTAAAATCATCCGCCAAATACATACAATCGCTACAGCAATATTGTATGAGTAACGACTTCCTTACTCAACACATCGTCATCGTCTATTAACGTTAGGTGAGATTAAGGTCAACTATACAAGTTTAGTTGAAAAAAACAACTTGTCTCTAAAGCTTTTTAAATAAATATGAATTTAATACTTATCAATCTAAATTTAAAAATGTTTGGTGAGTAACAACTACCTTAACCGGCTTTTACTCGGACTCGTTTACTTTTTAACTCCTTCACATGTTTTAAATCGGATATAATATATTTTTAATATTTTACGACGGTCACGAGCGACTAAAAACCGTTCATCAGTTATTAAAAACGCTCACTTCGTGCCTTTTTTAAATTCAAGTAAGATTGTGCAGCGAGTATTTGCTATCGAGTCATAAATGGAAACAACTAAAAAGAGGAAACAACTTTTGGATCCTTGTTTGTACGTACTGAAAAGATAAGCAATTCCAAAGATATTGATATTATTGAAGTCATTCTTTGATCTACATTATACTGGAAATTGGACGAACACTTTGGCGATAGGGTAACTCTATCCGCCTCAGACAGACGCCAGTGATTGTGGAGCCGTTTCCCGCACGGAACAAGAAAAAAATCCGGGTCTGGACGTTTATCTATACATATGTATTTTATATTCTAGGTTCCCCCCTGGTTCGCTATATGGTATCTTATAACACAAGCTTTGTTTACTTTGAGGCCATATAGTTGGTGTGATTGTCGGGGATTTAATTATTTATTTAATTAATTGATGTATACTGGAGTATCATAGATAGTAGAACTAGAAGGCTTCTGTAGCAAAGTGGTTATGCTGTCGGATGGCAGACGCACTCAGTGGGTTCAATTCCATCATTCTGTCGAGTGTAATTCTGAAAAGTTCGTAACTTTATACATTCCTAGTAAATGAAAAAAAAAAAACACTTTTTTGGAGGTTTTTCAGATACTTACATTGCATGTTCTTAACTATCCGTTTAAAAAAAAAAGTAAGTAACTCAAAATGTAAACTAGTTTATTATGCCCGTACATCTTTTTTCGGTAAAAAATCCATTGACACGACTTTACAAGCTCACTAATGAAATTTTACTAGCGAAATTGCGACGCGTGTCTTACGCGCGTACAATACGGATGTACGGTACCTACGCGCGTAGACGCGGCGTTACGCTGCATTGGCCCTTAAATTAGTAACGTAGTATCCAGAAGGAGGTTTTGTTAACAATTCTACATCATTTTCTTTAAATTTACAATTTTACAGCTATCCGAATAGTCGTAAGTGAAATATGCAAATGTCAATGTTAAAACTATTTGTTACGGTTTTGAAAACATACGGCAATGTAACGGTTACAAGGTCCTGTTCGATAAATAATATTTTAACTGTTTTAAGACAATGGCTATTCGAATACACATTCATGGTAAATAAAAGACGCTTGGGACCAAATTTTATTGCGTTTAATTATGTGTTTGTATTGTAACACGTTTGAACTTCATTTTAGGGTACCTACCCAAAGAGAAGGTAAGCTGGACCCTGCTACTAAAGCCCCAGCCAGACTGTTTAAAACCAATGCTTCCAACCAACCGTTAAGTTGTTTACAACCAATTTCGAGTATCATCCATAGTGTTATAAACGGTGGTTGTAAACAAGCCTCCAACAAAGGACGCAAACCAAGGTCACGCTAAGCCACGCCCCAAATTGTCAGTGTACTTTGATCTCTCGCATCGGCAACATATTCGCGATGGCAGTTTTGTATGCAATTGAGGAGGAAAGGTTGAAGCGCAGGCTAAAAAGCGACAGAACTCGAGTCATTTATAGTTTTAGTTATATAGTAAAATATACATAACGAGCGTATACCCTGTTCTAAACACATCGATCTACATCGATAAGGCGAATGCATGTACTTTGCGTGTCCGAACCCCGACCAAGCGTCAAGGTTGGTCACCGCTAGATTTAGTCCGCGCATATGTATGTCTTTTACAAAATCGATTTCGCAATATCGATATCGTTCTTAATAATCGATTTCATCGATGGCATCGGTGGTTTTGAATCTGTTTGTATTTCCCAGCAATAAATATCAGCTGTGAGGTCACACACAGTAGGTCTTAAAAAGACGGCACGCTTGGTTTCAATATTAATCGTGACACTTGCGTTGTATGTCTGTGGTTCTAAACACCACCGTTTACAACTAGCTCCCGCCAACCGAGGTCCCGTCAAGTTCTGTCGAAATTTGGTTGTAAACAGCCGTTCTCACTGTTGTAAACTAGCAAAGTCACCTTGGTTTGATGCTTTGTTTTAAACAGTGTAGATGGTGCTTAAGACTCTGCTGTCCGTCTGTCTTCAGGCTGTATCTCATTAACCATTACAGAATAAATTCCCACAGATGAAGTGTTTCTGTTTCCACTATCACAACAAATACTAAAAAGTAGATATATTTTTTTAAGGGAACTCCCGTACCTACAACAGCCACACAGTACTGTAGTCACTAGATGGCGCTCTTTGCATATTAAGGAGCGTAAGTGTCTATGTGTATATAGAAGTACCTACCTACTGTTGTCCTACAAGTATCAGTGTCTAGTGGACGTCCAGAAAGGAACCCTTCGTGCGCGACTCCGACTTTGCAATCACTGAAAGTGGAGGTAAAAGTGTAAATTATTATAAATCGCGATAAAGTCTTGTTAAATAAAGTATTCAATATAATTAGTTATAATTAGTCATGATTGGTCAAATAGTCATATTATATAATTGACGACAGTCTGGTGTAGTGGTAACATACATTGCCTTCTATGCCAGAGGTCCTGGGTTCGAATCCCGGCGGCGGCGGCGGATATTTGTGTGATGAAAACTGATATTAGTCGTCAAGTCATGGATGTTTATATGTTTATTTAAGTTTATTCTAATTAAAAATATGTATTTATTCAATATGTATGTTTATAATATTTCATAAGTATTTCACTTATCTAGTATCCATAACGCAAGTTCTTTAAGAAACTTAATTTGGGCTAGATAATGTTGTGTGAGAGTCAAAAATATTTGTATGAAAACTTACCATTTCGTGGTAAGTGTTTCATGACCACGACAGGGTTGTCAAATAAAAGCAACTTTTGAATAGAAACCACTTTATCCTATTACTAGTCGGTCTCCGTAGTTCAATTTGCATTACTCCCGTTCCCGTGGGAACTCCGGGATAAAATATAGCCTATACATAGCCTTCCTCGATAAATCGCCTATTCAATGCAAAAAAATTTTTTCAAATCGGAGCAGTAATTTGTGAGATTAGCGCGTTCAACCAAACAAACTCTTGAGCTGTATATATTAGTATATGTAGATAAAGATAGTCTACTAATCCTGTTGACATGAAAATGGGTGATAATGGATAAATAATGAATGCTAGTTGATATTCAAATAAAGTTTTACGGTTTACACGACATCCCTTTCTTTTGGATCCCCTGAATTCATTTTATATCTACCTTTAAGTTATAATTATAAAAAAAAATAAGTACAATTAATATATGTACAATATGCAATTAACATACAATTACAATACAATATGCAATAATACAATAAATAAAAAAATTGCCAACTTTATAAAAATAATAATTCAAATAATTACAGTCTGACCACAGTACAGATATCTACAGTAATTCAACTTCATAAAAACGGAAGAAATACTTTATACTTCAAAATAATACCTAATACATCTTTTTGTGGATCTCAGACGAGGCGCAAGTATTTTTTGGTGGCTAAATTATAAGACCGATTTGTTATTCAAACGTAAACATGGTTTTTTGACACAAAACGTATTTTTGTTGAACACTTCCTATTCAATTTACAAAGTGCTTCATTTGTTTATAC
Source organism: Stenoptilia bipunctidactyla (assembly GCA_944452665.1). Lineage (NCBI taxonomy): Eukaryota > Metazoa > Arthropoda > Insecta > Lepidoptera > Pterophoridae > Stenoptilia > Stenoptilia bipunctidactyla. Next base: position 8,020,311 of record OX101728.1, on the reverse strand, counting down.
AGGGTTGTTTTTGGTCACCAGCCAAATTAAAAAATTAGTATCATTGTTACAATATAAACGTACTTGCATATTTATTTTAGCGTCACTCAGTACAAAAAAGTAGAAATATGGAACCACAAACGTTTTTGAAAATAGTCGCTGTTGATGAACATATCTACTACGACGCGGCATTTCATTGTTAATAGTACGACGTAGTACTACGAGATGTTTTGTAGTAGCGCGTAGTCGACTTTATTTTAATGGTAATTTAGAGTGACCATACTTAGCTTAACATGTTAGCGGATATATTAATTTCCTTGTAAAAAAATTAATACTTTTTTTTTGCAAAAATCGTTTCTATAACCCTGATATAAATCAACCCTGTATAAAGAAAGTATATTTGCAGTCACAAAACAAAATAGAAGTAAACACAAAGTAGGCAAATGTAATTTAAACGCTGAAGGCCTATACTACAATGTGGTATAGGCCTTCAATGTAGTACATGTCATGTAAACGGATCGCGGCGCTGTAGTCCTTTATTTCAAAGATGCGGCCGAGTTGAATTACTGTATATATCTGTACTGTGGTCTGACTATTAACTGATAAGCGTTTTATAGCCCTACAATAAATACTATTAAAGTATTTTGTCTTGTAGTCATTGTGAATGTCAAAGCAACAATTAAAATAAGACATAGCACCTAAAGCTAATTGTGCTGTTTTGTTAAATAATTTTGCAATATCTTGCTGGCAGTTATTACAAATCACTATGAGAAAACAATCGAGTTAAAGGTTCCATATGAAATCGAAGTAAAGGATCTTTTAGGTTGTTTTGACATACATGGATATGTGTCACCTAGGACCTTGTCTTCACTTACCATCTGGGATGTGGTCAAACGCGGGTTTACATATTTTTTTAATTTCATATACAGGGTGACTGGTGGGTCACTTTTGAAATTCGAGGACGTGATAGTTTGAGATCATACAAAAAGAGAAAAAATAAATATTAATTATTTACTGAGTGAACTTAGCCAAAAATTAAAGAACTCAATACGCAACGCATGGTGACACTGGTAACTACTTACCACGAACCCATGGATCAGCATAGGTAGGTAGCAATAGATGACTTCACGAACAGTTTCGCGCGGTTTTACCCGCGCCATTTCAAATCCCGCGGGAATATCGAGATAAAAAGAATAAAAATATCGAGATTGCCTATTTGCTATTCCAGACTGTAAACTATAACTATGCCAAATTTCACCCAAATCCATTGAGCCGCTTTGCCGTGATAGAGGAACAAACATCCAGACATGCATACATCTATCCATCCAAACTTTCACATTTATAATATACAAATTTTTAGTTTGCTTTTATTCGTTAGATGTCGCTGTACGTCGATTAAATCGCGCAAGAAGAGTTATAAATGAGTTAGCTATATTTACTTTGTAGACTACCTGTACTCTTCCTTACTCTCGCAATTATAATATTAGTAGGATAGGGGAGAGCTCTCCTTCAATATCTAAAATGTGTCACCAGTCACCCTGTACAGTGCTTGACGATAGAAGACAATTACAGACGAACTCTATAAAACGTGGCACAACGAATAGAGTTAAAAATGAAATAAGTACTTGTACTATTAATTACATAATTAGTTTTGAGAGCATAAATCGAACTTTGTGATGCTTAAAAAGGGAAGCCCACCTATATTGCCTATATATTACCTATATATATTAATTAGGTACATGCATATTGTGCTCAAGGCTTTGTTGAGTTATAATTATGAAATTTAAATCTACTGATAGATGTATATCAACAACAGGATTATAAATAGTTTTAGAGCAATTTGAAAATAAAAAAAAATAAGAATTTACAGTAAGTACCAGGAAGTTTTATAAAAATAAATAATTCTTAAGAAAATATATGCTTGGCTGTTAATTGATATTGCATAGTGGAGATCTTCGAAACTCTTCTTTGCTTTGAATATTTTTATTAATCTTCAATAATAATCAACATCCATTAACTGTGAAGGTAGATTAATATTATCCTTAGACCTTGCTCAGGTAACAAACCAAAGACATCATACGAAAAATTAAGCTCAAAACTCCATGATGAGACTCATGAAAGTTCACTTACGAGAGAACATATCGCAACACATTTTTGTTGCCAATTTTTCAGGTGCACATAATTCAATAAGAAGCAGAATTTTGGCTTCATATTCCAACTTTATATGCTCTCTATAAACCAACAATGCTCTATTTAATAGAGCCCAAGGTTGGATGTCAGGAGTCGGATCGTGAAAGCCATTACGTCACTTAACAAATACACCGTTTAACAAGTCATGTGACAGTATAATGGATCCTTGAGGTCTGTATGAACTCGCAACCTTATTATCGCTCGTGAAGGAAGCGCAAGCGCAGAATCGACGATTGTCCTTGTTATTGCTAAATTGGTGTTTCGTTTGTCGTTTTGCGACTCATAGTTATGTCGTTGGTTTATATAGTCTCTATTTTATTCTGATTTTGTGAATAATATTGGAAATTGTACAGAAAAATTTCATATCTCCGATTTTTTCGTTTTGTGGAGATACCTGTAGCACAGGTAGATTCTTCAACTACTTCACCTTTGTGGATCGGATTTCCAATATTCACAAACAATAAAATACAGGGTCCGCTTATAATACTTAGTCAATTATATTTTTATATAATAATATTGTCTTAAGTTTTCGCGATTAATACTATTAAATAAAACACATTTCAACCGGATTTATCGCGTTTATTACATAATAAATTCACATACATACATTTTAAATTTTAACTCGACATTTCGGTGTCTCTGCAGACCCCGTGGTCACGAGCGACTGAGGTGTCAAGGAAAAAGTTATATATCATCATCTCCATCTGTTTCTCAGTCTTCGAGCGAAGCGTATATTTTTATAGCAGATTAGGAATGATGAGGGGTGTAAATTTCGAAAAAAAAAATTTTTGAATATTTTTCATAAATTATAAAATTAAAGATTAATCTACATTTTATGACTTCATCCAATTAGATGGAAACGTTTGTATTAATCGTGTGTAGTCATTAACTACAGATCAAACTTAAATTATAAATTTGATCACTTAGAATAATTTTGAAATTTTCATTTATGAAAAATATGTAAAAAAGAAAATTTTTCATAATTATGATCCACTCGTCAATCTGCTATTAAAATATTATTGACTATTTTAAGGCGACCCTATATTTGTATTGATTCTGTTTTTGGTGTCTATTTTTTATTTTGAACTCGCAACGTAATAAGTAGAGTATAAAGATACGTTAGCTGGATATAAATAATATCATTTATTTATTTATTTACTCTTTATTGTAAAATTGCATAAATGAGAAACAAACTACATGAAACAAAAGGCACAAAAGGCGGTCCTATCGCTCTAGAATGATCTCTACCAGACAACCATAACAAAATAATACAAAAGAATGGAACGATAAAATAAAAAAAAAAAAAAAAACACAAAAAGAGAAACATGATAGCATTGGTCATTATGTTAACTTTATATAGGTAAATATATCCTATCGACACATATGTAATATAAACTGTTTACATATACAAAACATAATATACCTACATATTGTAACATATGTACAAAATTATACATAAATAATGAATACTATCTTAATCTTGTACCTACTATGGATAGATAATGTTTTTTTTTTTTAATTTAATTTAGTGTAGCGAAAAGGCAGATTTTATTTCATAAGGAAGTTTGTTCCTCAAGGACACTGCTCTCACAGAGAATAATTGTAAAAGCTGTGCGTCTTAAGGTACCGATACACGGTGACATCGACACCGACACTTGTGTCGACACAAGTGTCAGACGCGTCCACACGGTGAGCAATTTTTAGTGTCGACACTAGTTCTGAGATCGAGTGTCGCGGTCGAAGTGTATTGGCCGTCTACACGGAGCGATGCGCAATTCAGTGTCAGACACTCCATCGCCATGAATCGATATTTACGGACTTAGTTAAAATTAAGAAATGAATATCTACTATTAATTTTACATAACCGGGAATCGAACCTGGTCAAAATATCGTTTGCATTTATGAAAAGGCACATTTTATTTAAAATATGACGACTTTTAAAAAGGAGGTTATCAATTGCACCCGTAGGTATCTGTACCTATGTATGCTTAGATCTTTAAAATTATGCAACGGATTTTGATGCGGTTTTTTTTAATGGATAGACTGATTCTTAAGAAAGGTTATTATGTATAATACATGCATAATATAGTAGAGAAACACTGATATTAGATGTTTCTAATGTGATGTCGTAAATAAGCACGTTCTTTTGCGCTTATATTGCAAACGCTGGCTGAACCCTACGAGATAGACCAAAATGATGTACTACAGTATTGTCCACCTTAAAAAGTTCAACCAAAAAGTTCGCGATGGTATATGTCTATCTCTTAGGGATAACCCACCATAACCACATTTTTTTTTTTTTTTTTAATTTTATTCTTATTTTTAACAAGCCATACAATCATAAGATTAAGCCGGCTTAGAAATTACACATTAGCAGCTACGTAAACAACAATAATTACATTCAAAGAAAAAATACATTAGAGATGTTCGTTAACTTTCAATCGTTAAGAACTTGGATGAAATTCAATCTTACAGTTAAAGATTGTATGACGAAACTCAGTAGTCTATCGCTGTGTTTACATGTAAAGTTGGAACTAAGTATATTATGGACAATAAAAAGAAGGTCCTTCATAGAGCACTGAGTATCCTCCATAAATGATATTCTTATTTGTTCGTTAATTTTGCAATCTAGAATTAAATGGAGTAAATCCTCCTCACGTTGGCAGGCTACGCAATTAGGGCTATCTGTTTTGCGCATTAAGTAGAAGAATTTATTAAGTGGAATATGGTACGATCTCATCCTAAAACAAAGCACTAGCTCTCTCCTATTAAGTTTCAAAGATGAAAACCAAGGTATGCGAGGTGGTTCACTCACTAGAGTTTTATACCATATGCCTTTGGTTTGTGAGTTCTCGTTAAAGTAAGTTTTCCATTTAAGATGTATATTTCTTTTAACAGAAGGTAAGTAATCTGAAAAAGAGGGGTCTACGTTAATAGTGGCTCCGTTGCGCCGAGCCTCTGATGCTAGTAGGTCGGCCATTTCGTTGCCAAAGATGCCAACGTGAGAAGGTATCCATTGGATGCGTACTTCAACCCCATTACGTATCAATCTGGAGATACATTTAATAATGAGGTAAGCTTCTTTTCTTCCCAGATTGCCCGTAACACAGCTTAAAAGGTGCATTAAAGAACTTTTAGAGTCCGTAAATATTACAACTTTTGCATAGTTAGTTGACTCTAGATACTTTAGGGCCTCGTGTAAAGCAATAAGTTCTATTCCCATAATTGGAATATGCGAGTTTTTGATTTGAAACTTGGCCACAATTCCGGAGTCTGAATCAAAGAAAGCACAGCTTGAAACATCTGAGGTTTTTGATCCATCTGTGTAAATACTTTTAAATTCTGAGTATAGCTGACTAATCATATGATCACTAGCGTTTTTGAGCTCACCTATGGATAATCGATCTTTACATTTTTGAATGGCTTTAATCTCCGTAGATATTATTAAATCCCAATATAACGTTGTAATGTGAAAGGGTAACTCAAATTGTGGCCAAATTTCAAATCGGTACATGGGTAGTTCGACGTACCTTCTAAAACTTTCAGTAAGCAACGGTAGTTGATTTTTACGCCAATAGTTGTTCCTCATGTTTAGTGAGTCATTTAATATTTTTATTTTATTCCATAGACTGTCAGAAGACCTTGCTGAAAGTTTCAAAAAGTATTTATCGCTCAAAAAAATTCTTCTTAAATATAGGGGTGTGATACAAAGTTCGCTTTCCATTATATATATAGGGGTAGTTCTTATGAATCCCCCGCACAAACGAAGACATCGATTTTGAACTATATCTAATTTAGTAAGTAGGTTCGGGCTTGCATTACCATACAGTACACTTCCATAATCTAGTCTAGATCTAACTAAAGTTATATACAGTCGTCTCATATGAAGTGGATGAACACCCCATTTACCACCGCTGATAGTACTGAGTACATTTGTGAAAAGAGTACATTTTTGGGCGATTTCTGTAACATGTTTAGACCATTTGAGACGATTGTCCACCCAAACACCTAGAAATTTAACACATTTAACGTGTTCTATAATAGTGTTATCAATTTTAATTTGTATAGGGGGAACTCGGTACTTTCTGGAAAACGTACAAATTTTTGTTTTAGGTAGTGAAATTTCCAAACCTATGCCTTCCAATATCGACTTAAAAGTAATGAGACCGTGTTGAATTAACTCTACACATTTATCTAAATGTTTACCAACACAATACAATGCAAAATCATCTGCATATTGTGAGATTTTAACAATATTTTTAAGATTAGTACATAGATTTATAGTTATTACGTTAAATAAAATTGGTGACATTGGATCGCCTTGAGCTAAACCCCGCCTACAAACTCTGGTGAGTTCTTTTCCGTTCTGAAGCTTGTAAACCAAAAATCTTTCTATTAAAAATTCTCTTATATACCTACAAAGACACAAATCTACGCCAAACTCAATTAAACAAATTATTAAAGCATCAATATCTACATTATTATATGCACTGTTAATATCACAAAAGGCACCTAAAACGAATTCTTTGTTTGTAAATGCTGTCTCTGTGTCAATAATAAAGCGAGATAAATTATCCTGGCAAGAGTACCCCCGACGAAAACCTAAAGTGCAAGCATTGAAAAGTTTATTACTTTCAAAATAATATTCAAGTCGCTTAGTGATCATTAAATGGAATATTTTGCACAAACAGTTTATTAAAGATATTGGTCGGTATTTAAATGAGTTGTCACAACCTCTTTTTGGAATAGCTATCAATTGAATTTTACGCCACTGTTCGGGAATGTTACCTGTACTATAAATTTTGTTGTAAATAATTAACAATATCTCTTTTGCATTCTTAGGTAAATTAAAGATCATGGAGTATGTAATTTTATCAAGTCCTGCAGAAGTGTCCGTTCTTTTAAGAATACAGTTAAGCTCCGATAATGTAAAAGGAGATCGTGTGTCATTGGGGCTAAAGTTGAATTTAAAAGGCTTATGATTCACACTATCAGGAGTGAGCTCCGCTAAAAATGTAGCAGCAGTATCATCTTGCAAAAATTCTTTGGAGCTACGATAACCCTTTAACCATCTGAGACTCTTCCAGACCTCAGTGCTGGATGTGTTTGAGTCTAAACCATTACAAAAAGTTACCCAAGACTGTTTCTTTGCCTGGACAATTAATTTTCGGGCAATTTTAACTTTATTATTAAATGTTTCATAATTTTCTATACTACGTACTTTTCTAAAGTTCTTAAGTGCAAGTCTCCGTTCTGCTATAGCTTTAGATATATTTGCATTCCACCATGGCTTGGGTTTAAAGTTGGAAAATTCGTTGATTGGTTTTGTGAAAGGAATATGTTTATTCGCTGACTTTTCAATAATATCAGTTAATACATTGTAACAACTTGCCACATCTTCTTCCAAAGTTAGACCCAAGCACAATGAGTGAATGTCCTCAGTGTAACTCCGCCAATCCGCCATTTTTATGTTTCTTTTTTTATCATGAATTATTGAATGAGAGTCTGATGTTTTGATTGAAATGAGAAGATGATCGCTACCGAAAGTTTCATTTGTAGTAGACCATTCAAAGTCTAATGCAATATCAGGACTGCAAAATGTTACATCGGGAGCCGTACAGATTATTCTATCATTGAGTTTTGCGCATCGAGTAAAATCACCGTTATTAAGAAATATATAATTAAGTTCAGTGCTAACTTCAGACAGCAATCTGCCACGAGTGTCAGTTAGGTATGACCAAGCAATATGATGTGCGTTAAAGTCACCTGCAATTAAAGTTTTCTGTGTAAATAAGCTAAAAATGTCTTCGTAGTCTTGTTTTCGTATTTGTGTATCTGGTGGAGAATAAATACCTATTACATAGTTAATTTTGTGACAGTTAAAAATTTCAATACATAAAGTTTCAATTTTGTTACTATTAGTCTGAATAGTTTTTAGTTTACAAGCTACAGATCGATGAACTAACATAGCCAGGCCCCCAAATCCGTCATCTCTATCTTTACGAAAAATATGGTAACCCGAGATGTTCACATTTTTATCATAAGACAGCCATGTTTCAGATAAAATACATATATGTACTTTTTCTCGATTAATATAAGTAATGAGATCGTCTAACCTAAGCAAAATGCTTTTGCAGTTCCATTGTACAATTTTGAGATTAAACTTTATATCTAAAGTGTTCATTATATTATTAAAAATATATAAAAAAGTAGAAATAAAAATTAGTTATTGATTCTGTTATGTATAAGCTTAAGTTTAGCAATAATTCGTGTAATTCTATTTTTAATACTTCTATGGGAGATATTCGGTACTATATCTTTGAAAAATTCAATTAAATAAGCATAGTCACTAGTATACCTGAGAGTTATTTCTTCAATATCCTTGACACCATATGTTTTATCTAAATATTCTTTTACTTGGGTCCCTGTCAGTGGATATGTTTTATCAGAACTATTAATAAAATCGTTAATGAAGGTCAGGTCCAGTAAATCCATGTCGTTTTTGTGTGATTTCTTCAGTTTTTTCGGGTAATTAGTTTCATGAATTTCATCTGTACTTGTTTGTGACAAGTTGTCGCTATAGTAGTCTACTTGTGTGTCTTCCGTTACTTCCCAATAATCTGTGTTCTTCACAGATTCGACTTCAAATTCCAGGCTAGTCGTCGACTCAGTTGGCGGATGTGGTCTTTTGAAAGGATCTCCCGAAGACGTTGGTCGTTGTGAAGTTTGTAATAATTCTTCACTTTCGTTATTTGCTGTAGTGTTGGCTTGCGGTGTTTCAAAACATTTGGAGGCAACATGGCCTACTTTTTTACATAAGAAACAGGTGAGCGTGTCCGAAGATAGGTAAATCCAGTAGTTGGTGCCGTCGTACTCAATAGATATCTTATCTGGGAGTCTGTCGTAGTCTTCTGGTGATATATATACTTGTCTCCTGAAGCTTAAAATGTGGTTGAAACCTACTTCATTGAGCCCAGCACGGAGAAATGATATTGGTGACATTGGTTTTATATTGATTTCTTCCAATTTCTTTTCTATATCTTCGTGAGGGATGATCGGGCAAACATTCGATAAAATGATGCGTTTATTGCGGCTAATCAGTGGGCGGATCCTTAAAAGTTGACTTTGGATAGTTATACATTTTTGTTTATCTATTAGTTCATCGGCGAGCGTCTTGGAGGCTAAGTATATACATATTCTATTGTTGGATATTCTTGATAAGAAACGAATCTGGGATGGTTCTATTATTTGTCCCAATGCCTTGGCATAATCTTTTATTTGAGCGTTGTCAATTGCATCAATAATAATGGCTTGATCTTTTGTTGGAAACAGTGTTTTTTGGGTAACAGTTGCATAACTGAGGGTATTATTCATCGTTGGGACACTCATTTTGTTTCCGTAGTCAGAAACAAAATAGATAAAAATAGAAAAAATCAAAAACTAGCAAATATACCTGCTATTGTTTTCATTTTCGAACGCACGGAAACGCGTAGGTAGATTTTTAAGTTCGCTAAAATTACCGCGCGAAACAAGACGACGCGTGCGATCACTGTGATAGCAGCCTACGTACTATAACCATATTTATCCTTTACTAAAAAAAAAAAATGGTTATTTACGAAGTGATTTTAAACAATACAGCATTCATTCTTATCCAATTAAGTACCTTTAATAAATTGTGCATTTATTATAGATCAATATGCTTTTTACAGCATGTAATTTAAGTGAATATTTCCGAAGATATTACAAATTTAAAATGCACGCGCGTGCCGCCGTCATGTTGCTCTAGCTAAAAGTTTCGCGCACGACCGAAAACCGCGACACTGGTCTCAGACACTGCGCACGTCGCGTCTACACGGCAGCTAGAGCGACACCAAGCTAGAGCGCCCCTAGAGCTGCAACCGAGTGTCGCGGCACATGACACACACGGACACTCGGTGTATACACTGAGTGTCAAGTGTCAGGTGTCGTCGTGTATCCGTAGCTTTAAGCTTTTAGCGATCTCAGAACTAGTGTCGACACTAAAAATTGCTCACCGTGTGGACGCGTCTGACACTTGTGTCGACACAAGTGTCGGTGTCGATGTCACCGTGTATCGGTACCTTTATGAATGAAGGGGAGTGCTGAGAATGAGATTATCAGCAGATCGTAATCTTCTGTCGTGGTCCTCGTGGCGGAATCGGAATAAGTCTCTGAGATAAGTCAGACCCGCAGAATCAAACTGCACTCGGTTCAGTAAGGAAAGAATATGTGTATCCCGGCTAAGTCGGATTGGAAGCCACTTGAGTTTAGAACGGTTTTCGGAGACATGGTCATATTTTCGTAGTTCAAATATGAAACGTATGGAAAGGTTTGCTCAAGTATATAAGATAGCTGGCATCATCGGCATAGTCAAGAACGGGAAAAGTGAGAGAGGATTTCTTTTTCATTATCTTAATGTACTAGAAAACTTTTGTGTTTTTAAATATCTCTGAAAACACCGTAGAAAAAAACATCTTTAAGCTACCTTCCTTACACTATACCTACAAAGGACCTCAAACTACAAACAACCTATAATAATGCAATAAAAGTTGGTTCGTAAAGTTTTAAATCGAACAGCAATTAATTATGACATTCAAACTTATAACTTTATCTGTACAACATTGTGCGAGTACGGAAAATTACAGAGATTATCTTGGTACTCTTGAACTCAAGATAGTCTTTTGCAGCGTCCTTTCGTAAGCAGAATTTAACACTGCACGGTCGACAGCTTGAGCCCAACTCTAAACCACACAAAAAACAACATTAAAAAGTTATAAAAAAAAACAATGTTTTAATATTGTCTTAATTTTTCACGATTCATAATTTAAATAAAACTACTTTTTAACCGGATAATCGCGTATAAAAAGTGACTCCTGACCACGCGGTCTGCAAAGAAACCGAAACGTGTGTCCGTCCATGGCTCAAGTAGCTTCGAAAAAGTTGGGAATCATCTCGTAGGTACGGCGGTACTTCAGCCCTGCACAGCTTCTTAACTTATATACAGCTCAAGTGCGATCATGCATGGAGTACTGCAGTCATCTTTGGGATGGTTCAGCCAAATATCAACTAGAAGCGCTGGACTCCGTTGACCGAAGAGCCCGTAATGTAATTAACAACGTCGACCTTACGATCAAAAAACTGCAGCCCCTAGAGCATCGTCGTAAGGTTGCTTGTTTAACCGTGTACTACAGGATACATTTTGGTGAGTGCGCGAGTGCTCTGTTTGAGCAAATTGAACCCTCACCCTTTTACCATCGGACTACTAGACGCAGACAGAACTTCCATCCGTATGTGGTTGATATTCCGAAAAGTCGAACTAAGCGCTTTGACAGTTCCTTTTTGATACAGGTCGCCAAGGTTTGGAATGAACTGCCTGCGTCTATTTTCCCTGACCAGTATAGTCCTAGTACTTTTAAGCGTCGAGTGAATAGGTTTCTCGTGGATGGACGTGTACCACTTTAGTCTTCATGTTCACTTAACATCAGGTGTCGTGGAAGACAAACGTCCCATCCATATTTTATTAAAAAAAAAGAAGACGAGTTAAAATGTAAAATATAAATTAAAAAGTAGGTTAAAAAGTAGTTTTATTTAAACAATGTTTTAATTTAACCCTTTGTGATGATTATTCGTATCGATATTATATTATGCATATTACGAGTATTTATATGGCCTTAATTACATCAGTCTAAGTATTTGTAAATTGTTTTTGTGTTCCTTGTGTTTGGCAATTATCTAAATTATTTATACAATTACGGTATTCTTTTTTTTTTATTTGTGCGGTCGTTAGAGGATTTTTTGTAACATGGCCTACATCATTTAGTGACTCTGCTACTTTTCGTACAAAACAAAATATAAAAAAAAGCACGGTTCAAAAATGATCTTCTCAACTCGAAAACATTATGTATCCATCCATTGTGTATCTTTACGATTTTCTGGTTATGTATAATGCAACGATCTGAATTAGTCCATGAAAAAAATGTCATTGCCTGGGAATTTTATTTTATTCATTTATTTATTAAAAACTACTCTAAACTTTAACTAGGCGTACATTTTGTCAAAATTTCTATTAGCATTTTACTTTGAATTTTGTTTTGACAGAGGAGTGCCTGATTATATTACCAATTTGTCAGTTACTTTAATTAATTTCAACTCGTTTTATAGCCTTTTCTAGCGATTAATGATGCAATTTACATATTTACCTGCGAATTTATTCTGAAAGTGAAAGTACACATTTACTTTTTTGGAGTCTGGGTCAAAGCATACGATTTTACTTCAATATTTCTTACTTCACGGGTAAAATATAATGTACTTATTTCTCGCATGAACTTTACGGTAACTTATCATTCTTGTACGTGCATAAAAGTAATTTCGTAATACATACATATTTTTTATTGTATTAGGACAGAGAAATAACGTTTCGTATATAATCGGCAGACGGACGTTACGAAAGACTGGTTTGGGTTTTATAGCCATGTTTGAAAGAAACCAAGTGAAACTTTGTACTTAATTTATCTGTTACTGGCCGTTATACACATGCATTGAAAAACTGCATTCTTTTGACTATTATATTAGATGGCCCGTATGTCGGCGTGATCTCCTAGGCTACCGCTGCTAGATTCACTTGAACTCAATTTCCGCCAATACCCTTAAGTTTTTTGCTTGTTTTTCTTTGCTATGTTAAGATATTTAGACCAAATTAAAAGTAAATTGGAGATAACTTGTGAGATCTCCGACTAAAATGATTATTGAATGATTAATTTTCTTCAATGTTTAGAGCAGTTACAAACACTTTAAATATTACATTGTTTTAAACGTACAACTTTACTGCTTTATTTTATGGACTCCGAGAAACATGATACAATAAGAAACTCTATGTTAGGAATATAAAAGTAGACATTTCTGTTTGTGTTTAATATATATTCATCCCACGTATGCTTCATTCGTTATATTTTTATGAAAGACTCGAGTATGCGCATGACTTTGTTCGCTTTATTTGTATGTTGTTTTCTTATCACAATAAACAAAGATGCCTGGAGTTCTGTAAATACAATTTTTACCGAATCAACATTTCAGCAGCAAGACACTTCATTGGAAGCGAGCTCAAGAAGGTTTCCTAGATCTTTTGTAGGATGTCGGTCCACCTTGTGTAAGACCTGCCTGCGCTTCATCTTTCTGCACATGATAGCCACTTGAAACTTCTCTCGCATTTGACCCATTAATAATGTTTCTTTCTTGTATCAAGCAGTCCTGAAGGAAATTGAAAGTCGTGTGTCAATTTTCTAATGGAAGTTTTGATGCCGGAACAAAACCTGCCTCAGTAACTCTCTCACCAACTCATCAATAGGCTCATAACTAGTTTTATTGGCTGGTTCCAATTTCAAGTTTAACTGACGAGTTTAACTTACATTTGAATCTTCGAATATAACCGCTGGGATTTACAAAACTTGGTAATTTGCGTATTGTCAAAAAAATAATCAAAAAAGTACACGTGTTTTGAGTGGCGCCCATTTCTGGATTATCGTGGAGATTTATTAGCTCATCGATGGCCGTATTCTAGATGTCTATTACATTGCCGATTTAGCACGTATTAGAATTACAAGTCACTATACTATGAAATGGTAGATTCAGTATAGCTTACAACATTGTGCAACTGATAAGTAACCAAATAACAAAAAAATATTTTGTGCAAGTTTAAATTTCAGTAAGAGCGTTTTTTTATTATCTGCGCAAATTTTTATGTCAAAAACATTAAGTTTTATTATATGCAAATAAATTGCAAATAAATTGTAGGATTATCATACTTTCTTAAGTGATCTTGTAAATATCTAGGTTTCTCAAACTCCCGCTCAAAGTATTATAATAAACATACCTACAGACATGCAAAGTTCATTGAAGCGTCGATAAGGTAAACTCACGCGCATGAACTCTGATGCTGTCATGTACAACATTCTACAATGATTACTTGTGTGATATACGAGGGTCATTTGAAAAGTTCCTAGCCTAACGTACTTAATGAAACCACATGATTTCGATTATATTTTTATTTTTCAACATACTCTCCCCCGAGCTCAATACACTTTTTCCATCGACCCGGTAAGGCTTCGATACCCATTTTAAAAAAATCTTCGTCTAACTCCTCAAAATAAGCGTCTACGGCGGCTATGACCTCTTCATTTGTAAAAAAATGTTTACCACCTAAAAATTTTTTCAGCTTTGGGAACAGGTAGAAGTCTGACGGTGCTAAATCCGGTGAATATGGGGGATGAGGTAACAATTCAAAGCCACACCGATGGATTTCTGCCATGGATTGCACAGAAGTGTGAACGCGTGCATTGTCCTGATGAAACAAGACCTTCTTCCTCAATAAACCTGGACGTTTTTCTTTGATTTTTTCTCTCAAAAGCCGCAGCAGGTTGCAGTAGTAATCAGAATTTATTGTTTCACCCTTTTTTAAATAATCCACCAGAATTATACCCTTTGCATCCCAAAAAACTGATGCCATGACTTTGCCAGCCGATAAAACCACTTTTGCCTTCTTTGGGGTGGGTGATCCTGCCCTTTTCCATTGTTTCGACTGTTCTTTTGTCTCAGGTGTATTGTGGTGAACCCAGGTTTCATCCATGGTTATAAATCTTTCAATAAATTCCTGTGGATCAGCTTCATATAACTCTAAACAGTCGCGGGAAGTTGTGAGTCGGTTGCGTTTTTGTTCCACTGAAAGCAGCCGCGGTACCCACCGCGCAGACACCTTAGAGAATCCAAGTTCAGAAGTAATTATATGATGTGTTCGCTCAGAAGAGATGCCTACAGTCTTAGCTATTTCCTCGACTGTCAATCTTCGGTCAGATAAAATTAAATCACAGATTTTTTCTTTGTTTTCATCAGTGGAAGCCGTCGAGGGCCGGCCACTACGGGGCTCATCTTGAATGGACTCACGACCACGTTTAAACTCTGCCACCCAATTTTTAACAGTCGCATACGAAGGAGCGGACTCACCTAAAGTGGCAGACATGTCTTCATGTATAGCTTTTGGAGTTAAACCTTTCAAATACAAGTATTTTATCACTGCACGATGTTCAATTTTATCCATTTTCAAAAATTGCTCTGACTTGACTTACGGTATCACGTGTAAACGAACAATTAATTATTGCAAATAAACTAAACTGTGCATACTTGTTGCTAAATAATGTAGCTATAAAATGAGGGTAGTTATAAAATATACCGACGAGTCTAACAATGTTAGGCTAAGAACTTTTCAAATGACCCTCGTAGCATAGTTTTATAGAACGAGGTGACTAAGGTAAACTTACACTAAAAATTATGTCATCGTTGCGAAGTATGCGTAACTTAGTACTTAAGGCAAGAAAGAACTATGTAGGTCGTTCAGAGTTTTGATATGCATGTGATTGGCTTCATTATTAGTTTGTAGATGATAATTGTTTTATAACTGTGGGAAAATTAAATCAAATGTCTTATTAGCAAGTGTCTGGCATTATAATGATGAGTTTGATCCAGTCCAAACACAATATTTCGCATTTTGTAAAACTTTTATGTGGAATTTGAGGTCTGATGAATATGGGTGAAGTTTTGTCAGGTTGTCTTTGCACCTATTGCGGCATTTGCGGCTAAGTAGGATTATACATATAGGGTGGGATGGTAAAGTGTTTCCGAACGTGCTTGTTCACTAACCCGCGGGGCTCTCGCTCGGGTGTTGTCGTACTGTGATCTTCAGTATTTAGCGGCGGATGAGTTATACCTATTTTTATAAGTACATAATGCGAGATTTAATTCAACTTGGGTTACGGGGATGAGTATGCAAATCCTCCAGAAAAATGTTTTGGTCTTGAATAACCCTATTAGTTCACTAAGTTCCGATGCAGAAAATGGCCTTGTTCTCGTTTTTTAGTCGTAGGCGTAACAAGACTATACGTTCATACATTTTCTAGAAGATGTGTGAACGCAACGGTTTTATATTATTCAAGATATGTGTATAGTTATAATTAATGTTCTTGCATGAAAAACTTTGTAATGGTAAAAGAACTTGCAAAATCTTCCCTGTCAAAGTAATAAACACACAACGGATATGGTTATCAGCCGGATTGAAAACCATATTTTTCTGTACTGGCTCGGGTCTACGTGAATACTCGAGTACCTTCTAGTTCTATTCTATGGTCATATAACGTATTTCTATTTTCAATTTCCGTCGATTATTTCAAAAGATCAGTTAAAGGTAGCTAATGCCGTGTATGGGGTGAAACAGTCTATTTGTATTTATGAAACTGCGTGTTTGATAGCTTGGTTGGCAAAGGTGAATCATTTTGTTCTTTAAGAAGTTTGTATTATAATATATCGTAGATTAAAACAGATAGGTGTCTTAATGTTGACTGGATGATATTTGGACAGAAGTGTTTCCTGGAAATGTATAGGTAAGTAACATAATTAAAAGCAATATAATCCGTTAAAGACGCATTTAAATCTAATTCGTGACAATTTAAGGCGAGCAAATTTTGAAGAGATAATTCTTTCCGTAATTCATACGATACTTCGGAACTACTACCTATGTGTGTGACAATATCTTTACTTAATTCATATAACTATATACATATCGTACATAGTACCTGCACTTTGGTCAATGCAACATTTTAATAACAAATGCTTGTATTGTGTGGGGACTAAAGCATGGCTACTGGCGGCTTTACAGAAAGTAACCCCAACGAGCACTACAACCGTCGTCGCACATTGTAGAATCATACCTATGTGAAGGTCATATCCAAAATTCAAATCATTATTTTTAAATTGTGTATCAAATGTTTACAACTATAAACCAACTAATCCTATCAACCAAAATTCTTCGTTTAATTTTTAATTTAATAATAATAAATAAAATAAAATCCCCAGACAATCACACCAACTACATGGCCTCAAAGTAAGCGAAGCTTGTGTTATGAGATACCATGTAGCGAACTAGGGGGGAACCTAGAATATAAATACATAATTATATAGATAAACACCCAGACCCGGAACATTTTTTTTTGTTCTTGTTCCGGTCGGAAATCGAATTTCGAAAAGAATCGAATTTGGATTAACATTTTGAAAAAATATCGGGCGCCTTAGTTTTACGCACGGCAAAAATACTAATTGGCTTCTCATGAGTATAAATATTGATAATAAGTAGCTGTAGGATTCATGCAAAATAAAAACTATGCCTAAATACTCTCATTTCCAAAGTCATATATAAGTCCCCAGTGTGCGTCGTCGTCAAAAAGTACCGGCATAGAGTCATGTCAAGAGTCAAAAACATGGATTTCATCAACGAAGATTTCGAACCCTGCTGTATTTGTCATCAAAAGCAGCCATCGACAGTGAAAGTTCAACAAATAGTTAAACGAGTAACTTCGTTCATATAGTTTAAGAGAAAATCCGCTAATTGCATTTAGAAACAGCTTAATTAAAATTACAATGAGAATGTATTAGCCGGTGCACCGGTGAAAGTAGGTTGTAAGTGAATATGCACTTGCCGGATAGAGATATCTTGGCTATTTGTGTGGTGGATCTTTATCATTACTGAGGTTTATTGTTTGTATTTTTTGGTTTTATAGGAGACTAGGTTTTTATATGTAATTATTTTTTTGACACACAATTTTTGAACAAACATGTATTTGATGTACAGTTTCTTTCCTAAGAAGTTTCTCGCGGGCGAAGTGTGCACTGGGGTTTTGTTCAAGTGCAATAACCGAGTGTATTTGACATATAAAGATCTCTTTCAGGCTGAAACAATTTTATCAGGTTCTATGTCTACATAGAAAAACGGTTGTCTGGTAGAGATCGCTTCCCAGCGATAAAGCCGCCAATTGTATATCTTTTTTTGAAATGTGTTTTAATTTTTTGTATTTTTTAAGGCATATAAAAAAGTGCAAACAAATAAATATCGAGATACATCCTACAACCTATAATTTAACCTTTGTCGGTTTTATAAATTTTAATCCTTAAAATACTTGGAAAAAGCACCCAAATCCTTAACTGTTCACGTTACTAATGAACGAACGCAGAGCATTAAAATACCGACTTCACGTCAAAACTTTGGCTGAGTTGAGAATGTCATCAACGTAAACATTCTCCGAAATCATACATATTTTTTCAAAAGTTTGAAATTTTCAGTGAAGACTAAACCGATTTCGTTGAAATTTAAATGGGACCAACTATAAAGTATCTTTTATCATATAACAACAATTTTCAAAATCAATTGATAATTGTCCGAAATATCGTGTAACAAAGACACAAAAAAAAACATACAGAGAATTGAGAACGAATTGAGATGGTTGTCTGTAAGAAATCGCTCGTCAGCGATAAGACCGCCTAGTAGTACTTACACAACACACTGTTTTTTTTTATCATTTACTATCTGTACTGTATACTGAAGTGTAAATATATAATAGAACCTCCTCCTTTTTTGGAAGTCGGTTGAAAATCTACAAAATAAACCTGTTCGCATGCAACGGTATTTCATGATTATGTCATATTTCATGACACCAACGGATGCGAGGTATTTCATGTGCAACCTTATATCAACCTTCTTTTCGCGTATTGCGCCACTGAAGCTATTTAAATATACGCTTTGGTCTTTAAATGCCGTGAATGCAGTAAAGTACTTTTGACGGTAATGTAATACGTATAATAGCTTCTGTACTTTACCACGAGTTGTCACCACCGCTCGCCGCTTTTTTAATAGGTACTTACATACATACATACATACATAACCTCACGCCTGTCTCCCTTTGGGGTAGGCAGACACAAGGGAACACCAATTGCTTCGATCCAGACATACCTCTTTTGCTTCCTCCACGTTCATTAATCTTTTCATACATGATCGCCGGTTACGTGTACTTTTAACTAGGCCCTTTTTAAGAACGTCGCCAATTTGATCGGCGTACGTTCGCCTAGGGCGGCCCCTTCCAACAGCACCATCCATTCTTACTCTGTACACCTCTTTCGTAAATCTACTTTCACTCATCCTTTCCAAATGTCCAAACCACCGTAGCATACCCTTTTCAATCTTAGTCACTACATCTTCTTTCAATAGGTACTTATTGGTGTCATTTAAAAAACCTCCCTTTCTAATTTGTATTTACCACTACGTAGCTTCAAATTAATCATCAGATGATGACCCTGATGATGACAGGGACAACAGTTGCCTGGAAAATATTATAAAAACCCACTTTAACTCCATTTTCGACCTCATCATTATGTTCTATCACAACTGATTCACATCAAACCGACTTTAAACCAGTCAATAAATACAACTTGAGAAGTTAAATATATCTGATTAAATCTTAATGACTGAAAGTAAAAAATTCTTCAGCAGTCTTTAAAATTTAAATTGAATTTTAGCTACATCAATTTGAGACAAATATGGGGACGTAACTGTATTAAAATTGCACTGCTAAAATAACACATTCGCCTCGGGCGAATTTCTTTATAAAATTTATACAAAATTATAAAAGATCGAGCGACGCTAAAGAAATTATAGTTTCCGTTATGTAACCCAGTAGGTATACGTAATTATAGCAATTTACATCAAGAGTGATGTGAGTTTTGTGAGTTTTGATCAAAAAGAGCAATTTTTCGTCGCCGTATCGGTTCTTCTAAAGTGCTAAAAGTAGAATTATTGCAGTTTATTTTGCTTCCTTTCTCTTTAATATATCTGTTATAAATAATGTCCCTAGAACAAAAGTTTTTTCTAGCTCGAATTGTGTTTTTAGTTTTTATAAATTACAAAGAAGATGTTTTGCGGATTTCTTTGAATTTCTACACATGGCTCAAATCAATCATATTATGATTTAATCATCTTATACTATACTTAAAAAAGATATTCATAACTAAAACATGGGCCGTGTAGTTACAGGTGCATATCTAGACCGTACCTATCAATAGTCGTAACGTGGTCGTAACATTACATTCGTAATAATTAAATTTGACTTCCAATAACACTCTTAAAAGATTTTGGCAACACTTCTGATAAAAACCACAAATACAAAGAAAAATGTTAATTGAAGTCAAGAAATGAAGGGTTGGGTGACGCAGCTTCTCATGACTTGAATTTTAAGTGATGTGTGTGGCCCTAGTTGGTTAGTGTGTAAAAATAATGGTTATGTAACTATATAGGCTGTGACAGAGATGTTAACACAGTCTTTTCTACTCTAAAGGACCAATCTGGCTCCTAAAAACTACGAACGTCCTAAAAGACAAGCTAAGCTAAGCTTTAGAGGTAAAGTTTGATTTGGTGAGTCATTCGTAATTGTTCAGATGCAAATACTTAGTTCGACGGTTTCTTTCGTCTACTCTTGACTGAATAAGTTTAATAATCTTTTACAGTCCTAAGATTCGTGAGATTTTTCTATAAATGGAGAGAATGAGAGCAAATATTTTTTTAATTTTTTTATTTAATATCATACCTTTTTGTTCTTGAAACCTTTGAGGTAAAGGTTTTTCTTGCTTCGTGCTTGGATCGAACTTGTGACCCCACGAATTACGTAGTATCGTCTTACACCCCTGCGGCACGTCGAATTGTGCTGAAAATGCGAAATAAGAAAAGATGGTGTATACATTTATGCCCGCTATTTTATGCGAGCCTATCAAGAGGCAGCTGCAATTTAGCAATTGTTTCCAACACAGTTTCTTTGGAGGACATTGACAGCGTTCAATTATACTCACTCACTCACTCAATTATAGTAAAACCTCTCCACGACGGGTTCTTTTGGAAAGAATAATTGCGCTGGAGTAACGACCGACCAAGACCGTTGGGCAGCGATTTAATCGGAAAGCCATAAACGGACATCGAGTAGGGTTGCTAAATTTGGCATTTTGAATATCAAAATTACACGTGATATGATAATTTACCGGTGACCACTGAATTTTGTAGGTCGGAATCGTAACCTTACTGTGACAGATCAAAATTATGTTAAACCATGTGTAGTATGTTTATAAAACCAAATAAAGAAAAGTAAGTACTCTTTACGGAAAGTTTATTTATTTATTTATAATAGACACACCAACAATATACACATAAAAAAATCATTAAAAAATTTCAATTACTGTAGTTCTAGTATGCATATCATTTATAGGTATGTACAACATTCGCTAAAATTAAAAATAAAACTTACAAAAAAGGAACTAAGTAGGTACATACATAAAAACCAAAATAATAATAGAAACTAACTTCAAAACACTAACAACAATAAAATAATTAAATCAACAAATTCTAACAAATTGTATTTAAAAATTTAATTAATAAGTTACATCTATAAATGAGATTGCAAAATTATATCAATAAATTAAATTAGCAATTTATAATAATAAGTCTTTTGTATTTTTAAGTATTTCTACAAAACTTATTTACTTACTTATTAGCTAGCTAGCAATAAAGTATTCTACTTATTTCTGTTGTTTTCTTGTTTTGCTCTAAAATACTTTTTTTAACCTGTTAGGAAATCCGTAAGAAATAGCTTTGTATAAAAAGTTTTAAATAAACTCTTCCTTATACTTACTAATAAAATCCATGTAATATTTAAACTCTACAAAAAACAAATCAAAATCAGCTCTATTAATTATTTATTAGTTTTCTACTGACCCTGGCGAAATCTCCAAAGCAGCACCCCTAAGCCGCATTCGCACACCTGTGGCACTGGATGCGCGCACGCATTTCCACAAGCATTTAACGACAGCGCCATCTATGCGCAGTATCTTGTAAGCGGCTCTCGGAGAAATTGCTATTCGAATTGCATTGCAATAGACATTCCTTCATGTTGCGGTTTTTCGTTTGTAACGTGCACGTGTATATGGACATGAGATGTTTTGTTGTTTTTTGATGTGGTTTGGAGATTTGTTTCTTAGCTTAATAGCTTTCTTGGTATTTAGTTTGAAGTTTTGTGGCTGAGATGAGATTTAAATTCTTTGCAAATCCTGAGTTCGTTTGAAGTATAGGGCTATACCTACCTATACAAAAATAAATTGATGTAAAGTATCGATTAAAACTTCCTAAAATAGCTGTTTTAGTTACAAACCTTAAATTAAATACCAATAAATAATTTAAAAAAAATACCCATAAACTAACTATTATTCCTTTTTAATGAAATGAAAAGTTTGTTATTAATAATAGTAGTCAATGGGTCAAAAAAAAATTCACAGACTTTTGCCAACTCAAAATCCGCAGTGAAATGTTTAGCTTAGGTACTTATGGAACAGCCTTTTACCAATAGTTACTTTGATAAGTAATTATTAAACTGCAATTATTATATTTTTTTCTAATTAGTGTCTTTATTTAGTATCTATTACTTAACATCAGTTTTGGTTAAAGTCGACACGAACTCATTATTGCACTCATACATTTGTAGCAACATGGTTATCGTTAAACAAACAGGTCTAGTGCGTATGTAAGTCACGCATGGGGCTTCGTGCTCAATAAATAATAGATATACATTTGATATGAAAATAAAAACTAAGTTTATTTGTAATAGAGATGCTTTTAGATATTAACCGTGTGTCTACTAACAATATCAGCTTCGCAAATGACATGGTCCTGCTGGGCCCCTCGAGTGGTGCGCTGTAAAATCTGCTTAATATATGCGAGTCTTATGCGGTGACCCACAGGCTTAGGTACAATACCAATGTGACGTCTGTCGTCGGAGGGGACCTCTCTCTTCCCAGCCTGGTAAAGGCCATGTTGGGGAGTCGAGAGGCTTGGGCGGCCATGACCTCCTTCTGCGAGGACGTAATGTCGCAGAAGGAGGCAGCGGAGCGATGCCGGGAGGATGACGCCTCCTCGGCACCGATCCGCCGTAGGCGGAGGGGACGGAGAAGGAGGTACGCTCACCTTCTCCCTCCCGATAGCCAGCCGTAGCAGGTGAGGGGACCTGATGCGGCTACTAGGGCTATGGTGGGGAAATGGTCTTGTGTACTGGACCATTTCCGTCGTCGGAGGGCGCTCGGCTGAGGCTGAGTGCAACCCGCCGGGGCTCACGGGTAATGCCAATGGCGGTACCGTGAGCTCCACTTATGGCGGATGAGGTACACCTGGAGGTTTTTAGTGGGGGGGTCCGGCCATCTGCCGGATCATCCCCACATACCCCGCCGCTCCCCCTTGGGTGGACGGGGACGTGATTGCACGTTTTCCTCCAGTAAAAAAAAAAAAATGTACAACACCAAAAAAATGTATTGTTATGATATTTAACCCCAACCACAATCGTTACGCCTTAGTTCCGAATTTTACTCTTAGCGGTGTTTAACTTAATAGGGTTCATTTTAAGTACCTGGGTCATTGGCTTGCAGATGACCAGACTGACAACTTGGATATCGAGATTGAGCGAAGGTCGCTGTCTGTCCGCTGCAATATGTTGGCTCGTAGATTTGCTAGGTGTACTGATTCAGTTAAAGTTACGCTGTTTAAAGCATACTGTCAGTCTTTTTATACATGCAGTTTATGGGTCAACTTCACACAGAGGGCATACAGCGATCTTCGAGTTCAATACAATAACGCGTACAGGACGTTGTTGCGCTATTGCAGTGCATCCTCGATGTTCGCGGAGTCGCACACGCCGGGGTCGGCCGCCATTATCCGCGCTCGCAGCGCCCCCTCGCTAGCACGCTCGCGCGACTCCCGCAACACACTCCTGTGTGCAGTTATGAGCAGGTGGGACTCACCCATCCTGCAGCGATGGATTGGGCTACATGCGCTTAAATAGTTGTTTGATAAATTTATTTAATGCAATTTTGAATTCAAAATATTCGTTTAGTAAATTTAATTTCGATTATGTACAACTAGCTGCTGCCCGCGACGTCGTCTGCGTGAACGCTATGCAGCACCAAACGCACCTACGATTATAACACTGCTAGCGTGATAATATGTAGCCTATATGTTGACCCGACTTCTTAACTATCTTCATGCCAAATTTGAAGTAAATCCATGCAGTACTTTTTGAGTTTATCCCGGAAAGACAAACAGACAAAAATTCTAAAAACTATATTTTTTGTTTCTGTTTCGATTGTAGATCATACCCCAAGTATTCTTTTAAAAAAATATTCAATGTACAGTTTTGACTTTCCTACCATTTTATTATATGTATAGATTTAATTTTGCCGAAGCTGCAGAACGCGGGGCAGCCTTGAGGGTTGCTGCCGCCTTAGGGGCTACCGCCGCCTTAGGGGCCGCTGCCGCCTTGGGAGAAGGCATGGGAGGAGGGGAAGAAAGGGTATTATTCTTCTTATTCCTGTAAGAATATCTAGTACCCTATACTGGAGTGAACGGAGTGTCATCAGTGACAGTGTCATCCGATGTTATAATATCCAAGATATTTTATCTTTTCCTATGTTTTTCCATTTTTTTTTGTATGTTGTACAGGCGACTCACATTAATCCAACATTCCACTTGGATCCTATTGTATACCTTGGTATTTACTTAGCAATACCTATACCTACTTTTCAAAATGATTAATGTACCTAAATAAAGCGACGGGGCACTTTTTTCGAAGATTTCCAAGATTCGAGTCTGTAACTTGTGAAGCGTGGTGTTGTTACAGACAGAACGACAACTTAAGACTTCCATTTTTACCCGACTATGGCGAAGCAAAAAGGAGGGTTATGATTTTGACCTTTATGTATGTATGTATGTGGATATGTTCATCTGTTCCCTCATAACTTCTAAACTATCATCATCTCAGCCCGCGCTAGTCCACTGCTGGACGTAGGCCTCTCCCAACGCGCGCCACCGAATTCGGTCTCTAGCGCTGCGCATCCAGTCCCTGCCAGCCGTCTTCCGCAAATCGTCGGCTAGGAATAATGGAACTACCGGGAACTGGGGGCCAATCGGGGACGGGACTTTCCATTTTGGGAGGATTTGCCCATAATCGCCGCGCTGGGCAAATGCGTGTTGGCGTTCGCCAGAGCCTCGTTCGCTGTTTGGCAGGGTGCACCGCGGGCAGGTGAGGTTGGCTTGGGCCAAGAAGGTGGTGGTTTGGCCCCTTACACCCCACTTCTAAACTAGTTATCATAATTGACAATGACAAATGAGGTGTCGTTGGAAGTGACTTAATTTTCTTGTGCTACATGACGTCACGTTAAATTGACTAAAAGGTGACTTCGGTAAAGAATAAAAAATAAAATTCTTGATTATTTCGTGTGGGGTATCAAATGAAAGAGCTTTGTTAGCACAGTTTAAATATGTAAACACTATTACTCCAAAATAAGTGAAAAAAAAAACGTAAACCCTACTAAAAACTATATTTTTTAACAATTTCAGCGTTGAACCCTAAAACGAACAATATTTTGTTCATGTTAGCTAAATGTCGAAATAAAGTCACTGTACAATATATGTTTTTATAATTAGAGATTTCACAGCCACCAGACATCTGTTGTTTGGATGTATGGTCTTAATTTCAGCGGAACGTGACGTGTGTAGACGATAGAGGCGTAAGTCTATTGAATTCGTGGCTTGAAATATTTAATTACACACTGACTTAAGTCACGAGGCATGAAGTTTTCTAAAATAATAATTAAAACTTTGGCTATCTTTATTGTCCTTTTTTTGAATTTTATTTAGTTATGTATTAGTAAAAATCTCATTATAATACATAATACTTGCTCATTTTCAATGTGTGATTTTTCTCCTCTTGTGCATGAAATGCCAAAAAAATCTTTCATAATGTTAGTGCTCGATCCATGTTTTAATATAGGTAGGCAGGTACTTATAGTTCTGGGCAAAAACGGCCTATTCGCATATGGTTAATCTGAAGTTCTACCTGATAGTATTGTCCTTAAGTTTTCACGATTCAATCAATTTTAAAATCGTGACCATAAACAGTCGTCAAGTTAAATTGAAAATATTAAATCAAATTTAATCTATACTAATAAAAGTATAAAGCTGAGGAGTTTGTTTGTTTGTACGTTTCTTTGTTTGGTTGATGTACTAAATTGTCGTCAAAATCAATTAATGCTGGGTTTCAATATTTTACATTGGTAAAAGCTACGACAAACAAATGGTAGGTGGGTATAAGAATAGTAAGTAGTAATTTCTATGACGAGACGTTGAATATTGAAACGCTTTAGTACTTCTGGTAGCTAATTCTACTGTTCGTAGACGAAACGATCATACATACATAACTTCACGTCTGTATCCCTTATGGGGTAGGCAGAACACCAGAAGCTATAAAACCAAGTAATGTCACGTTTGTAAAATTTGGAGGTATTATAATGATGGGAAAAGAATATTGCAGTGATAGGGGGTCAGCCTATCGCACACAAAAATGCCAATAAAACCACTATTCCTTAAACGACTTTTACGATATGCCCAGCAAGAGAATCTGTGAAATAATAATCCAATGCAGACGAAGTCGTGGGCACCATCTATGTAATATACGTACGTACCTACCTACCGATATACCTAACCTTATAACATACCCCCCATTACTTTTATTCAGTGTACCTTTTATAGGTATTCTTTTTATTTTTTGCATATTTCACAAAACGTATGTGAAACTGTGGATCACAGCAGCTTTGTTGTAACAGTTTTTGAAGGAGCTGTCTGTCTACGATCAGTAACGCTTTCACAGCTAAGCTACTGAATCGATTTTGACGAAATTTATAATAGTTTAAGTGTGAACTTCAAGGAAGATATTATAATATTATTTATCCAACTCAGATAACCGATATTCACGCGGACGGAGTCGCTGGCAACAGCTAGTATTAAATATACGCTATAAATTTTGGTAAAAAGTCTCTTACTACAGTATGCTTAATTACACAAGTTTATTCGGAAACAGGATAATTGGTAAAGTGTTTAACTAATCATATACCTACCTATACTGACTGTATTTTTTACATCATTGTACTAGCAATAGCAATTATATAATAGGCATGCTTTATTAGCATAGAGTTTCTAAAAATAAACATTAGGAAATGTTGTAACACAGCAAAATAGTACGCTTTAATTAAGCTAAGACGCGGATATATTTAGTGAAAAAAAAATAAGAATATGGTACTTATGCACTAAACATAAAAAGTTGTGGGCGTTTACCTGCGCCTTCGTAAGTGCATAAACTAAAAAGTCCTACATTTCCCATTCCCGTGGGAATTTCAGGATTTCCTTACATATTTTTTTTTTTTATAAGTGACTAAACCCGCGTTTGACCTCAATCTCACCTGATGGTAAGTGACGATGAGGTCGAAGATGAAAGCACACGGGTTTAGGAAGGAACTGGCTCTTTATACAATATTGCCGGAACACATTACCGCCGGAGCGGTAACATTTGGCGGCAGACTTTATATAAAGGGTGGTCGCTAGCCAGGCGGACCCAGAAGGGATCCTACCACCAAGCGAAAATTCTTTCCTTAGTGCATACTTACAGCCCCTTAGAAATGTATGTTCCAAACAGCTTTCTACGCCCAGTTGTCTGTCAGGCACTCCACTCAGTACCTACCTCAAACGGATCAGTTTTATATAATATTGACAAAAATTACTTTGCATTCAGAGTTCCCATTCCGCTACTCTACATTCGTCGTTGGACTCGGAAAAACAATCTGCTATTTCACTCAGCTTCTCGGGCAAGTTGACATGTTTTGTGAGACGCGATTCTTGCAGGAACCGGAATTTACAAACATACGCCTGCATCTCCTATGGGGTAGGCAAAACACTAGAGGGTATAAACCATGCTTATAAACCACACCAGAGGTAATAAACACTGATGTCACGTTTGACAAATCGGAGGTATTCTAATGATGGAAAGACTATAGCAAAAAAGGGGTCATCCTATCGCCCAAATCCAATAAAACTTTTACTGTATGCCCGGGAAGAGAAGGAGCTGGTACATTCTATGTTTTTCTTTTGCAACATCCATATGCTGAGTAGCAGAACCCCAATAAGCTTTTGCTTTGGTATTTTTCGTGCTTTGGTATTCCGTGCTTCCAAGGGCACGTTAAGCAGTCCGTCCCGGGTGCTGTATACTTATATAAAGAAGTCGTTAGGGTTTGTCAGATGCCATTTCGGCGCCCTGAAAATTCTGATATCCAGCACCCAGGCCTGTACCTCCTTTATGGCCTATACCACCTCGTATGCCCTGCAGTGGGCTCACAACAAAGAGTGGTTGTGATGATTTGATATCAAATACGTTTGACAACCATTTTCGTGAAGGGGTAAAGATATCTGCCTCAGGCGCCAGTGGTCGCGGGTTCGATCCTCGCACAATGCAAATATTCGTGTGAATATAACATCTTTGTTTGCATTGTTTGGGTGTATTATGTATTATATATATCGACGAAAACCTATAACACAAGCTATGTGCTTACTGTAGGGTAATTTTTTTTTACAGAATAATTTCATTTATAGAAACGAGGTTCGAAAATAATAGGTATGTATTTTTTTACAAGGAAATTAGTATATTCGCTTACATATTAAGCAAAGCATGGTCATTCTAAATTATGAATGAATATCATAATTTAGTCGGACATATTTTTATATTTAATAAAAAATGAAGCTATGGAACGCCTTAGTTCATATGGTGAAATTTTTGGACTTTATGTTCACCTTAATGCTCAATCCTTTCATCTGCGGGTGTTTCCAAGAGGCTGGTCACAGAGAATATCCAAAATAGTACAAGTTAAGTTGATAAATCCAAGATAACACGTACCCATGAAGAGCAGAAGCTAGAAAATAATCCATTTTTGCATAATCCTAACATCCTCAAATACAACAAACAAGCAGCAAACAAAATATAAGAGAATTGCGATCGTTTAACACTTCTATTTAAAATTATAATATTGCTTGCAATTTGTTCATATTGTGCTAATTGTGATTTTTTATACAGCGCAATAAAGGTCAATTTATTTAACACATATTACTATTCGTGACCCCCCGAAATTTCAGTTGTGACGCTTCCATAACTTCAGTAGTGACTGTCTACAAAATTTCAGCCCTCGACCCCACCTGAGTGTTAATGGAGTGATAAGCGAGACTAAAGAGAGTGAGAGTTTGCGAAAGTGTTTATGCAATATTGAACGAACATTTATGTAAGTTAACTTCTCAAATTATCACTATCTCACGAATATCATATGATCAATGCAATGGGATAGTTAGTATCTATCAAAATATTTATTGTTTCGTGAACTATAACATCCGAGTCAAGTGGTGGTAATGGAATCGAAAATAATAATAATAATTAAGTAGTTTTACAGGCGGTAGTTCTGTTTTCGTACAGTAGTCATAGAGTTACTTTTAGGGTAGTATTATGATTAGGTATTTCTATTGCGTAATTACCAACTTGCTTACACCTAGGTATACAGGGTGACTGGTGACAAATTTCCAATACTGAAAGAGAGCACTCTGTAATCGATTCTGATCATAATTATGTAATAAAAGTAGGCAGGTACTTAATTTTTCACCAGAAATCCCTATGAATAAATACATAAAGCGACCTTACTACACTTTTCCCGGCACGCTGCCTCAGTCAACACGCACCCAGCAGTGTTCCCGCTACACGCACACCACCGCACGCTACGTATTTATTGTATTACGCTAATTTAACCATTCGTTGCGTAATGAATTCTTTAACTTTCGGAGAAGTTTACTCTGTAAATAATTAATATTTATTTTTTAAATTGTTTTTTCTCTTCATGTATGATCTTAAACTATCAGGTCCTGGAATTTTGAAAGTGACCCACCAGTCGCCCTGCATAATTTAATTTATAGTTAAAATGTAAAAAATAAACCAACATGAAAAATATGCTGAAAACTGCTCTGCCATCTCAAGTCTTGAGCAAATTAATACTTTTTGATAATTTTCGATATAGAAGTTATAAAGGTCATGCCAAACAACGTTTGTTATATGGAATAACATGTAGCTTTCGAGGGGGAAATCTAGAATATAAAGACGTATAAACACACAGAATATAAACACCCAGACCCGTTGTTTTCCTTCCGTGCGGGGATCGAACCAGCGACCTCATGAATGACGTAGTAGCGTCGTATATCACTGCGCCGTCTCCGAAGACGAGATTTTTGAGCGGCTGAATCATTGCTCAAAAATCATGTGAGTGAGTGCAAGGTGTCTTTCAAGTACCAACCCATAGACACCGGGGATATTATTAAAACATTTAAGACAATTGATCTTAAAAAGACAACTGATCTGTGGGGCATATCTGTTGAAATATTAAATTCTATTATAGATGTAATAGCTAACATTTCATCAATGTGAGCTATTACAATGCTGACTTACATAGGGACCTCAAACTCCCTACTATCCAGCAATACCTTAAGACCCTATCCTTATCCCACTTCCAACGTTGCGAAAATCATCCAAATAGGTTAGTTGGAGCAACTGTCGGGTACAAAACCAAACCAAAATCTTTCAAGCGCTCTTGACGTAGGCCCAAGGACGTTCTTTCTGATCTTCCCAACCAGCTCTCTTTAGATCTGGATAATCTCCTGTGTGCCAGCTCCTAGCTGAAAGACAGCAAGTAGTCGATTCAGCACGAAGTGCTTCCTGTATATTTTCTACGCGCAGCCTGCACCACCAACTGGCCGTCTCATTTCTTCGGTCGATTGTCTGTAGAAAGACAAAAGATCATTAAGGGGGAGTTTAGTGAGTAGAAGTCTCACACTGTCTGGGATAATATGGCCTGTCCCCTGGCAAGTGCCCTTTCGTACTTCTGATGTATTCTCCTCCTCTCCTCAGTGAGCACCTCGTACGGTCAATAGGCCTGCGGGTGTTCTGAGGGGTAGTCTTCTGTGGCGGAAAAACAAAACAAAAAAGTGTGTTATTCATTAAATCTAAGTAATGTGTGTTTGTGTGTAAGTGTGTACATAAGTTGCTAAATTGTAGTGTTATTATTCTTTTTACAGAATGCTAATGAGAAAAATATTTCCATCAACACGGAACAGATTGGACCGTGACAATTTACAATCGAAAGAGACATTTGTAATACCTAAGCTCTTTATTAGTGCCGCTCCGACAAATTTGTGATGGTACGAGTTGACGATTATTTCGATAATTTTGTAGTTCAAATTATTGGTGAAATTAAACTTAACTATAGATAAAAGAAAACGAAGGCGCATGATATAAGTGTGATGATGTTTTTGAAAGTTACAAACATAGACTCATCGCCTAGCGGAAGATGTCAAAGTCTGGGTAACAATGCCGTAAACCATACATTTAGTTTGCTGTAAATTATCATAGTCCTTCCTCCTTAAAGTCCTATACTCATATTTCCGATGAGATAAGATGACATGTGTTGAACTACTATTGACGTAGCTATTAAACACACTTGATTCTCAGTAAAGCTATAGGTCTGATAGAAGTTATCGGTGCGCAGTGGCTACTGACAGTCGGGTCCGAGTACTGTATACTTGCATACGGTAGTCATTAGGGTTGCTAGGAGCCATTTCGGCACCCTGAAAATTCTGACATCCATCAACCACCACGGGGCTAGCTTAGCTGTTAACGCCCTAAACCTTCTCGTCATCCGAGGAATAGACTCATAACCCTACAGTGGGCTCATTACAAAGAGTTGCGATGATTATGTGATGATGAAGCGCTTTAGACAATTTTGAAAGTTTTCTAAAGCGTTGATAATGATACAAGCATAGATTTGCTGTCAATTTCTCATAGAAATCTGTAAAAATCTTAAATATAGTTTAAATAGAGTTTTTTTTTATGAATTATGGATGGAACGTTTGTCTTCCATGCCACGATGTTAAGTGAACATGAAGACTAAGGTGTTACACGTCCATCCACGAGAAACCTATTCATTCGACGCTTAAAAGTACTAAGACTATACTGGTCAGGGAAAATAGACGCAGGCAGTTCATTCCAAACCTTGGCAACCAGTATCAAAAAGGAACTGTCAAAGCGCTTAGTTCGACTTTTCGGAATATCTACCACATACGGATGGAAGTTCTGTCTGCGTCTAGTAGTCCGATGGTAAAAGGGTGAGGGTTCAATTTGTTCAAACAGAGCACTGGCGCACTCACCAAAATGTATCCTGTAGTACACTGTTAAACACGCAACCTTACGACGATGCTCTAAGGTCTGCAGTTTTTTGGTTGTAAGGTCGACGTCGTTAATTAATATACGGGCTCTTCGGTCAACGGAGTCCACCGCCTCTAGTTGATATTTGGCAGAACCATCCCAAAGATGACGAGTTCAGTAAACTTTCATAATACGAGCCTATTTTCATACTTTTTTCTGTTCTTGATATTTCTTCGCCTTATTCAGAGTAAAGCAATTTCCAACCTTTCTACAGAAGGTAATCAGCTGTTTTTCGGTTTCCATTTGCCATACGCAATTAAGTATTATTAACTCAAATTATAGTATAGTAACAAAGCATACGAAAAATCAGTGTTTAACAGTCATTCTGCCTATGTAATTAATTAATTGTTATCGTGTAAATGGTTAACTGAAATCGTTTACGCGTCAATTAAAGGCGCATTATAATTCTAAATCAATTTACCTTAAAAATCTATTCTAGGAAGTTTTAAATTCATAATTAGATTTTTCCCGCGGATTCAGTAGCGATTATCCTGCAGGTAATTGGATGCAACTGTTTTTTTTTTGATCTTCCGGTTTTGTGTTTGTTATGTGAATTTTCTCGTGTTTTGGTTATGACCTTTTGGTTGTGTTTTGTTTGACTTTTGAACATAAACATATCAATAACAGTGTATATACGGAAACTTTGTCTTTGATTGCAGATAATGTTTGAGTGTGGTCGACGAAGATTCTCGAAAACTGATCTGTACCGTTCTGGCAACTCTTGGATACAACCACAGAATACAAAACTTTAAGACTGTATTAGGAACAATTTTTTAGTTTGCTTCAGTGATAGCACCTCTTCTAATAGAATGATTGTGGCTGATATTATAAATTCTGTTTATCAGTATGGTGTAATTTAATATAGAAAATATTAACGACATCACCACCGTCTGGTATAAATATTAATATGATACGGTTGTGAGGTTTCATTGTCTACATTTCTGAGGTTTGGATCACTTTACCGTCATACTCCCTGGTGCATGACCTTGGTCAATTTAGGATCCGGAAACTTCTGTCATCCACCATCGAAAATCGATTCAGGTTTTTATGTATAGGAGTGGTTGATACGTAATATGAAGAAAATAAGGAGAACAACAGGGGCTATTAATAGATTGCAACGTACCAACTGCCTTTTACCATTACTACTAGCTGCAATACCTGCCAAAAAAAATGTTATGAACATTTTTGAACTTTAATGAATAATAGTGATAAAAATATGCGACGACAAAAAATGCAATTACATAAACGAGGCAACGAAGAGATGGGGTATAGTCGCAAGGAGTCAAAGGCAAGCGTAAAGGCTCGATTTTCATTTTGACCCGTGTTCTTAAAATCAATTCATCATTTTTAAATATATTTTAATGAATTGACTCGTAAGGCATTACGTCTTAATATGGCTACGATTTTAAATTTACATAATTTATTGCTTAACATGATATGCATCTTACTTACCTTGCTAATTATAAGATAATAATGTAATAACTGTTGCTATGCAGTTTATGAAATTATTTTAAGCATATTTATAGATTATGGTATATAAATATAAAGGGCAGATGTAATCTATATTAATGATTTTGTTCCACTTGTTTTTATGTAAATAAATAAGAATTTCGTGGATTGGGGTCACGATGAATGATGATTACGTAATTTGTATTGTGAGCAAGAATACGTAAGATTATTTTGTGTAAGGTCTATTTATAGTACATATGTATCATAAGTGATAATGAAAAGTTTAATTTTAGAATTACACATCGTAAGAGTTCGACCAGATGACGCGTTATACGCGCGATCGTGAGATACCTATCTATCCTACGATATACCCTTGCAAATAATTCAATGCATAAAATAACAGTTCCAGTGTGCCCACTTTAGGGAAGAAAAAAAATAGTGATATGGTTTAAGCGAATGAATGTAATTGTTTTTGAAATAATAATATTGTTATTATGGAAAAAAAATTGCCTTTTTACGACAAAACGATTTTTAAAAGGGTAGTTCCCAGTAGTCCAACTGCTCGGTTCAACCAATTTTATTCCCTGTAGTTCAACTTTGTACAATCCTCTCGAAAGTTGAACTACTGGGACATAAAAGTTGCACTAGCATCTAGTTCCCACTAGTTCAACTGGTCAGTTCAATTGTTGACAAGAAAAATATTACATTTTTGAGTCTTTAGTAGAAAATGAATACATAATATTTTTCAAGAGTTGATCATATACTTATAGTATATTTCTATATTGAATTACAATCCAAAATCCTTGTTTGTAAACACATAAATATATGAGTGTTGCCATGACAACCGAAATCCAGGTCAATTTTTGTATGAAAAATCTTGGATTTGAATTAAGACTCGATATAGAAAATCCTAGAAAATCGTCGTGGCGCCGTGGTTACTGTGTGTATCTTACGATATCACAGGTTAAGCAACGTTCGGCGCGGTCGGTACTTGGATGGGTGACCGCCGACCATTCGTTTCTCACGGCGACTTCCGTGCTTCGGAGGGCACGTTAAGCTGTCGGTCCCGGGTGCTGTATACTTGTTTTATACTTCTTTTAACAAAGAAAAGTAATTTGTGAGTATTGAAATTACTTTATAATATAGTGAAATTGATTTGGCTGTAGTTAGCAATAGTAAAATTACTGTGTAAACCTTTTTTTGTTCCAATTCCATAACCTCAACTTCAAGTAACTGCTCACTTGATTCATTCGGAAAAAACAATCGTTGTATTTTCTATTCAAGAACTAACTCGGTATCAAAAATGATGACTCGCCAGGCTGCTGTTCGTCAGCTGGAAGACAAACTTCATCTGACTCTACAGGAGCTTAAATTATCAAAGTCTATGTGTGAGCAGTTGCTGGATGAGAGAAATGATGCAGAAAAAGAGTTTATCAGTGTACTCAACTCAAATAAACAGTTAAAACTTGAACTATCAAAAATTCATATTCAATTTCTAGAAGTTGTTGAGCAAAGAGACCAACTGCAAAGGATAATAAATGAGTTTGATGGTAAAAGTAATATATTAGAAGATGTTATTAGGCATAACAAACATTTGAAAGTCCAATTATGTGATTCCTTTTCACAAATAACTTCCTTAGAATCTAAAATTAATGAATCCAGGTCAGCACAATCTCAGTCTCTATTTGAGGAGTTGGTTGAATCTGTCCCCTCAATGGTATCTATATGTAAAAATACTTCCACCACTATCGACCTTACCAGTGATTGCTCGATTGATGCAGAGTTGCCGGTTAGTCCTACTACAAGCACTAACAATAAACTTAACTGTAATAAAAGTAGGACTAAATCAAACAAAAGTAAGCAATGTATAAAGGCCAATAATAAAAATAAAAATATTAGTAAGAATAAAATTTTCTCATGTAAAAATATCCATTATAGAAAAGAACGTTTAAATTTATTAAGTAAGTTAAAATCATGTAGTTCTGAATTGGAGCAAAATAGGTTAACTTATGAAAGTGACACAAGGCACCTTGAGCTGGAAATAAACAGGCTTTATGAGCAACTTAATAGTTTAACTAATAAATATGAGGTTGCTCAGAAAGAGATAAAAGAACACACTTTAGCCATGGACAGCTTACTTGAACTATCTAAACATAATCTGAATCAATTTGAGTATTTGACTTCCCAAAATAATTGTGAACAAAGTGTATTAAGTTGTTCACAGCCCGAGCCATGCCAGTCCCAGTCCCAGATGCCTTGTGTTATAGAGGATAATGTATTGCCTATACAACCAAAGCCATCTTATTTACGTAATAATAAGATAAGTCAACCAGAAGTAGTTATGTACAGCGATGAACTTGGGAAAAAAATGGGCTTCCAAGTAAGTAAATATGTAAAGCAGCCAATAATAAATAATTGTTTCCCTGGTGCTTCATATTGTGATATATTGAATAAAGTTTTTGTGACTGACTTTAAAGTCAAAACAGTCTTGGTCATTTTAGTTGGCAGACGGGATCATGCTAATAAAAAAGACATGATTCACAGTTTTTCCAAATTACATGAAAAGAAAAATATATGTAGAATAATTTTATTTGCATTACCTTTTAGCCACTCTTTCTCAGAGCAAGAAAACAATATAAGGCACCATCTGAATAAAATATTACACACTATGACATGTAGGCATAGTGATAAATTTCATATGATCGATACTAACATTATAGTTAGTAAACCTTTTTATTTTAAGCATGATAAGTACAATTTGTACAATTATTATATAAGACAAATAGCAATTTCGCTATCATATATTATTAGTAATGATTTACCAGTCATCTTGACTGAAACCTCTGCTTCTATTGAGCAGCCACTTATATTTGTAAAACCGTTGGAATATAACATTCCAAGTAGTAGTATTAGGACTAGTCTAGTTAATTTAAACTAGAGGCAATGACAATAGATAATAAGACTTCTAGCTATAATCAAAATGTTATTAGCACATATGCCCCAGCTGCAAAATTAAAATGTAGTAAAAATGTAATAAATGTAGCTCACCAAAATATTGAAGGCATGCTGGGTAAGGATTTACAAATTGAACTTTTCATGAATCAAGAAAATATAGATATTTTATGTGTAACGGAGCACTGGCTAAAAGACCATCAAATGATATTTTCATTCAATAATCATCAAATAGCTAGTTCATACAGTAGAAGCCAGGCAAATTGTGGCGGTTCCTTGATTATTACACAAAAAGGAATGAAATTTAAAGAACGAATGGATATTATTAGTCTTTCTGTTGAGCAAACCATTGAAATGGCATGTATTGAGCTAGGGAAAGTTATTATAATAAGCGTATACAGGCGGCCGGCTTCATCCTATGATTTGTTTGAAAAAATTATGGAGGAAGCTTTACTGAAACTTAGTGATACTAAAAAAAATATCATTGTTTGTGGTGATTTTAATATTGACTTACTAATACAATCATCGCTGAGTAAAAGGGTAACAAATTTGTTTCTTTGTTATGGACTTAAAAATCTCTTTTTAGAGCCTACACGAGTTACAGCCACTTCAGCTACATGTATTGATAACATTTTCACAGATGCATCACCCAACAGTCAATACATATTTAATAAATTAAAATCGGATCACAGTGGACAATTAGCATCTTTTGACATTAACACAAACAAGGCATTAAGAAGAGAGATTAAGTTTGTACCCATGAACGAGGGTCGGCTGGAGAGATTCAGAAGTAATGTCTTGGATAAGTTGTGGGAACTTAAATGTTATGATGATCCTGTTAAGGAATATAATTGTATTTTTAATTTAATTAAATGTGAGTATGATACAGTATTTAAATCTAAAACAATTAAAATAAATGATAACTCATTTAAGTTTAGTGACTGGGCAACAGTAGGAATATTCAAAAGCAGAGACAGATTATATGAATTGTATGATGAAAAATCATATAATCATAGTGAAACCTTTAAGGAATATGTTAAAAAATACTCTAAAATGTTCAAAAGTGTGTGTAGTATTGCAAAATAAAATTTTATTAATAATAAAATTCAAAATAGTGTAAATATACCTAAAACTACTTGGCAAATTATAAACAGCGAAACTGGAAAGTCAAACATTAGAAACGCGGAATATAAACTGAAAATTGGTGATCGACTGTTGACATCAGATACAGAAGTTGCTGAAGCTTTTGAAAAATTCTTTGCAGACATTCCAGTTTCGACCACCAAGACATTAAATTCATCAGTCAAAATTGCACAGTCTTTTCTTGAAAAAAATGTAAATAAGTGCAAAACCACCTTTACTTTCAGGCATGTTACTGAAAGTGAGGTATTGAAAGCTTTTAATAGTATTACAGTTAAAAACACTGCTGATTTGGATGGCATTTCCGTTAAAATCATCCAATCCATCATTGATATTATTACACCTAATTTAGCTAGTATATTTAATAATTGTGTTGATAGTGGTGTGTTTCCTGATTTAATGAAACTTAGTAAAATTATTCCTGTATTTAAAGCTGGAAGCATAATCGACCCCAGTAACTTTAGACCAATCTCTATATTACCAACACTTAGTAAAATTTTTGAAAAGCTTATTTTAAACCAACTAGTGGTACACTTCTACAGCAATAATTTAATGAATCCAAATCAGTTCGGTTTCACACGGGGTCGCTCAACAACTGATGCCAGTGTTGAGCTTATCAAACATATATTTGATGCCTGGGAGGAGTCACGTGATGCCTTCGGTGTCTTTTGTGATCTGTCCAAGGCTTTTGACTGTGTTCACTACGATACACTCCTCATGAAGCTACACCACTATGGAATCAATGATAGGGCACTTGATTTTATGAAATCCTATTTATGCAATAGAATTCAAAGAGTTGATATTAATGGAAAGAGATCATCGGGATCAGCAGTTCATATGGGAGTGCCCCAGGGCTCGATTCTTGGGCCTTTCTTATTCTTAGTTTATATAAATGATTTGCCATTTGTGGTAAAAGACAAGTGTGAGGTCATATTGTTTGCTGATGATACCTCTTTTCTATTTAAAGTGAGTAGGCAATTGAAGCACTGCTTTGAAGTAAACAGTTGTATTGAAACTGTGGAGAAATGGTTTTCAGCCAATAACCTACTCCTCAATGAAAATAAAACAAAATTTTTAAAATTCTCATTGCCTAATGTCCGGTATGTTGATACTAACTTAATTGTAAAGGGACAAGAATTGAGACCTGTAAATTCAACAGTGTTCCTTGGCATAACCCTAGATGCACAACTACAGTGGGGTCCACATATAGAAAGGTTGGCGAAGAGACTTAGTTCTGCAGCATATGCCGTCAAAAAGATGCGAAATATCTCTAATGAAGCTACTGCGCGGTTGGTTTATTTTGGTTATTTTCATAGCTTAATGACATACGGCATTCTCCTGTGGGGAAATGCTGCCGATATTAAAACCATCTTTGTGCTGCAGAAACGGGCTATTCGCGCAATCTACAAACTTAATTCCAGAGCGACATTAAGAAATAAGTTTAAAGAAATAAATATTCTTACGTTTGCATCACAATATATCTTTGAAAATCTTATGTTCGTAAAAAAGAACTTAAACATGTTCCGTAGAAAATGTGACTTGCATATTATTAATACTAGAAATAAGTACAAGCTAGCCGGCTATGATAGTAGACTTCATAAAGTCACTAACTCATTTATGGGTCAATGCATACGTTTTTATAATAAGGTTCCCACAAATATTCAAGACTTACCACTTGATAAATTTAAAGAAACTATTAAACAAAAATTGTGTAATAAAGGTTTTTATACAATATCTGAATATATGGACGATAAAAGTCCTTGGTTGTAAATTATTTTTCGAAAGTTCTCAATCTCCAACTCCATCTCCATCTCCTTCTTATCCAACGCCATCTCCATCTCCTTCCAATCCATACAACAGCAAGAACGTCATGCTCCCTCAGGCGGCATGGCTAGCGGTAGCGTCGGGTGTCGGGTCACCCTCTTCCCTAAAATATGGTTGAGGAGGGTGATGGCTGGTGCTTGCGTTATACTCGTGAACGGGTGCTGCTAGCGGTGCCAGGTCGTTTTGCTGAAGACTTTATGACTATGTTACTTTTTTGAATTTGACTCTGACTTCCCCATCTCCATGTCCACGTCCGTGTTTGTGTCCCGTCTCTTTCCACGACTATTCCCATCTCCATGCACATTATCTGTATTATCTCTCACCTCTATCGCTACATCTATCTACTTCTATCTTTACCTCTATATCTATGTCTTATGTTTCTGTCTAATATTTGATTGCCTATTGTATAAATATAATAGTAAACTCCAGAAGATCACCAACTCGTTCATGGGTCAATATGTGTACGCTTTTATAATATAATTCCAAAATATTTAAGATTAACCCTTCGATAGATTTAAGGATAAGTGTTATATAAAGTTTTACTATAAGTTATCCGGATGCAAGAAGATTGTTAATTGTTATTGTGTATTTTTAAAAGATGATTGCTGTTGAGTTTCTTGCCACTTCTTCTCAACAGATCGACTTTCCGAAGTGGCGGTAGATTCAGTTCAATTTGTAAATTTTATGACTTATTTCAAATGTATTCAAATACTTACGAAATAAAGATTCTTTTGACTTTGACTTTGACTTTGACTTTTATATACAGTAGTCGTTAGGGTTTGTCAGAAGCCATATCGGCACCCTGAAAATTCTGACATCCACCACCCAGCACTGGGCCAGCTCGGTGGATTATGGCCTAAACCTCCTCGTCACCCAGAGGAGAGACTCATGCCCTGCAGTGGGCCCATTACACGGAGTTGTGATTATGATGATAGAAAATCCGTCTTTCGGGAGGATTGTACAAAGTTGAACTAATGGGACATCAAAGTTGTACTGTTCAACTAGTTGAACTGAGCAGTTGAACTACTGGGAACTAGCCTTTAAAAATAAAAAAGTTATCAAGTCGATTTTACATCTACTGTAACCGTTTTAAAGCACTAGGTATGTTTGGTAATTAATAATTTTCATCAAAGTTACTTTAAAGATTGATAATTGAATTTGAGGCGTGTCTTTAAATTATATATATTTGAGTTATTCTGATCTAATCCCACCAACAAATCCCACATCGAATTTAATTTCTTAACGGATCCCCTATGCGTTTTGTTATTCCTAACCGATCCCCGTTTACCTACAACGTTAGATTGACGGTACAGTCAGGCAAAAAAGGAGCAAGTTTGTAATAAATTATTTTAGGTAGAATTCATGCAATGCAATGGAATTAAAAACTTATAAGTGAAAAGGGTCATTGATAAATTAAGTGATTGTAAGTAGGTATAGCGCAATAGGTTAGGGAAATTAAATATTATACACTTTTTAGTAAAAATCAGTCTTTAATTATTATTTTTAATATTACATAAATTTTTATTTTGTTAAATTAACGACTTAAGAGGATAAAATTATCACAGAATCAACAAACAAAATGGTCAGATTTAGTGCTTACTAAATGTCTAACTAGAGGCCTACGTCCAGCAGTGGACTAGCGCGGGCTGAGATGATGATGATGATGATGAAATGTCTAACTTATACTTAATTATCCACCAAACTATCAAATAAATCAACAACGTTAAACAAAAACCTTTGATTGGGGGTGCTTTTAACTAATTTAACTGATGTACCTATATAAAATTATTATAAAATCAACAAATGAAAAAACCCTTTGATTGGGTGCTTATAAAATCAACAAATGAATAAACCCTTTGATTGGGTGCATATTTATGTCTAAATTTAGCTATTATACAAAATTTGTCTTCAAACTTTTATTAACTGTCAAAGTTTTAACTTTTCTAAACAGTGGCCTACAGTAATTTCGCCATTCAGAAGTTGGTTAGTGACATAATTGATCCATTGATCTCTGTTGGTTTCGTCCGTTGTTCTACGTTTCAAAGGTGGCGCTTTGATTTTCTGATGCTCAATTATTGTTTTTTGGTAATTGTAGTCGTCTTTTAAAGTTCTTAACAGCTGATATAAGTTGTTCTTTTTGGAAGTGCTTCGATTCA
This sequence comes from Stenoptilia bipunctidactyla, assembly GCA_944452665.1. Classification (NCBI taxonomy): domain Eukaryota; kingdom Metazoa; phylum Arthropoda; class Insecta; order Lepidoptera; family Pterophoridae; genus Stenoptilia; species Stenoptilia bipunctidactyla. The sequence continues at coordinate 7,978,535 of OX101728.1, read as the reverse complement.
GTTTTGCGAGTAGGCAGGTAACAAATTCTTAGAATATTGTTCAAGCTTAGCAGATTTCCTAAGTCCTTACGATTACTACCATCGGCTAACTAATATGCTTCTTAGGTTAGAGAGAAAGTTAAAACATAAAATGATAATTCTTGAAGAATTATTAACATTTTGAGACTGTCTGTACCAAATTACTACCTAAAATTCACCTGGGATCGGTTAGGAACAATAAATTTATTAAAAATGTCAATTCCCGTCCGATCTCACATTCCTGGGATCAGTTAGGAATAAAAAATAAATTAAAATTAAAACTGATCCCCGGTGGGATTTCTTTTTGGGATCAGTTCGGAACAACTCATATATTTTTTTAATTTTATGCAAAATGAATGACAAAGGCTCGTTTGTTTTCAATAATTCTCATTCAGTACTTACAATACGAAGTTTTGAAGTGGTATCATTATTTTCTATTTGACATTTCGAACTGTCAGTTTACTGCAATGAATTATTTGCCAGAGTATAGAGGTTCATACGTTCTGTCCACATGCAGTCGGGTGTTTTATGTTTAACGCACGAGTGAAAACGCGCGTATGATGACTCGTCGTCGACGTCGTCGTCATCTGGACAAGCCCTTCTCTGAACCGACAGCTTTAAATCAGATGAGATTTTCTTTGCCCACTGAGCCTGCGTTTGAATTCATTCTCTCCTGAAAGTAAGTAACATTAAAATTCAAAAAGTTTTATTCATCTTGCCTTCCATGCTGGACTGGCATACTGTAAAAGTCAGTTTAGGGACAGAAGTTTTATTGGCATTTTTGTGGGCGATAGGCTGACCCCCTGTCACTGCACTTGGTCTTATAAACCTCTGATGTTCTGCCTAGCCCATAAGGGGTACAGGCGTGAAGTTATGTATGTATTATATTTAATTATTTCGCAACAGTGAAATAACAGCTTCTACCTGTTTTTTTTGTAGGCGATAGGTTGCGCCCCAGTCACTGCATTAGTCTCTCTCAATCATTATAATGCCTCAAAATTTGTCAAACGTGACATCAGATGGTTTTATAACCTCTGGTGTTCTGCCTACCCCATATGGGATACAGGCGTGAAGTTATATATGTATGTGTGTATGCGGGTTTTACGATGTCTGACTAGTTTCGATCACTTATGGAGTACTTCATCAGGGGTGAGTGCAGTCGCGGCCGCGCCGACAATAGCGGGTGAGTAAAAGCCGCATAATAAACAATAGCTAATATAAACAATATAAAAAAAACATATAAACAATAGCTAAAACATTTTTAAATTCAACAAATATTTATTTTGTGACTGATGATTTAGATTCAATATAGATTTAAAATAATCAGCAGTAAATATAGTTAAATATCCGCTTCGTATGGTTTAAAACAATCCCCAAACAATCACACCAATTACATGGCCCCAAAGTAAGCTTAGCTTGTGATATGGGATACCATGTAGCGAACTAGAGGGAAACCTCGATTACAATTACACATATAGACATATACAAATACAAACCCAAACATGAAAAAAATTTTTGTTCCGTGCGGGAATAGAACCCGCGACCTCGAATGGTGCAATAGTGTCTATGTCGCAGTCATCTGTTTGAATTAGCCACTCAATTGGACGCCTAGGCCGTTTCAACCGGCTTAAGGACAATTAGTCAAGTCGTTGATCGCAACGTTTAACCAGTTGCCTAAACGTTGTTTAGCCATTTAGTTAAATTGGATATTGTTAAATTTATAATGTTTGGTTTAAATATTAAAACATTAAAACGGAAGTTATTTTATTATATTTATGATATTTATATTTACGCGCGAGCCGAGCGAGCGAAGCGAGCGTGGTGCGGCAGCACCCGGCGATGCGCCACTATGGATTTTATTTCTTTGTAATTGAAATAAATAAAAAAATATCTAATAAAAAAAATATTGCTTGACTGGTTTTTCCGTCATGACAGATAATTTTAGCATGACCTACTTAATTTATTACTTTATCCAAAACTGTACCAAATTTAAATCACTTGGCTGAATTTTGGTCAGCCATCTCCAAGGGGCTAACTTTCAACACGCCAAGTTGTTAAACGTTGAGTTTTTCGTGTTCAATCAACTATCGGCTTAGGCCGTTGATTCGTTCTAGGCGTCCAATTGAGTGGCTTATTCATCCAGATGACTGCGACATCTTTACCATTTCACCACGGATTCTGTCTATTTTAAGGACGATATGGGGCATGAGTTGTCTTACTTAACGTTTTCTCTACAATTCAAATTAGTCAAATGTAACTGATGATTCCTCAGAAAGAAACAGGTTCAAACATAAAAGCAGACTTTACCTGTAGGTACCAATATTCGTATAGATTTCAATTGTAGTCTCTTGAATCGCAATGATTTCTTTCTTGTGATGATTTATTCGTGGAATTATTCAGCAACACCTGCCTTAGAATAAATTAGCTGTACACACCTGCTTGCATCTGGGTATATGATAATAAAGCATGTAGAACTGTGGACACGTGTTTAGTTCAACTGATTACCCGTCATTCGTTTTGATACTTACTTTCTGAGTGACATCGATTCTCCTGTGATTTTAGTTTTTTAAATAAATAAATTTTGCTTAAATTAAATTAAATCGCTGCTTTAATCTCGGATATGAAGATTTTTTTCTAATTGGGGCATTTTAATAATTGAAAACTGTAAATTATGGTGTGATGCATGGTATCGTCTTTTGAGTTCTTTAATCAATGATGTGAAACCTGATTGGTGTCACGTTTCACACAAAAAAGTTACAGAGGCCAATCGTTCACGAAACTACAAACTATACGAATTAAACAAAACATACAGACGAATTAAATATTCGGTTAAATATGGACTGAACGTAAGAGACAGACCTCTTTACGACGCGACGGTAGACCATAATTTCGCTCTTTGTATGTGTCAAGAGCAAGACTCGTGGGGCTAATTAATTTATTGTGATATAACCAAACACGGCAGTCTGAGGTCTGTTGAAAACAATCTTAGGAATAAAGCTGTGCCTTCGAAGTAATTTTATACTAAAATACGGAGCAGTATTAACAAACAAACTAGACGTTGAACAAAAAACGTATCGCACAACATTTTTGTAATGCAAAGGGTGCTAACTCTTTCGGCCTTGCCGTTTATTAAACTGTGTCATTGTACTCTATTTTAGAAGTTTTTGAGTTACGAAGTATTGTGATTCTATTCTTAGCAACACTATTATATGGTGCTTCAGTAAGGATGTAATTCTTATATTATAAGTAGATATGCAACAAGATTTATAATTACCTTGGTTAAAACACGATTAAAAGGATTCATATTATTCGTATAGGTATGTTAAATTATTTAATAGTATTTAATTACTTCGCAAGAGTGAGCTTCTGCCTGTTTCGCATGTGCCAACTTATGCAAAAAGATTTTTTATTAGAATTTGGATTTTACCATTACGCGAACATTTCACTAATTCATCGAATTTAGCAATGTTTTGAAAGATTTTTATAACATATGGCATGTTAGAACGAAGAAAGACTAGAGATTTTTTTAAGAAAATGGAAGATCGGGGTAAATTTTTTTTTATACGCATGTAAAGCCGTGAACAGAATTTATTTCTTTTCGATACCAAACTTCGTAAGCAAATTGAACAAAACCTAGTTAACTTTAATATTGTTTTAGGGGTAAAAAGCCTTAAGCAGTACACATTTGAACAAGACTAGAATGAGCTGTTTTCACTTAACACTTTTTCATTTTTTTTTGATGATGATTTAGGTGAAAAACAAAAAAAGTTTAAAAAACTTATTTAAAAAAACACATTTTGAACTTTTAATTGCCATTTATGCATAGCAGGTAGCCTATTCTACGGTCCATATCACGTTGGCCGGCGATGGATCAAACACCATGTATATTATTAGGAAGGAAGATCTTTGCCGCGGTGAATTCGCTCAAGCGTCTTCGCAATTTCCTCCCTGTTGCCACTAAAATTGCGCTAGCACAATCTCTCCTACTTCCTATTCTCGACTATGCGGATGCTAGCTATCTTGACTTAACTGAAAAACTTCTTAATAAACTTGAGCGGCTCCAAAATCTCTGCATAAGGTTTGTATTTGGATTACGCAAATACGACCACATATCTGAATTCCGAACTAATCTCAAGTGGCTTCCCATTCGACTTCGTCGGAATACTCATATCCTATCTGTAGTCTACCGTATTCTGTATGATAAAGCCATTCCTGTTTACTTGCAAAACCGCTTTAACTATCGATTCAACAACAACGATCGTAACTTGCGCTCTTCCTCAAACCTTCTCCTTGCAACACCATCACATACTTCCACATTCTTAAGTAAATCCTTTTTTGTGCGATCGGTGTCGCTTTGGAATGACTTACCCTTAGAGATCCGCAAAGCACCCAGTCCTTACACCTTCAAAAGGATGCTTAAACGTTATTACCTCGTGAAACACTGCTCATCGTAACTTATTAATAAGTATGTGTATGTATTATTAATATGTAAGTCTATATTATATAAATAATATTTATGTATATTTATATGTAATTATTTGTATGTAGTCTATTGTATGAAATCAGTACCACCGCCCACCCTAATTTCCTCTATTCATGTCCTGTCCTTACTGGGTTGCCTGGTAGAGATCGCTTTGAGCGATAAGGCCGCCTTTGTGCAAATGTTTTAAAATTTATTGTAAAATGTTATTAATGCCGTTGGTGTACAATAAAGAATTATTATTATTATTATTATTATGTCCAACAATATTTGTTTAATTATTTGAGTGTTATATGTAAACACCAACAATCATCTTAAAGTAGTGATGTGAGACGCACTCTGGGCTTCGTCAATATCGAAAACAAAGTGCTATGAACGCTAACGTGATTCCTCACCTGACTCAAAATCTATTACTTGATTTGTTATATGAAAGAAAATTAAGTTTAATCCATGTAATTTTTTTATACATACTGTAATGGACTACCTACAAAGACTACATTAACTATTTAAGTGGGACTTTTGTTGTCCTTTTACGTTCGCTGTATACAAACCACTTATGTAATTTTCCGTTCTAGATAGCTACTCTTAAATTCTTAAAGAGGAAAACTCGATTGTCAAAACTTTCGGTCTGAAACCGGACTGTACGTTCGGATTCACCCCGGACGCCTTTCAAATTAGGACAAGTTGGGGAAAACGCGGATACCAGCGCTACCAAGGCTAACCACAGTCTGATCTCACCAATTTACTGACCGTAATTTATCATTAAAACATTGTTTTAAAATACCACTACAATGAAATTAATTTACAGAATCCCGTAAATCAAGATTTTCGATTTTTATTTCGTGCGTCCGACATTTCGATGCTGTTGCAAGCACCATGATTGTGGACTGCTAAATCGTAGTAAGACTGTCGTAAATTTATTTGATTAAAGTCACAAAACATATCTGTTGACTCTTATCAGATATGTTATCTACAAGCTATGACCATACTTTAAGGCTAGATGCATATGTGCCTAAAATGTTTACTAATTTTAGTACCTAGGTAACTTATAAGATTGTTAAAAATTCAGTTAAATGCATTTTTAAGTAGTTAAAAGTTGGACAAGCTTGGCATAAGCAGATGCCATCTCTACTAATCCCAACCACCGTCCGATCTTGAGATCAGTGGGAAGTTTTCCATTTGGTATAATACGTAGTAGTACTATTATTATAGTAGCGTTCTATATGTCTCGCTAGATGGCGTTGGCGCCTAATATGGAAATCAGTTAAGTTCACTCTACAGTCTGGTTATTAATTGAATCAACTGTATTTTCTATCGTCTATATCGTCTATTAAACGTGAATAAAGATAACAAACTGTAAACATATTTAAAACTAAAATCCATATAGCCCGTAGTAGGTATAATGAATTCAATCCGATCAATAAAACTAAAACTTTAATACCTAGAGGAAAACCGCCCATGTTGTGACAATGTTTACATATAATAACGCAAAAACATAATGAATTTATGTCCTAGCTTAAAATGAATAATGAAATCTGTCAAGTTAATCTCAATACTGAGATATTCGAGTTTCTTGTTTGCTTTTTGCTTTTCTAATTCTAACGTCCGGCTTAGATTTCCTTTCTAGAACTTGTCTGTCATCAGAATTCAACAGACGACCTCTATTGGATTAGCCTGCTTTTTGTTATGAAATGTAGGCTTTTCCATAGCGCGTCCTTATTCTTTTTTATTTACACTCTGTTGTCCAAATAGACGGAAAGTGTTATCAAAATAATCTAAAAGGAGAAATAAATACAGTAAAAGATGAAATCTTTCTTAGTCAACTATACTTTACTGTCTGGTAATATACCTGTACCTAGTATTTTGTATTTTAAAATCTTTTCGTGAATTATAATGTTTACTTTCTAATTCTTTTTAATATTTTTCTCTGCATCTGTACTTATCTTTAAAATAATTTTATACGTAACAAGGCCAACGTGGTACGCGAATAGTCGTGCTAAGCGCAGGTTCGGTCCCCGCTCCGAAAAATATCGGCAAATAAAAGGTTAAGTAAAACTTATAATGTACGGTTTCCAATTACAAGCCTTTCTAATTCAAGCACATAAATTTTATTTAAATAACCAATTCAAATAATAACCGATTCGGTTATAAGCACAAGCTAAGCTAAAAACTTCATTTGATATACGTAAACATTCATAATGGCAGTCATTAAATTACGCCAGCGAATCCATATTTCTTAAAAAAATAACTGTAAAGCAGCGAAAGATTAAGTCAGTTTCTTTAAAATGATATGATTTTTTGTAAATCCTTTTATGAAACCTTCGTAAAGTGGTCAATAAAACGGTGAAAGTTTCTTAAAGGCAGACAGACATAACTCAACAGCTTATCTTACTTACATTGCTGTAAACAAGCAGTCGTTAGCGTAATTCAGTAGTAGGCTGCTCAAAAACAAAGTTATTTGTTATTTATGATTGGTTGCCAAACCTGTTGAAACCTGAACTGCACAATCACAATCACGCTGTTTACATACAGTTGTAAGGCAGGAATAGTAATGCACCACCCGTGTTGCCCGTGCTCATGCACTCGTTGTTTGAATGTCAGACTGTCAGACTACATTGTGTAGGTACTCACGGCAAACAAGTCCCTCAACCTTGGAGCGTACACGCCGGATATTTGTATACGTTTTTCCGATTTTTTTCCGCAAATCTTACTAATGTTCACACATGTTTGTCGTTATTTGAGAAATTCTTTTAATTTGGTCCGATTTCAATAAATCCAGCACATTAGTGAAATGTTATTGATCATTGTTTTATTGCTGCACGCTATGCTAACGACGCATTTGATTGTCTCGGATATTTAGATTCGGACGTGTTTGTGTCGCTTACGTCGGTCGCGTTAATGTAGATGCGGGGTTCAGAAAAAGATGATAATGAGGAATGGAGCAATGAACGCGGCTCTATCCTAGTAAGGGCAATAGGTGGTTCGATTCGATAGCCGGGTGGAGAGCGCCGCAGCCGGGAGAGGTGGTAGCTGTGCGCGCGCCGAGTCAGTACTCCACCGCGCGGCGCATTGCGCGAACCGTTCACCGACTCGCGCGCAGTTATCGACTAGGCCGTCTTATCGAACACACTCGTACGCCGCGCATTTCCGAACACAGTGATGGGACGTATCAATCGAGTGTATACCAACAAATACGCGCACGTGATGCGTTAGCCCTAAAGCCTTCAGCTGTCCGCGACTTACCAGGACTGTGCCCATGTCGAGCCTGTTTGTGTCCAAGGAGATAACGTGATGTGACAGCGATACGTGTAGTGGCTGTGGAATAGTTTTGTGAAAGTGTGCAGCGAGCGTGAGCCGGCTGCCCCGTGACAATGTTGAATTGCACCGATCTGGAATGCATTCTGCATCACCACCACTACTATGCCCATCTACATCACATACACCACCTGCAAAATGCTCAGGATGCAGGTGAGTCTAGAAATATCTATCGTAAATTAGAGCGAATGTGTTGAGTGTGTCGTATAAACCTTGTTACGAATCCTTGATTCAGATATCACGTAACGACGGGGATTTGAACGAGTTGATCGCCGGTCGATCTTGACCTTATGCCGAACAATAAAAAATGGCACAATTGCTAATAATGATAAACAGTAAATGCGTGGTTAGTTTCAACAGGTGGTAGGAACATTGTTATCACGCAATGTACCGGCTCGCTTGCCTGCCTGTTTTCACTCCGTTGACTTGACGACTGCAAACCTGCTGCTCACGCGCCGAAATATTTTGTGCAAACAGATTAATAACACCGTTTTCTCTTTTAACTCGTTGCAGATGCTTAATAGGTAACTCTCGCAAAAATATTATGCATTCATTACATTTTTGCCTTTCAAACGGTGTTTAATTCCACGGAAGTTGTACTTAATAAAGTAAAATTAATTACTTACATTTAGTTATATATAAATCCCAATAATGAGTGGTAATAGGTTTCAAAGGATTTCACATAATTAACATTATAACCAAAGCAAAATGAAACTAGTACAGTCAATTAATGGTTTGCGTAATGACATGCCAAGTAGGTAACGACCGGCCATTTAGGTCGCATTTTTTACTTCAATTTGAAAATATACTTTAAAGGTTCTTCAATTGAATGATTGTTGTTAAAATTTAAATTTACCGTAAAGAGAATATGCATTCGTGTAACATAAATATTATCAAGTTAAAGTTTCAATAAATATGTACAACATTTCGATTTGTAACGTCAATGCAATGATAACTTTATCGCCTTTGCTTACTACTATACAAATATAGTTAGTTAAATATCTACAGTTATGTCACAATCTTTATTATACTTATAACTTTATTGTCGCTTAACTAATGTCTCGGCTTATATTTATATTTGAAAATGTGTTGACTAATTGAAAAATACATTAGTGAACAGGTAATATCATATTACCTGTTCACTAATTTTGCCGGATTTTTCATATTGACAGATAACTTTTGGTAAGAAATTAAATCTATTAAAAATCACATATAATCAATAAAAGAATCGAAAGGCAGATAAGAATAGAGTTACTATAAGGACAGCAAAAAATTATCGTAATAAAAAAAAACGTAAGCAAATGTTTACGATTGCTGTCATTTTCGGTACGGAAGTCTCGGCACAGAAATTAAATTATAAAGAAATAAATTGTCTTTTGATGATTTCATATTCAGACCACTTTACTGTACCTGCCAATTTTATATAAAAAAAAAACAACAAGAACGGAGACATAAACAAAAAAACAACAATTTCCGAATAAAGTTATTGGACAACACAATATTTTACGGAAATTTCGGAAATTGTTTTCAACCCTGTGATAGTTACTGCGATAGATAGTTACGAACATATTTACATTATTTAATTTATTATATTGGCAGGAAGTAGGATAATAGACTTATAATATTATCATTATTATAGTTATATCTAGAGTTTATAAATATATGGACTTTTAACAATACCAGTGAATGTAAATAAGCCAAATGCTGATATAATGTCAAAAAGGAGAAAAAGGAAATAAAGTAAAAAGAAAAATTCTTTTTTTCTGTCGAAAATAATCGAATAGGGTAAAATTTTGTCGTGTGAACCCTAAATTGAACTCAATACCAACCAGATTGGGCTAATACATCTAGTTCCCTTACGGACTCCAAAAATGACAAATTACTAATAATATCTACGTATACACACTTTATTTTTGTAGTTGCATCATCATTATGTCATGGGCAAGCTATGACTGCAGCCCTTCTCTAAGGCTCAGTCAGTTTGTTTAAAAAACATTGGCTGGTCATAAACAATAGGGATTTGTAATACACTGATTTTCCCACAATAAATATTAATTCATACGTATGTGCATCGAAAGGCTATGATATTTAGATATGCAGTTTATTTAAGTAGTCTTCGTGATATTAATAACATAACATTTGATACGTATTGAAATCGAAGTAAATTCATAGTTTTGATAATAAAAGTCGGCAGGTAAACGCGTTTAAATATATGTTTATACATTTACCGCGACGTTCCGACCGAGTTGCGACGGTCGTGGTCAAGAGACGATGCGATAAAATTCCAACCAATAGTATGAAAATTAATTTAAAAATGGAAAATTCGAAATTGCTTAGCCGCGTTCGTTTAGAATTGCCCTACCGCCTCTGGATATGCTTGGATACGTAAAAGGCGACTATTAAGTTGACCTCTGCTTTGGCAGGACCCGAAACTAGGGTTGCCAAACATACTGTTTTTAACAGTATTAAAGGTACTGTTTTTCACTACATTATACTATTAAAAAAATTAAGTTTACAATATACTGTTTTCAGCATAAAATGCTAAACACTTTATATGCTAGACTTAAATTAATAATTTTTGCGAGAAGCTCGAAAAATATGTTAAATGACGTTAAATGAATTGAATACTGTTTATTTTTCCAAAATACTGTTTGATATTCTTTTAGACTCAAATATACTTTATTTCTAGAAAAAAAAGTTGGCCACTCTACCCGACACCCACCCACCAATGGCTCTCTACCGCTACCAAATATCACCGCCTCCATAGTGATGTACCTATGCTTATTTTCGACTTCCTCTTCACTTACTACTCAACTTACAAGAAGAAAATAGTTATACGAGTTGTACTGGTCAATTTCTGAACGTCAATAGTTTTTCATTGATAACGTAATGTAAACAAGCCAATAACACTCAGACGGCCATTACATTTAATTTAACAACTTCCAGAAAATCATTGAAGGTGCGTTCCAAAACGGCTCCTCAGATCTTTTTAACCTCTAAAGGTCTCAAAAAAATTGTCTTGATAGTACGGAAAATTACGATCCAATAATTGTACCTTATGCATTTGCTTTTTAACTGTGATTGGACAGCCATTAAATAAAAAAAGATTGATTCTTATTTCTTCAACATCTGAAATGGATTCGCCTTGGTTGAATCTATAGCGACTTCAAGAGAATATGAGCTTTACTTATATAGTTTGGCTAATGAAAGTAGAGAATGAAAAAATGTGGTGAATTTAAAAAAAATCCCATCATGATTACGCCGACATATAGTACGACACATATGAATTAAACAAACATGAAATATGAATATTTTTTAAAATAAAATTATCGAAAAAAATAACAATTTGATACTGTCCTACTTTTTGATGAGAAGTATATAATTAAAATGATAGGCAACTTGTATTTATCAGGCTTAAAAATAAAACAATAAAACAAAATAAGTATTTTTATTCATTGTAATCAAAATCTGAATCCAGAAATTCTACATGGAATGAATCGTCGGAGTCACTGGTATCGCTGTTTCCTACATTGGTTATGAAACTATAATTTTTTTATATTCATTTTAAAATATGAAAATTCCAAAATTTTAATTACAAAAACCACCAACAACCGTTCGATTGACAACAGTGACACCAGAATAAGTTGCCATATAAAAAGTTAGCAAAACCCCCATTGTCTACTTTCGTTGGCCAGACTCTACGAGTATGGAAAATTAGGTTACTTTTTTGCATCGACACGTTGCCTTAATAACATATAAATTTCTTCAATTATCTAAACTTCGGCATGTGTGTAAAAGTTTACCCTAGCGTAAACTTTTATTATCCTTTTTATCACTATTAGAATTGATAAAGTTAGCTGCCAGTTTGTTTACTAGCTTGTGACGTCATAAAAGTGATGACAGTGTTACGTAAATAGGCTTGAAAATCACGAGTTTAGTTTTATAAGTGATGCAAAAAAAAAATATAACTTGTTCGTTTATTTTATCATACTCTTTGAAGAATAAAAAGGAAGCTTCGTCGATAACTTTTATTTATTAAAACTATAGTCACCACTTCCGCACCCCGTTTAAATGAAACTCGAATATAAATATTATATTTTTAAGGCATCATAATTAAATAAAGTATACCTGAAGTAATAATATTTTAGTATAATAAAAAAAACATATAACCTATAGTTAATCTTGTGATTAGATCTGAATCTAATGTTTAGTGTAAAAGAACAATGATCAGTATTTCTTTACTATACAATGACTAAAGACCTATTCAAATAGATAAACTAATCTAATAATAATATGTCTGATTCAAATGACGTATTCCTTCGCCAGAATTGTTAATTGTTATGGCTGAACATATAATAACTATGAGGTATTGTGAGATAATATGATTGACACATTATGAAATTGGTTTAACGTCCGAAATAATATACCTTCGTGATTAAATATTATACTCTTTTTATGAAGATGCTAAAAAAATATGGCAAGTGAATCGTATGCGAAGAAATTGGAATTCTTAACGTGATAAGAGAACACGAATATACAGTGTGTCCGGTCACGACCTAGCGATAATTTAAGGTTACAAAATATACCTGACTTCATCGACAAAAACACCCATATATGAGGGTCTACCACCTCTCTTGTCGGAATGGCCGCCATTTTTTTTATTTTTTATTCTTGTAGATACCTCTGCTGAAAGATGCCAATTTCTCTGGACAGAAAGATCCTACAGATGTAAAAAAAATGTTATTTTAAAGGTAGAAATAGCAACTATCAAATAAAAATAAACATTATGGAAATTTTTTCCTACAAAATATCTTAAAACATTTACAAAGCTAATTTAAGTGAAAAAAATTTACTGTTTTTTTTATTTTTATTAACATATTTCAAAAACTAGCACATTGATGCTAATGTTTTTAATACTGTCCTAATACTTAAGGATATTCCTTACAAATTGACGTTAAAATTATTGTTGTTAATTGCATAACTCGAGAGTTAGGGCTGTTTGAATATGACCCTTTTGTGAGGGTCCCAAACCCATGTAGAGCTACCTGCTACATTTAATAGGGTTTATGTGACAAGGACGGAAAATGATTTGTGTCATTGTTAGAGCGGTGAATAAGTAGGATAAAAAATCATGTTTGATCATGAAGATAAATGTTTGTTACATAAATTAATAGCGCTCTACATTCATGATCCTCGCAAAAGGGTCATGTTCAAACAGCCCTAACTCTCGAGTTATGCAATTAACAACAATAATTTTAACGTCAATTTGTAAGTAATATCCTTAAGTATTAGGAGAGTATTAAAAACATTAGTATCAATGTGCTAGTTTTTGAAATATGTTAAGAAAAAAAAAAAAACAGTCAATTTTTTTCACTTAAATTAGCATTGTAAATGTTTTAAGATATTTTGCAGGGAAAATTTTCCATAATGTTTATTTTTATTTGATAGTTGCTATTTCTACCTTTAAAATAACATTTTTTTTACATCTGTAGGATCTTTCTGTCCAGAGAAATCGGCATCTTTCAGCAGAGGTATCTACAAGAATAAAAATAAAAAAAATGGCGGCCATTCCGACAGGAGGGGTGGTAGACCCCCATATATGGGTGTTTTTGTCGATGAAATTAGGTATATTTTGTAACCTTAAATTATCGCTAGGTCGTGACCGGACACACTGTATATTCGTATGCACTCAAAATCAACTTGATTCCAAAGGACGCCTTTTGTATACCTAAATATTTTTTTATTGTCATCATTTTTACTTAAACTGTGTTACCATTTTGGTGTAAAATAAAGAGTTTTATTATTTTTCATGAAATACGTAAAACCGTAAAATCGCTTTTCACCGGTTTTACGTAGTACGTATTATTATAATTTAGGTATCTATACATATAATAAAATGGTAGGAAAGTCAAAACTGTACATTGAATATTTTTTTAAAAGAATACTTGGGGTATGATCTACAATCGAAACAGAAACAAAAAATATAGTTTTTAGAATTTTTGTCTGTTTGTCTGTTTGTCTTTCCGGGATAAACTCAAAAAGTACTGCATGGATTTACTTCAAATTTGGCATGAAGATAGTTAAGAAGTCGGGTCAACATATAGGCTACATATTATCACGCTAGCAGTGTTATAATCGTAGGTGCGTTTGGTGCTGCATAGCGTTCACGCAGACGAAGTCGCGGGCAGCAGCTAGTGTATATATAAAAAAGGATATTATCTCTAAAAGAGGTAAGTTATTTAACAATGTGGGCCTAAAACCAAGCATGTTCAAGTTGTTTTGTTTAGTATTGTTATTGTTAATTTTAAGTTCGTCTATTGTGCTAAAAAACGTAGCTACCAAATATGTCTTAATGAAATAATAATTGATCGATTATGAATAAAAGTACATCAATATAGTACAAATATAGGCCTTATAATAATTAAACCCGTTCTTGAAAATGTCTTCGAGATGAGATGAGATACGAAACTAGTAGTTTATGAAAAACTAATGAAAAATACGACCAATATCTACAAGTAGTGGGAAGAGCTATTCAAAAAACGATATATTACTTAATCAGTGCACGGTGCTTAACGCACATGCCTGCTTAGACCTTGAATAGCTTAAGTACATTACATTCATTTGGGGTTTCAAGTCAGGTGAAAAAGTAATAGAGCGTATAATGCTATTTGTACACATATTAAGTTCTAACACAGACTATCACTTCAATGTACAGGTTTCAATAATACAGTGGGCTCGATTCGACATTAGATTTGCTAATTTTAAGTATCTTTAATGTCTAATTAGGAGATTTCAAAATCAAAATTCAAAATTGCAACCAGAAACCGATTTTGAAGGTTCTAAGTTTGAAAAGCTAGGTAAACTCTCAAACTATCGCGTCCCCGAATTTCGAAAGTTACCAGCCAGTCACCCTGTAATAGTTTAATTATTTAAAGAAGTAATATTGGTTGTTTTTTTTTTATTATTACATTCAATGAGAGATTGTAATGTCGAGTATGCCCCAGTAAGAAATTACTGCTTAGTTTGTGCAGGGCGCAAATACAGAAATACGTAATAATGTCACAACACGAAACAATGTGATGAGAAACTAGGCGTCACTTTGCATAATTTTGGCAATATTTCTCGCGCACCATTTCCAAAGCGCAGCTTATTTTTAGATAGAATATTTCATTTTACAAGTGTGTCTCTTTTATTTTGATAATTTATATCACTTGCTTGGGAATTCTATTACACTGTCCGCAAACGCATTTTGTATAATTGTAAAACAATATGTCGTACATGATAATCTTTCTAAAAATACCATCGAAAAAAATTCAGCTAGGTATTCCATATTTTTTCTGTTCTCTGACGACTAAAAACAGTTCTGATCTGTTGTATACAAGGCAAGTACAGCTAAATTTAAAACCGTTTAGGCAGTTCAAAGCAAAAAATAAGTATTTCTGTTTTTATTGATTTCACATAAATATAAGTATGTAACGAAATATATTTTATTGCTTTATGAAATTTTAAGAACCTACTATGAACGTGTATTAATATTTATCAACGTCCGGAATAAAAATAGCTGCGGTGCCTAGAAATAACTAAAATTGTCGCCATTTTAGAAGGGGGATGTTTAGTGGGTATACTCAGGCATTCTGAGGAGTCTCATGGCCGCTCTTGCAGTCCCCACACTGGCTGGGTACTCTATATCTGTTAGCCACTGGGGTTAGCAGCACTATAGAATTCCTTTTCGTCCGTAACAGGATTCATCCTCCTCCTACTAGAGCTTGCTTTAGTGGGTGCAAAAGACTTTCCTTAAAACTAAAGGAGCAAGGACTGCCAAATTCAACAATTTTCATTCATGACACAAAATTAAACTTGTCGCTGAAAATCTTGCTAAGCAAGTATGTACCTAAGCATTGTAATTTAAAAGGTTTTTTTAAGTTGGATACAAACGAACCACTTCTATATGTAACTACGATTTTGTAATAACGACTCAGGACGGTTAATGCACCTGTTGCTTACGTGAAGTAAACCTACTTGTGTGGTTTTTACTAACTTTTAAATTACATCTTATTTTATACCAGTACTATCAAGGCTTTTACGAAATAGGAACTCGTTTGGAGATTTTATCCTATGCACTGAAACTGGCAGTTCTTTAGGTAATAACTATGTTACTTCCTTTATAAAAAGTTTATAGTGTGTTACCCACACGCGCAGGCGGTAATAAATTTTGCTATGAATAAAAAAAACACGAGTTGTTTTATATTTTCAGTAAAAGTTATTTGTGACAGGCGAAATCAGCCCTTTTTCACGTTATTTCTTATCTTACAATTTAAATTAATATTATAATTTGAATGCTGAACCAATTCATAGTTTTTGTATTTATTAAAAAGGTAAATATATATTAGTATTTATTCAGTTTGACAAACAAGAATTTTTAAAATTCCAGCATATTTACAATTCGATATAGTCTGCGAAATGCAAAAATAAGAATGACTCATTTATATAAGCAGCTCACATATAAATAACATCGATATAGGTAAGAGGTAGGTATGCGGTG
The DNA here is from genome assembly GCA_944452665.1 of Stenoptilia bipunctidactyla. Taxonomy (NCBI): domain Eukaryota; kingdom Metazoa; phylum Arthropoda; class Insecta; order Lepidoptera; family Pterophoridae; genus Stenoptilia; species Stenoptilia bipunctidactyla. The sequence goes on along the minus strand of OX101728.1, from coordinate 7,962,180 downwards.
GCATCTGCTCAACCGACTTCCAAACGGAGGAGGTTCTCAATTATTTGTATGTTTTTTTGTACCTTTGGACAATTATGAATCGGTATTACTTAAACATACTTCATGAAATTTGATTATTGAAATTGATTGAGTAGTTTACAAAAAAAAAAAATTCGGAAAAATATGTCTGAATACGGAGAATATGTACATCGATGATCTTAAACTTCAGCCAATGTTTTGACTGACAAGGATTTAAAAATGTTAGTGAATTCGGTTTTTTAATAGACTGCTTCAGTGATTCGGCCCACCACATCATTGTCCCAAAAGGACGAAACTCTGGATTAAAAAAAATATTTCCTGTTCTGTGATTCATCCCATAGACTTAATTGTAGTAAATAATGAGACCAAGTACGGTCAGCAAGCAAAAAACTAATACGAAAAATGAATAATAGATCTTACAAATAAAACATCTTAAAATAAAATAAAAAAATACACAATTTGTTTAGCTTTACACAATAAAACAAAATAACATGACTGCATGCACGTCTATATTTTTGGTCTAATTTGACCGGGCTATTAGTTAAAAAACTGGATCGTTTTAAGGACCTAATCTTACATTTGTAGAGTCTAATTTTAATAACAATTGAACTCAAGTTTCATAACATATTTAAACAAATATCATATTGGTAAAGTAAAATGTGAACTAGAATATTAATCTTTTCTTTATTTAAATAATTAGCACAAGGAATAAAAATAAGGTTCATAGCATTGTTACTTAGAAAGTTTAATGCATGTATTCATTTATGGCACGTGTACACGATAAAAACAAAGGATTAGAAGCCCCGAATCCGTACCTACTCCGAATATTCGTTTTGTTTTATTGCTAAATATTTCGGGGAATTCTAAGTAAGAATCCAAACTTACTCCGAATATGCGTTTTGTAAAACTAAACTGCTTATCTATAGACAATGATGACTGATATAAAATATTGAAAATATTGGATTCTGTGATTATTTGAAGTATTTGAACTGTAATTATTTTTCTAAAATTAAAAATAATCACAGTTCAAATACTCATTTTTTTAAGTAATTTTTTTGTTGTAAGACAAATAACCTCAAACATTTTAACTTTAAATACCTACATACTTTATTTTTTTACATCATAGTTTAATAGTGTTTTTTTTAAATGTAACATATTTTTAATATTTATTGTTGATTATTTTTTAATATAAACGTTTATTACGAATCAATATTCTGTCTTTTATTGATTTCTTATTAGTTCGCTTGCTGACCGTACTTGATATCATTATTTCCTACAATAAAGTCGATGGGACGAATCACAAAAAAAGAAATAATATATTTTTGAATTCAGTGTTTCGTCCTTATATGACGATGATCTGGTGGGAAGAATCACCCTGTATTCGTTGATATAATAATCAACGAATAAAATAGTTTAATAATCATACACACCTACACATTCCTACAATTGAATTATCCAAAGTAAAATAAATCAATAAATAAAAACAGCATGTAACTTCTTTGGTTTATGACTCATGAATCCGTGACCGAAGTTAGTTTTTGTTTGATATGGTGTGTCTCGTTACAACAACTTGATAAGATTACCGAAGTAACGTAAGAAGACGTATTTTTATTATTGCGACTTATGAAATATGCGTTTTCCATTTCGTTTAGGACTTCTTGGACAAAAGAACTTTTGACAAAAGAGGCACTGGCAACATATGATCGAAACTTATTTGTTTCTTTTTTTTATTCAGATATTTAGAGTTGCAAGACAGTCTCTATAGTCCAATAGTCAAGCAGTCAGTCTGAAAAGTCCTGCATTTGAGGATTTTAGGCACAGATTATCTACAGGTTTTGATGATCATTTAAATTGTAAGCTGGTTTAATATCTGTAGGATCAAAAGTTGAAATTAGTTATTATTTTAAGAAATTAAGCTAAAAGACAAAATGATTCCTGTATACATTTTTGTAATGTTATTTATGGATTAAAACATCCTATCGTATCATAGTTTATAAACTGTTTTGTTTTATTAACTTATGTTACAGCGCTAATTACTTTGGGTGTTATTTAACATAACATAAGACTAACTTTTATACAATTGGATAAAATATTTGAGTAACCTGAACTTGTATAAATATTGTGAGCATACCTAGCATTTATGACAAACTTCCTTTAAATTAAATTAGATTTTTTTACTATTCTGCTTTTTATTCAAAAGGGGAAATGATCCCAAATACTCTTGCTAGCAATACATTCATAACTTCACTTACGGCATAGGCAGAACACCAGATTTTATAAAACCATCTGATGTCATGTTTGACAAATCAGGAGACTATTGCAGTGGCAGTGGGTCAGCCTATCGCCCACAAAAAACCACCAATAACACCTCTTTCCCTTAATTGACTTTTACAGTATTTCTTATATATTGTATGCCTGAGAAGAGAAGCAGCAGGCATATTCCTTGTTTTCATTTGTTTCCAATATAGCATGGTCGAAACTCTCACAGAGAGTCTGTCACTCTTGGTAGAAAACTATGAAAAACTAAAAAAATATCATTGCATGAATTACGTTCTGTTTACAGCTGGGCTAAGCCTGTGCTGAAGGGTGAGACAGGGGTGGCGGGGTGGCGTATTTACAAAAGCTATACCATTAGAGTGAAAGTGCAAACTGAACTGGCTTAGCTTTTGTATGACAAAAACTTGCCCAAACCCTAATCCATTCTAGTACAGAAATTGACCGAAGTCGTGTAGACTTTGTGAGATAACTTCAATTGAACATTGCAGCAACAAAAGCTATCCCATTTGATATCGATATTTACCGATCGTTGGCTTCAATTTGATACTTAAACGGCAATTGTTCTGTTTTTCAAAGATAGAAATAAAATGTGCATGCATTATGACCATCGTTATTTTGATGACTTAACGTTTGACTTTTGACCATGTCGGGATTGTCCAGGGTTAACTATAATAGCTGACCAGGTTTATGGCGCTTCGCCGGCCGCTGCCGCGGCACCGCTCGCTTCGCTCGCTCGGCTCGCGCACGTGTATAACTATATGCAACCTAACATGCTCCTCCTCGCTGCGCTCGTCGTCGCACCTAACCGTACCAATTCCGCCTTCCGGTGCGGGAGCCCTTCTCGTAGCTTATCTCTTTCATCGCAATGTATATCAAACAAAGATATACCTACTTTTCATCTTGACAAAAGCTTATCTATTTGAGTGAATATGTTTTATACAGTACTAGGTTTTGTCATTGCATTTCTTTGAAAATTACAAGAGCAAAAGCTAATCCATTTCAGTCAGTTTTTTTACTGAGTTCGATTAGGTTTTGTCAAGTAATATGCATAAACAAAAGCTCCTCTATTAGAGTCTGACTCGTGACTCAAATAGTATAGCCTTTGTATATTCGCGGCGGGGTGCGTTTATCTCAGAGTGCTTGCTAGGTGATGAAGCCTAGAAATCGCTGCTCCTTATCCTTTCTTTGGTTTTTATCCCTTATAATAGATAAATTGGTCATGTAAATTATATGTTATTGTATATGTTTAACCATTACACATGTTGCACTAGGTATACAATTTTATTCTGCATTTAATTTTTGTTTTTTGTTCATTTGTTTTATATACGCATGTCTATTATATTAATAATTGACAATGTTTTTATCAATAAATAAATGTAAATACGCATCCTACACACTACACTTAATCCTAAGGTATAACTGGGAATGGAACTGGTGGCCCTTAATACAGATTTAATTAAAAATCTAGCTAGGGCACCAGTAATGAATATCATATAGATAATGTAACCTAGCCTTAGTATGTATAAAGAAAACCTCTGTACTGTGTTTATATTATTTGGCATGAATAAATATTATTATTAAAAAAAAAATTGGGTTTTGTAGTGTTTTGTATTGAGATTCAATATAGTAATCCAATATAAGTCGGCTTATACCTGGGGCTCTCGACGAAAATATGAGAAAAATGTACATGTTCAGGGTATACCCATATAAATCTATAGAAGGTATAAACATTTTATTATTTCCTCTATTAAGCAAACCGGAACGAAATCCGCTTACGATAAACACTTATTTTTCTTATAGTATAACTTGTACTCAAACTGGTTTTTGTTACTAATACGTATTAATACGATTTCTTTGCGCACAGCTTGCGAATGTCTTAAGTCACTTTTATAGTTAAAAATTAATCGCTTACTCCAAGGTCCTAAAAACCAACATATTTTAGAAACATACACTTTTAAGCTTTATTAAAATTGCAATAATAAATATTTGAATATTAACTTCCTCGTTGGACTAGGAGCGAAAGAATAACATAGAATGTGCCAGCTGTTTCTCTTCCCGGGCATACTGTAAAAGTCAGTTAAGGGACAGAGGTTTTATTGGAGGCGTTTTGTGGGCGATAGGCTGACCCCCTGTCACTGCAATAGCCTCTCTCCATCATTGTTATACCTTCATATTTGTCAAAGGTGACATCAGATGGTTTTATACAGCCTCTGTGGTTCTGCCTACCCCATAGGGGATACAAACAGGCGTGAAGTTATGTTATGTTGAATATCAACTTTGGGCCATATTTGATATTATAATCTCTCATTTTAAGTTTTTCAAATGTCATACTTAGAATCATCAAAATCAGTTTTTGGTAGGAACTTTTGAATTTGAAGTGTTCTAATTTAATATAAGAGATTTTAAATTAGCAAATCTACCGTCGAGTCGAAAATTCAAAAAATTGTCTTTGAATCGTCAAAAATTGACGCCACTGCTCAGGACGATTGTGCACAATTTTTTAATCTTAAAAAAGGTCAACCCTATACAGGCAAAATATTCAAAAGAACATATTTGGTCAAAATCTGCACTTGGTTTTGAAATTTTGTTTTGAAAGGTCTTTATTGATTACGATAAAATAATGTAAAGAGTAATGTTCACGGTCCACACACTCTCTGACCTGTCAAACTACTTTTTGTTACATATGTGAATGTATAAAGATGATATTGCCTGTTTATATGTAAACTATTGGTGATTAATTATACTAATGATACTAGTACCTAGTCTATTGAGTACCTTGAGAGGAAAAAAATTTAAAAAGTCTTGATGCGGTTTCTAATATGAGTAAATGATTTGGAATTAACCGAATATGAGCTATTATTTGCACTTTATGTTGTTTTAATACATTTCATGAGGTTGTCAAAAATCTGACAGGTCAGCTATGAACATTACTCTTTTAAACCTACAACGTTTCTAGATCATTTTGTTACTTGTAGCATTCACAGCATTCATTTAAAAATAATTTAGTTCTAAATCCTACCCAAATGAAGACATTGCATTGTGTAAGTGTCTGATTTGTTATGAAAATAATATCTACATCAGCAGTTCCTATAATGGATGTTCCGGATGTCAACTATGTAAATTATAAAACAGATCATTCTTAAGGATGTCAACCGTTCAATGAACATAATTATGTATGCATGGGCATATAATAAGTAGAACAGCAGTGCGAGCACAGAACTTTATCGACTCGTATGTTTCCGAATGTTCGCATAGTATGAGGTTTGTAAGCAATATTTTAAATCTATCCATTACCGCACGGCCAGCTTAAATAAATGTGTGCCTTGTTAATTGTGAATGTTTGTAAAAATGTTGTACTTAAATAACTGTAAAATAAAAACTTGCAAACCGACTCCATACTATACGAACATTCGTAAACATACGAGTCGATAAAGTTCTGTGTTCGCACCGCAGATTCGACTTTGCTTTTTGTTTGTAATTACAACTTCTACAAAAAGTAGACATTTTATTTCAAAAAAGAACACATCAAACGCTATTTAAAAAAACGAAACGATTAAAATAAATTAAAACTAGTTTAATTCAAATCAAATTAGTCAGAGCCGAAGTGTTTGATAAATTGGTATTCTAGTGCAAGCATTATTGTTTGACGAAGTAAGTATCCTTTTTCCTACTTAAATGATAATTGTAAAAGTGAGGATGAATAAAACCAGTCTTCTGAGTAAATATGGCTAGGTCATATTATAACACTTCTTGCGCGATTTAATTGACGTACAGCGACATCTATCGAATAAAAGCAAACTAAAATTTTGTGTATGTATTATAAATGTGAAAGATTGGATGGATCGATGTATCCATGTCTGGATGTTTGTTACTCTATCACGGTAAAACAGCATAATGGATTTGGTTGAAATTTAGCATAGTGATAGTTTATAGTCTGAAAAAGCGAATAGGCTACTTTATATCTCGATATTCCGCGGGTTTTGAAATGACGCGGGTAAAACCGCGGGAAACAGCTAGTTCATTTATAAATGTTCTGAAAAATCAAAAGTGTATTAGTTTCTGTATATGTTGATTCCATAGAATAATTAAATATATGAGAGGACTTAAACTCAGACACTGACGAATAAAAGGTTTTAATGATTGTTAAAGTTCATGAATGGTTAAATAATATATTATATTATGTTCCTTCCATGCTGGACTGGGAGCGAAAGAAAAACGTAGAATGTGCCAGCTGCTTCTATTCCCGGGCATACTGTAAAAGTCAGTTAAGGGACAGAGGTTTTAAAGGCGTTTTTGTGGGCGATAGGCTGACCCTCTGTCACTACAATAGTCTCTTTCCATCTTTATAGTACCTCCAAATTTGTCAAACGTAACATCAGATGGTCTTGTAACCTCTGGTGTTCTGCCTACCCCATAAGGGATACAGGCGTGACGTTATGTATGTATGTTATATTATGTTTTTTTTTAATATGCTGTTATAATCCTTTGTTCTTCTTTTTTTAAATATTGAGATAAATGGTTACGCAAAATCTCCAGATTCTTTGTTTGCTCAGGAGTTTTAAGCCTTTAAAATATGTGTAGATAAAGCATAACTCTTTAATTATTTTATACAAATTTGCTTTTTGTCTATCTTATCATAAAAAACAAACCCAACATATTTACTCACGTTTTATGTTAATCCTGAACTGGAAAAGGTATGGATTTGTTGATTCGAACGAAATAAAAGATTCAACAATCTAACTATTGTGTCAAAATATTAATGATTCATGGTTACGTATGAGTCGATTATAAATAATCAAAGAATGCAGAGCATTAAAAAAACCGACTTCACGTCAATATTTTGGCCGTGTTATCATGTAATCCACGTAAACATTTCCCGAAATCATATTTTTTCAAAATTTTGAAATTGTCTTTTTTTTTTTTTTTTTTTTTCCGCCACAGAAAATTTTGGCACCCCCTAAAACAAGCTTTAACCAGTAAAGCAAGCTTTAGCGGGAGGAGGATGAATCCTATTACGGACGAATGGGCATTCTATAGGCTGTTAACCCCAGTGGCTAACGGAAAATAGAATGCCCAGACAGTGTGGAGACTCACTCAGTGAAGCCGAGCATACCCACTAAACATCCCCCTTTACTGACTCACCTTGATTGAGGCCATTAGTCTTCATCGGAGCGACAGCCAATTGGAGAGAGAGGCTGCGCAGTGAGCGGCATCCGGACGGCTGCCACCAAAAGGAACTGAAAGTGAGAAAAATAAAGCTAAGATTAGCAGAAATGACAAAGCTGAAACTAAGATATTATCTAGAGTGATCAGACTCACTCTGAGATAGGAATGCTGGAAAGAAGGACTACGTTTAGAAACGTTGAGCTTGCTGGAGTTTCCTGATAAGGGGAGCGAACTTGGTTAGGACCGGAAGAGCACCGTTGAAACCCTCTGGGCTGGCGTCGAGAGCGGCGCCGAAAGCCAGGATCTCGTCGATGGGAGCGAGCTGGATCCAGAACGCCATGCGGTCTTGAGAACCTTTTGCGTTCTGGCACTGGGAAGCCGATTTGGCGGCCGGTTGCGATTGAGTCGCGACCCGGCTGCGCTGACCTGAAACTGGAGGAGCGTCCGAGCTAGGCTGCGGTCGCTCTCTCCAGTTCTCGATGGGCTTCACGGTAGCCCTGGTAGCACGCGGTGCCTTGGGGCAGCCGCGAAAGTTTGCTGTGTTGCCTGACTGGCCGCACAAGACGCAGGATGGAGCGGTGGGCGATTCGGGAGTGCGAGAGCACTCCTTAGTCCCATGCGGATCTAGGCACTTGACGCACCTAGGGGAAGCAAAACAATTTGCCGCCGCATGACCATACAGTTGGCAGCGGTGGCACTGACCTGGGAAACCACGCTTGTGTGGAACTTCGACGCGGATGTTGGACAGACCGCACACGGTGGGCTTGCCTCTGAAAATGGACTGCCCTTGCGGGTTCTTCGCTAGGATCACTAGCGCAAGTGGGAACTGCTTGCCTCGGCGGCTGTGCATTTTGTGCACAGATTCGACGGGGAAGCCTTGAGAAGACAAGTCCTCTTGGATTTGCTCGTTCGAGAGCTCGAACGGCACGTTCCTGAGGACGGCACGAATCTTACGCTCCTCAGGGAGAGCGTAAGTGTGGTACTCGAGCTTTTGATCAGCAAGAAGCCGAGTAAGATTCCTGAAATCGGAAATGGAACTGACAACGACCTTAATAGAGTCACCCACGTTGGATGCCTTACTATACTGGATCTTGGGATTGTGCCTACCGCAGAGTGCTGAGACCTCGGTCCAGCGGCTCTTGTCCCGTAGAAAGACGGGGGGCGGAGACTTGACTTTCGGCGGAGCCGAATCTGATTGTGATTGCGACGCAGGCTGTGTTGCTGGGATCGCAGAAACGGATAATGGCGCGAGTGTAGGCACAGAGGCCGGTATCGCTGGGGACAACGGCGTTGCTACATCACTCGAGGCCTGGCTATCTGGAAGGGAAGGAAGCGAAGTAGAAGTTGCTGACTGCTTCTTCTTTTTCGACTTAGACTTGGATTTTTTCTCGACGAGAGTGAACTCCGAATCTACCGAATCTTTCACGTTAGAATCAGACCCACTATCAGGCGGTGTTGTTTTCCGCTTAGTCGCAGAAGACTGGCTAGCTGGCTCGCATACCGACATAGGTTCGGGAACTGGAGACGCTGGAGACATGGACAAGAAACCCGGGGGGACTAGCAACGAAGAGGCGCTACTAGACGCAGCGGGCTGAGAAGCTGGAAGAGAGGGAAATGACAGGAGGGCTTGGGCGGCCCTCGCGGCGGCCTGTGCAATCGGGATCGGAGTGGTTGCCGGAGGAACCTGAAAATTCAAGACAGCCGGAACGGCTGGAGCTTGAGAAAGACGAGTGCGTAATACCTCTAGTTCTTTAAGACTAGCATCTAATTTCTGAGCCTGTTCCGCTATAACCTGACGTTTAGCGGAAATATCCTGACGTTTAGCTTCCAGTTTTTGATGTTGGACATCATTTTCCTGGTCTAACTCAACTAGTTCCTTTTCTTTAGCAGCAATTGTTTGATCTTTATCAACCAATTTTTGCTCAAGAGACTTGATACGAGACCTAAAATGACGGACGGTCATTTTTTTTCCTCCTCGAACACGGCCTTGATCTCGGCGATTTCGGCCTTAAGCTGGGCGATTTGATCTTCAGCATCCATCGTACTACCTGAAAATCCCTATCTTAAACGAACCTACGTGCCGGTGAACGGCGGAATGGCTGCACAAACTGCGCTGTAAGAGAAACGACCTAGTACGGACCTATTGCCGGTGAACGGCGGACGATCAGGCTTCGTTGGCACGGTTACGTATCCACCTGACCAGCGATGCTTCGGCCGGCAGCAGTCGGGTCCGCCCTGAAAAGGGCAGATGAATTAGCCCCGACACCACACAGCCTCCACAAGAGAAAACTTTCCGAAAGAGCTTAACTTGGCACCTGACCCGCACGAGTGCGGGGGAGGGAACAAGGGCAGCGCAATACGAACACTCGGGAGCGGCCGCAGACACGACCGTTCGGGAGCGAACGCAAACGGGAAGTGATTTGAAATTGTCAATGAAGTACCCATTTATATGGGACCAACTATGAAGTGTCCTTTATAATATGGATTAAGAATTTTCAAAATCGATTCATAATTGTCCTAAATATAGTGTAACAAAGACACAAAAAACATACAGACGACGTGTTGAGAACCTGCTCCCTTTTTTGGAAGGCGGTTGAAAAGACACGGTTATGTCACAACCAAAGTATTAATGACCTAAGTAAGTGAATCATTCCAATTAATATACCCCGGCCTGATAGAAAACACAAATTCCACATTCAGTGGAGTTTACAGTTGTGCACCTGCTAACAGAATCTGCCATAGCGAAACCTGTTCTGCCTTGGAAATCGTGGTTGATTCCCGAACTATACTCAATTTATAAGCCTTAAAACTGATATATGGATTGAATACAACATAAATTAGTTTGCTGTACATTGATATCAACTGAAAAGGTATTGGCATACGTAGTTTTATTGCCATAATGGGACAATTAAGGGTAATAATATATCTTTGAACAAGACGTAGTGTTTGATAATACTTGCTATGCTTTCAGCTATATTGTTCTTTCTATAATGTCACTAGCTGTCACCCGCGGAGTCACCTGTGACGATTTTAATGTCAAAGTGTAGACACTATGTCTTATTTTGTAGGTTCTCTTTTTGAGACAATATTTCTTAAACACGATTAGAAAAACTCTTTTTGCAAAGTCGATTGAAAAAAAAATATATTTTTAATCACTATTCACGTGCTTTAGTAAAGAGTAATGAAAATAGTTAATTATCCAAAGCTACCGTTAAGTAATTTTTATTGACATTTTCCTACTTATTAAAAGAAAAGTGAGCTCAATGAGATTGGCTGATAAGAAATTAAAAAGAAAAAAATCAGCCATTTACATTTCTCAATTTGATGTCATGTATTAGGAGTATTTAGTAAAAGCGTAGAAACTAGCGAGAATCGGCTTATTCCCAAACTGCTCCAAAAACAGTTCTCAAACTACTACAAGAAAAATATAATAGTTTTAATTAGGTTTCATTCTGGTCCATAACAATATTCAAATGTTCTCAAAGTACTCCACCGTATTTAAATTATAAAGATAATACGGATTTTTATTTTGCATTCTACTAATAAAAGGGTGGCTTACGTACAGTCAGTTTCCAAAGCTTTGCATATTTTTTTGAATTTTTAGACTATATTATATAAAAAAATCCCCAGATATATAATTCAATTCATATAATTCAACAATCGGTATTTGCTTAATTTATTCAACAAATAAAAATATTCAAAAATCAACAGACATAAGTAAACAGAAAATAAACAAAAATTCTAAAATTTATGTATTTGGCAATCAGGCCAATATAAAATATTTTAAAAATTAGCTCAATTATCTACCGTCTGTCTTACATGGACACAAATTTTGAAACCTAATAATAGTTATTAAATCAAGTAATATAAGATAAAACTACGGTCCTGTATAATAAAACTATTTAAATATGTGTAATCAGACTTAAAATTATATTTGAGCCTATACATTCAAATTTCAAATATTTTGCTAATTTGTTGTAATGAACAAATTTTAAAAGCTGTAAGTGAAATATTTTAAAAGCTTTTCTGTCTAAAATGGATACATTGCTAGATTTAAATGGCTATAGGGGTGATTGTTATAATAGTACAAACTGTAAACCACTTCACATGTAGATAACCAGTAGCCACTATAACCATTTTTCTATTTTCGTTGAATGGTTTTTATATTACCTAGTAATTTCTCAATTTTGTTTTTAGAGTATTCGTACAAAAACTACGGGAGGAGGTCCAGGGAGGTCAAATAGAGATTGTCGCCTAACAACATAATATATTGTAAACCGTATTGTACCTACAACAGAAAAAGTTGTATTTGAAAATTAAAGTTGGATTAAAGATTTAGAATTAATTGAAACTGGAGTTATAAAATATTAAAACTGACATTGTAACTATCCAAATAGTTGTCTTATTTCTTATTCCAGTTTAATATTGCTGGTAAAACAGCCACACACCATAGTTTCTGGTATATTTTTATATAGCCTTATGAATATAAATATATAAAATTGAGAGGTTGAATATTACTATTGAGTAGGTAACTACTGGCCATATAAATGTACGTTTTTATTTACCGAGGTGAGATTACTCTCAGAGAATGTATATTTTAGATATACATAGACGTTATAACAAAATGCTGAACTTTAATCTTTCTTTTAAGAAGTTTTATGCATGACTGTACTTAAATATATTTATTTTATAGATTTAATTTCAGATACCTATGGAGCAGAATAGGAAAAAAAGAAGATAATTCCTAATTTTGAAATAATGATAATTCCTTGGAGTAACTTGGGAATCAATGTATGAGATTCTTATCTTTTTAGAACAAAAGAATGGAGTACTTTGGGAATAAGCCCGAGAATCAAACCCAGGCTTTAGAATTAACTTAGCGTTAGATATATTGCTTGTGAATATGTGACGACGGTGCCGGTTAAAATCTTTTAAACTTAAGTTAGTATTATGTAAGATTCGTAAGCAATTGCAAGAGCATGTGCCTCAATATTAAGTCTTGCTCTTAACAGCTTGCTACATCGGACACCAGTGACAAATCTACAGGTGAAACCAGTGACATAGGTATCTGTATCAAACATGATGATAAAGGAATCAACATTTGTGACCAAAGGTGTAAAGTAACTTGCAATTGTAGGAAATGGGATTTAAAAACACGATAGAATAAGGGCGAGGTTCCATGTCTACGATTTAACTTTACGTTAATATGCGGATGGTTTATACTTTAAAATTTAATAATACTTACCTCTTTTCGTGTGGCTCAGTCGAGGCGCCAGTATTTTTCGGTCGCTAATTTATAAGACCGATTTGTTATTAAAACGTAAACATGTTTTTTTGACACAAAACGTATTTTTGTTGAACACTTTCTATTAAACTTACAAAGTTTTTTTATATGTTAGCTCGAAACATTCCGCCGCCGGTCGCGCCGCTACTCGCACTTGCGCGTGGCATGGTTAAAACATTTGTATGCGTTTGTTTCATTTGCAAGACGCGCCTCAGTTCACACCGCCCAAATTTTCGCTATAGCGAATGTCCCGTGGCCAGACGCTAACCTATCGGTAGCTATGAAAATGAGACCACAAAAGGTATAAAACAAATTGCAACTGGATGTGGTTTTAACTTAGACCCGCAAAAAAAAATTTTTATACAATTTTTCAAATCCAACGAGTTGTTTATAAGATAAGAGCGAACAAACAAACAAACCCTTCAGGTTTATTGTATTAGTAGATGTCTTTATATTTAGACTTTATTTTGTCTTTCTATAGGATTGTGGGTAGCTTCTAAAAGAATATGAACATTTAAACGAATTTAATATTTTAAAACCAGAACCGTCATATTTGATAAAATAGAAATCAGGACTTTTTAAAAACACCACAAAGTCTAAACTTGATAAATATTAAATAGACGATAAATATTTGAGGAGTTAATATTACTGAAACTATTTCAATTTTATCCATAACGCGATTGGTTGTGAATAAAAATCACTTATTTTATAACAATAAATAAATATTTCTAACATTAACTCCTCATTATTTTTGAAGAAATCGTTTTAAACGATTTGAAAAATATAAACATCCATGACTTGACTACTTGTAAAAATAGTAAAAATAGATACCCACTCCAACCTGGATTCTTCGAACCCTGATTATCTGGAATAAACGGCAACCGCCACTCCCGCTGGTCCACGTTTCACCGACATACTTATTAGAACCTTGTACATGATACTAAGGGCTATTGTTTATGAGAATCCTACTATTATAACCGTCTAAGAGAACCTTTACATTATTTCGGGGTTTGCTCTACCTGTAAGCAAACCTATTTAATCCATAAACATTCATGTTAATAATATGTATAAGCTGTGAGAATCTAGCGTCAATCTAATCTATTAAGTCATTTTGTATGACACCGTCTTTTTGGTATGTGAACTTTGCATTTCCCTAATTCCCTATAGACGATCCTCTAAAATGTTTTCATTACTTAGACCGTATAATATCATTACTAAAGTCTGGTATGAATGTAATGTAAATTGTAGTCTGCAAAGTAAATATAGCTAAGTCATTTATAACTCTTCTTGCGCCATTTAATCGACGTACAGCGACATCTATCGAATTAAAGCAAACTAAAATTTTGTATTTTGTATATTATAAATGTGAACATTTGGATGGATGGACGTATGCATGTCTGGATGTTTGCTATCACGGCAAAACGGCTTAATGGATTTGGATGAAATTTGGCAACTGTTAGGTTTATAACAAATTTGGATAAATTTGTTAGTTTATAGTCTAGAAAAGCGAATAGGCTACTTTATATCTCGATATTCCCGCAGGATTTAAAATGGCGCGGGTAAAACCGCGTGAAACAGCTAGTTACATATTTATTATTATTATGTGAAAGAGAAAAATTCTCAGCCAAAGAAACTGGTTTTATCTGTTTTTACGAGAGAGTGCTGCTTTGTGTAAAATATAGGGATGAAGCGTATTATTATTGTTTTAAGTAGTCTATATTCCAGGAGAAGGTGAAATGTACGGGCATGCAATTGTAGTAAGTCATTATATATACATAAAACTTGTTTTGAACATGCGTGAAATGGTATGTCCACATCGCAAACATGAATAAAAAGAGCGAGATTAGATTTGCAATAACTAGAACAGAACTAGTTATTGAGGTAGATTTACTCACCAACTTATTCAAATAACAGTAAATGCTTTTTTTTATTGTATATGAATCCTTTTAGATAAGTATTAAAAATGGAAAATGACATGCACATCTAAATACTGGCAATTCCCAGATAAAACATACGTTATTTAAAAATATCAGTGATGATCATAAATACCAACATTTTATGATAATGCAAAATTGCATTTACTATGAGGTTGTAAATGTAGTTACTTTAACAAGAATTAGAAATGTACAAAAAAATCGCTGGCTAATGGTGCGTACAGATTGCTAGTAATGTAACATTCTGCGCACGTTTCGTATTTGGACGTGTAGTGCGCAGAATGTTACATTATAAGTTCCATTACAGCAATCTGTACGCATCATAAGCCGTTTACTCAGGTGAGCGTCAGGACAGGACGTGCCGCGACCGGATACGACGTAATACGACTAATCACTTCAGCAGGGCTAGCATGCAACCATCGTTAAAGACTCAAATCGACAACATAAATATTGCCGAATTATTTTATCCTACCAAGTTAGCTAACATGCGTACATATGATAATAGATAGAATTGCTCCATTCGATACCATGATTGCAAACTGCCATATTCTAAGAAAATATTGATTTTTCGTTGCCGATTTTTCATTGTCGATGGCCCGCAGCGGGGCTAGCATGCTACCGTCGACAACGATAAATCGGGCCTTTTATCGATATTTTCTTAGAATATGGTATTTAGTGTATGAACCATTAAGATTATGACATATTTGGTTCTGTGGTCTTAATCTTGGTATCAAATCGAGTAATTCTATCTATTATGGTGCGCATATTAGCTTACATATTAGGATAAAATAACAAAATAATATTTATCTTGTTGATTCGACTATTTATCGATGGTTGCATGCTAGCCCTGCTGGTGACTTGTAGGACACCTGCTATACCTACATATACTACGACCATTTCATATTTTCGTATCGCCGCCCGATGTGGCGTTTGTCGTTCACCTAGGACAACTGGTAACCCTGCCTTTAACAATCCTGATGGTATGTGATGATGAGGTTGTAGAGTGCATACCCCTGGGTATAGGAGTTAACTGGCTCTCCATAAGGGCCAACGCTGCGAGACGCGTGTCACACGACGTGTGGATACGGACGTGCGGCACGCGCGTGACGCAACGTTAGCATAGTTAAAAGAAACAAGCCCCTAAAGCACGAAAAAAGAATATTTCTCCCCCTCAAAAAGTAAAACAAGTTACATTAACAAGTTTCTTCAAAAAATTATGATCTGTATAAAAGTATTTCAAGTGAAAATGAAATGAGAAACGGTTTTTTTTTTATAAACCTATGACAGAATTATTTATGTCAACCCCATGAATACTTGTTAATAATTGAATGCATGTTTTACTGTTTTTAGTGGCAAACTCTAAGAGAGCGGGACTGAATTATGTTAAAATATTATTTAAAATAAACCCTACCATCGATTCGGATTAATTGCCTTAATTATGCAGGGGTAGTACCCATCATTCTAAGCCATCTCTATCATTTTTTTTACTAACATCATCATAGTGCCACTATTTAAGAATTAGCCAACATAAGAAAAAGAAAATCAGTTACGGGCAGTTTGGCAAATCGTCTGATTAGATTAAACTTCCATAAATTGTGGTAATTTGCTGGAATTACGTCAGGTCTGGAGGTCTTGACCCTGATGATGAGCGTCTTTGATGGAGCGTAGGCAGACATTTTGTATAAGTAGTGCTGTTAATTGACCAATTGAGAGACCACGAACATTACGATTTTAGTAGAGTTTTAGTTAGTAGAGTCCTAGACTAAGTATTATACTGTGTAGGACTGTTTCAATAAGATAATAAAGTGTTGAAAGAGATAATTGGAATAGATACGTTCCTTCTGATATCCTATTACTTTTCAAATTTGTTTGTCGAAGAAAAACAGAAAATATTGTAGCGGGAATTATAGAAACGCTAGATAATACCAAGTCTGACAGATTTCTTTGAAAAAGAAGCTCAGGCTTTCTTTTAAACAAAATCTTTAGTCCATTATATGTTTATATTTACCCAACCATCAATATGTTTTCAAATCACGAAATTTAAAAACTGGTAAATTTTTAGTAGGTACCTACAACATTACAGTAACTTAATGTAACTAGACCGAGCTAATACTAATAACTGACACTTTGACATGCGCCTAGCTATCTTTACTGAATTAATGTTACTTTTCGGAATTGTGCTTCAAGTCAAGTTATAACTAGCGCTGCAATCGAATGTCTATCAATCATTCATTGCATTCAGCGCCCTCTATACCATCGTAACTTCAGTAACCATCAAATCATCATCATCATCACAACTCTTTGTAATGAGCCCACTGCAGGGCATGAGTCTCTCCCCTGGGTGACGAGGAGGTATAGGCCATAATCCACCAAGCTGGCCCAGTGCTGGGTGGTGGATGTCAGAATTTTCAGGGCGCCGAAAATGGCTTCTGACAAACCCTAACGACTACTGTCTACAAGTATACAGCACCCGGGACCGACTGCTTAACGTGCCCTCCGAAGCACGGAAGCCGTCTTGAGAAATGAATGGTCGGCGGTCACCCATCCAAGCACCGACCGCACCAAACGTTGCTTAATCTGTGATACACAGTAAACACGGCGCCACGACGACTTCATCAAATCATACTAACCTTTTAATATAGACGACCACTTTGGCGATGAGGTAACACTGTCTGCCTCAGACGCCAGTGGTCGCGGTTTCGATTCCCGCACGGAACAAGAAATTAAAAATGTTCCGGGTCTGGGCGTTTATCTTCAATATGTATTTATATTCTAGGTTCCCCCCTAGTTCGCTAAATGGCATCACTGCTTGGCCATGTAGTTGGTGTGATTGTCTGGGGATTTTATTTTTTATTTATTTTTAGATAATTTATGATTAGCTCCAAGATATTAATAAATATTTTTTTATACATCTATACTAATATTATAAAGAGGAAACCTTTGTATTTTTGTATTGAATAGGCTCAAAAACTACTGGACCGATTTCAAAATTTCTTTTACCATTACTTAGAGGGATTCTTCCGAATCCGTATAGGCTACTTTTTATCCCGAAAATCCCGCGGGAATCGAAATTGCGCGGGTAAAACCGCGCGCAACAGCTAGTATATAATACATACGCACAGCTATTCCATGTAGCTCCACCGTCACTGCATAGCTTGTGTTAGTTACTTAAGGACAAAAATAATTGAACTATTGATTTTTCTTCAATACATACGTACATAACATAATTATAAAACACGTTTCGTAAATACAAACGGACACGTTAATGCATACAAATATTTGTATTTTGCAGGGATTGAACCTGCGACCGTTGACACAGTACCCCATATAATATTATATTAAGAATGAAGAACCACTGTAAAATATAAATTATATTATTATAATGTAGCCAGGTCACGTATAAACACATTGACAGATGTGATGTTTGAAAACTTGAATAAGGAATTCGTTTATGTTTTCAAAATAATGGCTTTGAACACTGATCGATCGCTTGCATATGGAATGTTTTTTTTTATTGAACAGATATCTTCATATATTCCGTCATTGTAAAGAAATGTCTCTTCTAGTTCCTTATTTGAATGAAATGCAAATTAACTAAGCAGAAACTGAACTATATTTATTATCAAACAAAAAGACACGTGAGAATCAAATAGTAAAATATTGACTTTTGAATTCTGTTAAGCTTCCTCAATTTATAATTACAATAAACTAGCTGTATCGCGCGGATTCACCCACGTCATTTCGAATTTCGTGAAAATGTCGGGATGCCTATTTGCTATTCCAGACTGTACAGTCACGTCTAATAATATATATACATTTTCTTTGGAATTTAAACCTTATCACAACCGAATAAGTTGCGAATTGTGTACATATTAATTAACATGACTGTACACTATAACCGTACCAAACTTCTTCCGAAACCGTTGAGCCATCCAAACTTTCAGATTTATAATAACTAGTAAGAAGTGCTTCCATGCTGGACTGGGAGCGAAAGAAAAACATAGAGTGTGCCAGCTGCTTCTCTTCCCAGGCTAACTGTAAAAGTCAGTTAAGGGACGGAGGATTTATTGGCGATTTTGCGTGCGACAGGCTGACCCCCTGTCACTGCTATAGTCTCTCTCCATCATAATAATACTCCAAATTTGTCAAACGTGACATCAGCGTTTTTTATAGCCTCTGGCTGGTGTTCTGCCTACCCCATTAGGGATACAGGCGTGAAGTTATGTATGTATGTAAGAAGTACGATAAGGGATTTTAATCGCTTTCATCAGTTTTTTTTCTTTTTTTACATAAGAAGGATGAGACGTTTATTCTCCATACCAGTGGAAAGTGAAAATGAGAACTAAGATGATACACGTCCATCCACATTGCACCAGGTTTAATTTTCGGTGCATTTTTTTTAAAGTTGTAAGACTGATTGTGATTTAAATAAATTAAAATCATCCATTGAAAATCTTTTAGGCACATTATGCAACTTTTGTTTAGACACATTGTCTTTAAGTACATGTGGTTATTTCAGAATCGGGGCCCTGGGCGGGGAGTTAATGAGATGAATTTACGACGCACTTTCACCATTTAACTATCGCGAAGTTTCCCGCCTCAATAACTATATACCTACATAATTAAAAACACTAAAAGTAGCTAATCACCATAGAGTCAGCTTGTTAGAGGTAAATATATGGCTTGATAGACAAAATTTTACATACATAGGTCAGACGATGGGATCAACCTGTCTGCCCCAGATGCCAGTGGTTGCGCGATTCATTCCTGCACGGAACAAGAAAAAAAAAATGTTCCGGTTCTGGGTGTTTATTTATTCATGTATTTGTATTCTAGGTTCCGCCTAATTCGCTACATGGTATCCCATAACACAAGCTATGCTTACTTTGGGGCCATGTAGTTGGTGTGATTGTTTGGGATTAAAAAAAAAATCTGGGACTTATGTATGACCCTCCCAGCAGTAGGCCTACTAAGGTTAACATCTGAACCTAGTCATCAGCCTTAAGTTCCTAGATTCATCCATTGCCAAGATACAAGGTGAGCCCTAGGTCCATAATTATGTACCTTCATGGCCTAAATATATCTCGATAATGGGGTCGAATTCTTTAGAGACGGTATCGTTATAATTACTTAATATTATACCGAAATACAATAATTTACGTGTATTTTTTTTCATAATCAATACGATTCAACCACTAATGTTTTTGAAACCAAAGAGTCACTAATTGAGTAAGGCCGCAATGAGCGTCACATTTGAGTCTCTGCAGAATGATACACCTGCGATGTCAATCACAAATGCGGTTCTGGGTTGTGATGTGAACTTACTAAGGCTGTAGAAGTAATGAGATCGTAACATAATGTAAGACAACAGATGAGTAACTAACTTAATAAGAGCGAATATCTAAACCTTCGTTAAAATTAAAAAAAATCATAACAAAAAATTTAATGAAATACGGATCTCTAAATAAAATACTGGCTGTATTTGGATAAAAAACAAAGAAATACCCAAAAACTCAATATTTCATTTGAGAGTGCAAATATTATTGAGACTGCAAATATTTAGTTGTCATCATGACGAGTTATTTGCGGTCGTTGACGTGAAAACGGACCTAGTATGTAAATTAGTGTTTAGTTTTTGTTTCAAAATATTTTTATATCAAAAGAAACAAAGTATAGAGATTTTGTGATTAATTGTACGCCATAAAAGCTTTTATTCTCAATTGTATTGTGATCCATTATGTAGGTACATTTAACTCAATGTTTCGGTCCCTTTCAAACTCCATGGTCATCAAAGAGTCTCCGTCAAAACATATTTTATTAAAAACAATAGTCTTCCTAAAAACAAGTGCCGCTTGAGTAAAAAATCATATTATAGTAGAAATATACAGGGTGGACCATAAAGATCGGTCAATATGGGCAAGTCTGAAACTAAAGTTAGATTAAATCATTTTCTAACTTTATATAACTTTGGCGATGGGGTAAACCTATCTGCCTCAGACGCCAGTGGTTGCGGGTTCGATTCCCGCACGGAACAAGAAAAAAATGTTCAGTGTCTGGGTGTATATCTATTTATGTATTTATATTCTTGGTTCCCCCCTAGTTCGCTACATGGTATCCCATAACACAAGCTATGCTTACTTTGGGGCCATGTAGTTGATGTGTTTGTCTGGGGATTTTATTATTATTATTTAGTATAGAATCTTGAATTTTATTTATGAGGTTGACTTTAAAAACACTTTCACTCTCTTTCCGTTAAGTTTATCTTAAAAGTAGAATAAAAGATTATCATTGGAACTAAGTATAAATGTATTTACCTACTACCAACGATATATGTATATCACATAGTAAGATGCACTATCAAATAAAAGTTATTTGAATAAATAAACATTCTTTATTTGATGACAAAATGGGTCGTAATAAAGCTGTTAGATCTGACCTTAAGATAATTAATCAAATAACACCATGTCTTTAATTTCGGCAAAACAAAACACCTGCACGACGACTCTGCATGCAGGCTGAAGAGAAGCGGGTATGATTATTTTTGGTTAAAACTTAGGATTGAATTGACTGCCTTCTGGTGAAATTTTAATATCTGTGCCAAGGTAATTTTTTTTAAATGGCTATGACAAAAAAAAACAATGGTAAAAAGGATATAATATCGAAGACACCAAATTAAAATTCAATGCGTTAGTTCCTGGTTGTTTTTGAAACTATTAAATACGTAACTTTAAGAAAAGTTCAATGGCTTACATGTTCAATAACCTTTTAGAAACCTATAGCTCTTAAATACTAATAGTGCTCGTGTAATTTTTAAAGAGCAGATTTTCTAACTTGTCAGATTACACATTTGGTTAATAAATAAATTAAGCGATCATATCACTTCACAAAATATCTTCATTTATTACGGTGCGATCAAATTACACGACTGAAAAGCATTGTTAAACATACTTTTGCTATGTAGTTAATTTAAGTTTATCTTATTTATAAATCATATTTTTCTCAATAAGCTATATTTTACGTAGGCGTATTTAACATGCTCCGCGTCAGAAAAATATAGTATACAGATTTTTTTCATGCTCCGCTCCGCTTCTATCGGACCATCGGTACATAACGTAGTACCTTAGGCTAGAGGCCAATGCTACTTGCTCTACGACGAAAATCTTTAAGTGGGTCATGGCGCTTTAAAGCTCAATATGTGACACGTGATTTAGAAATTATCAATTTTTTTATAACCAATCAATGTTTTCGCACGGCGGAATTGTAACCTCTGCTTAGTAATTGAGGCATATTTAATTGAATGTACTGAGCGCTAAAGTATAGTAAGCGGATATTTCAAAGGAAAATATTTACTGAGATGAAGTGAAAGGTTCATCGCCGTTTTTAATAAAGCATTATATTTTTTTTATGTATTTTTTATTTTTATCTTTTTGTATTTTGTATTTTTATCTGAAGCAGTGTTGTAAATGTCTTTTGCTTTCTTTTGGTGTACAGTCACGTCTAATAATATGTATACATTTTCATTAAAATTTGAACTTTATCACAACAGAATAAGTAGTGATGTGTGTACATATTAATGCACGTGACTGTACAATAAAGAATTTATATATTTATTTAAATGTGCAGGTTCTTTACCGATCTTCGTCTGGTGATAAGAATTAACAGACGTGTTTAATCATGATTTGAATCTTACGCCTGCATTTTACACCTGTTTTCTGCTAATATTACGAAAGTGAACGTTTGTGAGGATGAATGAATGTAAGTAAGTCTTTCAAGCTAATAAGGCTTGGCGAATTGGGATGAAATTTAGCTCACAGCGTTGAATACTAAGTACACAAATATATTTTTATTATATTTAGATTTTCTCCTAGACATTAAGTGGAAAAAGATAAATAGTTTGTTATAACTGCTTTTGGTAATACTTTTATTTCAGTTCCAGCGTGTGAGCCTTATAAAACTAAACATTCCAAAATAAAAAAAATTAAGCACTTTAGGCAGAAAATGAGAAGTCATACAAATGGCATAAAATTTTTGAACTATGCTTTATTGAGTATCTTTTTATTATAAATCTTGAGAAAAACAAGGACAATAGAGTTCATTTTAAATCGGTGTCACGGCTGGTTCAATAACTAACCAAAACTTTAAAGTATCTATCTTGTGTCAAACCTGTCTCAATTCTGTATTCGCAGTTTCTATCTTTACTTTTCCTTTAACCTTTTGTTGAGTAATTGAAACCGGCCGTATACCTGCGTATGACCTCAATCTCACCTAATGAGTATGAGGCCGAAGATGACAGCACACGGGTTTAGGAATGAATTATTGCCCAAATTATATTTGGCGGCTGGTTATACAGGGTGTCCTGCAAATGAAAGATAACCTTAAAACTGGTGATATCTTTACTATAACAAAATGTTGATATGTTGAACTACATGACACGACCTATCCGCAGCATTTAGAGTATCCTTCACTTAGCTGCAAAGCTATACCATTAGATGGAGCTACGTTAGCAATATAACGTAAAAACAAAAATGTGTTAAGTCATTTCGAGGCGTTCCGCCAGGCCACGGTAGCTCAGTGAGAGAGCACTCGTCCGGCAAACGAGAGGCTCGAGTCCTAGTCGGGTGATTTTTATTTAACACATTTTTCATTTATTTAAGAGTAATTAAGCATTTTAAATGCAAAATTTTTAAAATATTATCCTTCCTATGATATTGGAATATATCAGGACTCATTAACCTCAAGTCTCTAATGCAACTATGCCACCCACGCAGCTACTTATGATAATGATATTTTAATTCATGCAAATCCCCATGAATTTATGTTGATAGAAATTATTTTTGCATAACAAGTTTCATTTGATTAGGACTTGATTATACATTTATTCAAGGGCTGCTGCGAGAAAACGCTGACATTTGCGCCAAAATTTGCTTCTATAACATACATAACTTCACGCCTGTATCCCTTATGGGGTAGGCAGAACACCAGAGTCTACAAAACCATCTGACGTCACGTTCGACAAATTTGGAGGTAATATAATGGTGTATAGAGACTATTAGACGGGAGGTCAGCCTATCGCTCGCAAAAATATCTAATAAAACCTCTGTCATTAAATTGATTTTTACCGTTTGCCCGGGAAGAGAAGCAGCTGGCACATTCTATGTGCTTCTGTAAATCTTAAGAAATGTTACTTTATAAAATATTTCGCAGTTGTATCTATACTAATATATAAAGCTGAAGAGTTTGTTTGTTTGTTTTGTTTGCACCGCGCGCGGTTTTACCCGCGTAACTTTTGATCCCGTGGGCATTTCGGGATAAAATATAGCCTATAACCTTCCTCAAGAGTTGGGCTATCAAATGCAAAAAGAGTTTTTCAAATCCCACTTGTAGTTTCTGAGATTAGCGCGTCCAAACAAACAAACTCTTCAGCTTTATAGAGTATAGATGTCATGGAAAAGAGCTCGATGAATGAACTAAACATGCGAGTAGTGTTATACCTTAATACAGGAAACTTGAACTGTTACAGCAAAATTGAAACGATCTACAATATCATCTGTAACTGTGAATAGCTGTATAAGAATTTGAAATCAAAATACTGCAGTTCACAAGAATAGCTATCCGGCTTCTTTGTAGCTAGTTGGTGTAAATTTGTAGGAGTCTAAACGCATGAGTCTAGGAGAAATCCTACGATGTCCAAAACTAATTTGAATATCAGTTTATTAATCTGAAAAGGTTTGACAAAAGAGGTTGCAATATGAGACTAACAAAATGATTTAATATTTTATCTTATTCTAAATTTAAATCGATAGCATGTTTGTATAGCCGTCCTATGACTAAAATATCACAAAAACATCTTATATTTACGACGACTCATATTTGTAGAGTAGCTCAAGTTGTTTCCATCTCAAAATGATGTTTTGTGGCTTAGTGATGTTTTAATCATCATAAGCCGTCCGATAGCTAAAACATCATTAAGCCACAAAAGGTCAATTTTGAGTTTTTAATGTCAATATAATGAAAAAATTAACTCTGTCGATCTATCGGGAATTTGACGACCGGCTGGTGTAGCGGTAACATATACATTGCCTTCTATGCCAGAGGTCCTGGATTCGAATCCCGGCGGCGGCGGATATTTGTGTGATGAACACAGATATTAGTCGTCAAGTCATGGATGTTTATATGTTTATTTAAGTTTATTCTAATAAAAAATATGTATTTTTTCAATATATATGTGTATACATTTCATAAGTATATCAGTTATCTAGTATCCATAACACAAGTTCTTTAAGGAACTTAATTTGGACTAGATAATGTTGTGTGAGTGTCAGAAATATTTAGTTATTTATTTATTATCGGGGTCCTAGATTTCTAGCGTTTTTAGTCAAACTCAAACTCAAAAGAATCTTTATTTCGTAAGTATTTAAATACATTTGAAATAAGTCAAACAATTTATATATCAATTATTTATATCTGCGACTTACCTATATTTATAGAGTAGGTCTAGTTTTATTTTTTTGCCGCATTTTTTGCTTCCATATCAAAATAGTGTTTTGTGGCTTGTTTATTCACGAAACAGTTTGAAGCACTGAAGTAAAATTTTGCCATTTTGAAGACGTGGTCTAGATTTACATTAACATTACATACATACATACATAAAGTCACGCCTGTATCCCTTATGTAGTAGGCAGAACACCAAAGGTTACAAGACCATCTGATGTCACGTTTGACAAATTTGGAGGTATTATAAAGATGGAAAGAGATTTTTGTAGTGTCAGCGTATCGCCCACAAAAACGCCTTTTAAACCTCTGTCCCTTAACTGACTTTTACAGTATGCCCGGGAAGAGAAGCAGCTGGAACATTCTACGTTTTTCTTTCGCTCCCAGTCCAGCATGAAAGGAACATTTACAGGGAACATTTAATAATCAAAAAGTGACTATAGTAAGATGCGACCGCATAACTTTCCCTTGATACCTGGAGGTCAACATTCACGTTGATACATCGAAACCAAAAATAAATATAGCGTGCACAAACTTAAATGTTAACACTGCATTCATAAAGTAATCAGCACTGTATTTTAATCCAATTAAATGGTTTATTTAAAATCATGTTTTGTTGTAATTCTTGTTTAAATTAAGACAGTTCATGGTTGCATTGGAGCAGTTATATCAATTTTATAACCGAGTGGACCATGGATATAATTGAAAAACACAATCGCACCTACTTTTATTATCCTTTTATATCAAATTAATTTTAATATGTTATAACTTGTCAAATTTATTGTACATAAATTGTTGTATTAATTATAACACATGACCCAGTTTTATAAATAAAACTATAATGGTTTTTCATAAACAGTTTTAAAACAGAATAAAAAAAAATGGAAAAATAAATTGGCAACGGTAATTTAGTGCTGCTGGGTTTAATTTTAAATATTATATTAAGAGCCAGCTCTTTTCTAAGGGCCAACGTTGCGTCACGTACATAACTGCTACGTCCGTGCCGTACGCGCATACGACACGGACGTACGGCGCGTACGTCACACGCGAGTGGGACGTGCGTGGTTAGCTTGGATTAACATTTATAATATTAGTAAAATAAACCTGGTATTGTATTTCCTGGTATTGTTCGATTCTTCTATTAAAGTAGATAGCAGTGTTTTTTCACTTAGTATTATTTCCCTTTCCTTAGAATTCGCTCTTGTGGTAAAAGTATTGATGCTTTCCGATAGATGGCATTATTCTCAACACGGTAAAGATTATGTTCCATTTTAACCAATAGATGTCACTTTTGCTCAACGGTTCCTGAAAAAATATATTGTGCTTTAAGTAGTTGATACAAAAGTAATATTATTTTATCTGCTATATCAGATGATATATTTAATATTTAAATTGAATCATAAATACAAAAAATCGTAGATTTTTCTAATTGGGTGCGTTCTACGCAGTTAGAGTAACTAATTGGGTGCGTTCCAAGCACATGAAAATGTCTTTTTATGACTGCAAAAAATACCCAATACATTATTTAATCCACAGTGGATAGTGACATGAAATAGATTTTATGCAATGATTTAAAGTTAGGAAAATCTTGAAGTTTTTTGTAATTCTACTATATAATACTAGTTTTCAAAACATTGACAGCTCTACTATGTTGATGCACAAAAAGTCAAAACGAAAGTGATTGAGAGACTGACATGAGTGAAGAATGAATTTTTTCATTCCGTTTCCTCCCGTGACTCGTGAATGTGCTCTGGATTGTGTTTTATAAATTTTCTACAACTTTGGCAAGCTCCCGGACTCTGAATTCTTCGCATAACACGTTGGACTTACGCACGTTACAAGGACACCGAAAAAGAAAACCTAATAAATCACGCAACTGCTAAATTGTTTTTTATTTACTTCAATACATAGACTTTGATGGAACTGTTGGATTCATCTACCCAAACCTGATTAACCCGTAATTTTATGGATCTAGCTATTCCAAAGTCATAAGTTATTGTTTAAAATTACCCTTCTTGAGAATACAAGCTAGGGCAGCGCAGCTGGGTTTTGGTTGTCGAGGTACGGTTGTTTTCCGCTAGATCGCGCTAGTACCAAATTTGTTAGTGACGACTCTATACCAGTATATAAGTTACTCTATGGTAGATAGTATTAGGGTAATGCATTGGACGTTATCAATAAAATCATTAACCTCTTGAGAGTTTAAAGGCTTACGTTTAATAATTAAAGAGTGATCATACCGCTGCAGTCGGAACGTTTCTTCATACTAAGATATAGAAATAGTTTAAGTTTACTTTTTAATATGAAAATAAGGGTCATTTTTAATAATTTAACTCGTGGTTTCGCTGTTTTTAAAGACACCGTAGTGACGAGTAACAGACTATGTTTTTTATTTACCCCGACAAAAAAATGTTAACGTAAAGTACCGCTCAACGCACGCCTCGCGTCTCGCCCGAGTGATGCACCGCGTAAACCGCGTTGCGTGCGCTGGGCAGGCGCGTGTGGTCTTTGTGCAGCCTGATTGAATATTATAGTGCGACCGGTGGGAGTTTGCGTTCCTGACAGCTGTCAAAATCATAGCTTTTCTAACTTTCTAATCGGAAATAAACTTTATTCAGTGGACATAAGGTGCTGTCAGGAACGCATTCCCGCAACGGCCGCACTCTAGTGTCTCAATTTTTCACGATTTATTGTACTTATGATATAAGATTCATTAAACAAATGACTTTCTTTATCGGATTTTATCGCATATATAATTTTGCACATTCATACTCGTGTTACATTACTAACTAAATCCTTATAGCTACCCATGCGCGTAGACTGAAAAGCATATGGCGGTGATGTTTGATTACTTTGTAACTGTCAACCTTACGGTGTGTTTCAATATCGAATCTCCACTCTTGACTATTTCTAATCCCTGTACGCTCAAAATTTTGTGTAAATTCATACACCAATTTAACATTAGGTTGTAAAGAGTAGTGCGTAGCTGTGTTGCCTATTAGTTTAAATTTTACTTTGTAATTTTACCAAATTATATGTAGAATGTTGTTTGGTAGATATTTTCTTATTCGCACTTTAAGCTAATTCAGTAATAAATCAATGCTCCCAATCAAACCGTGTTTTCTCCAATACGTGACACTGGCAGTAATAGTCTGTTGAGTAGCAACAACGGCTGGTTGCCATAAAAAAAAAAAAAAATATCGAATCTTAATTTCTTTATACAAAAACAAATCTGAATTTGATTATCATGGCAACGCCCATACTTTTAAGTGTTTACAAAGAAGGATTTTGGAGCAAGATACAATATTGAAATCCACCACTAAATTAGTCATTCGTAATGGCGGTTTTATGTAGTACGCGTTGAAATCCGGTAAGAAACCCTATTTTTTTAAAGGGACAATAATATAACTGATAGTCTAGTTGCCATAAAAAATATTTTCTTATCTAATTCTAATTAATTTCTAAATTCAATAATTTCCTAGTAGTTTATCATTTTGACTTATTTTATTTATTTTTTCATAATTCATCCTACTTTTACTCCATTCTAATGTACTTGTTTATGAGGATTTAATGTCAAGTCAAACATTCTTGAAATAACGCTGCAATAACAAACAAAAATACAAATGTTATGAAACTGCTTTTGTTATTGATAAAATTATTTAACAATGCTTCATGGCTAAGAAGTATAGAATTGCTTAGAATTTGTAGTTCAACAATGTAATTAATTATAATGAACATTAGTCGAGTATTGATTCGGCATTGAAAGAAAAAGTATGAAGCTGAGTTTTCACTACTGGCAAATATTACCAACATTAATAATACTTAAATACTTATAACACGATCGCAGTAGTAATGTCACTATCGGCTTTACCACGCCAATCGATCGGTATTTTTTTTTTTGGATCAGCCTAGTAAGAACTATCGATCGACGTGGATTAATCTATTCTATAATCGATTGACGCCGTCGATTGACGGTCGACCGATTGGTGTAGTAGCACCCTTAGACGCCAGTCGCAGGTTCGATCTCCAAATGGAATACTTACTGGCATTTTCTTGGTGTATTAATAAGTATTTATTTACGAATACTTCTACTTATATTGTAATTGTGAAAGTGAGGACGAATAAAGTTTTTTTTCCGCCAAATCATTGGCACCCGCTAAAGCAAGCTCTAGCAGGAGGAGGATGAATCCTGTTACGGACGAAAAGGAATTCTATAATCTGCTAACCCCAGTGGCTAACAGATATTGAGTACCCAGACAGTGTGGGGACCGCAAGAGCGGCCACGAGATGAGATACCCACTAAACATCCCCCTTTTATGACCCGCTTTGGTGTAGGCCACTGATCAGCAAAACACGACCACTCGGGAGCGGACTCAAACGGGAAGTGGCCGAATAAAGGTACTCCACAAAGGAAATATAGCTAAGTCTTATATAACTCTTCTTGCGCGATTTCATCGACGTACAGCGACGTCTATCGAATAAAAGCAAACTAAAATGTTGTATATTATAAATGTGAAAGTTTGGATGGATGGATGTATGCATGTCTGGATGTTTGTTCCTCCATCACGGCAAAACGGCTTAATGGATTTGAAAGAAATTTGGCGTAGTGATAGTTTGTAGTCTGGGATAGCGAATAGGCTACTTTTTATCTCGATATTCCTGCGGGATTTGAAATGGCGTGGGTAAAACCGCGTGAAACAGCAAGTAAATAAATATAATTATGTGTGTGTACATATCCGTTGTCTGTAACCCAAAACACAACGACTGATCTCAATTAAAGACGAGATGGCGCTGTGTGAATAAATATTTAACAATTGTTTATTATGATTATTAAACCTAAATAGTTCTATACTATGTTTAAGTAACATCCTCAAGTCATAACTCCTTAAGTCCTCAAGTAATGTCAGTAAAAAAATTCACATAATATTAAAGGATTAGTGACTAAAACATATTTCTAAAGAAACTTAAAATCATGTTACTTTCTAAATTTTACTACACTGTAAAAGAATACCTAAATGATAAAATAAAGTACCTAGGTAGTCCTCCTCTCTTCTAATTTTGCAGCGCTCAAAAGGGGTCCTTGATGGTTATTTTTTAAATTGTACCCACTGTTTTATTTTGTGTACCACATGCATGACTTTTAAGTAGCAATAAACTGATTTGATTTGAACATATTTTTTAAGTTAAAGCAACAATTATACAAAAATTTTTGAAAAGCTTTGAAATAAGTAATAACAAATAACTCACTATATCCGAGTCATTTAAATTACTTAACTGCAAATGGATACACATACCACTCGTTTTAAATCATACTATTGCATGAGTATAAACTAAATCGTTAAATTAAATGGAATTTTCCAGATCCAGCTAAAACCAGAAGTTCCAGGTGTCAAGTTGTATCTGATAAAGTTCACTTTGTAAAAAGGTTCAGAAGATTATTAAATGTATAAATGTACGAGAGGTCTAATCTATTATAAACTTGTTTCGTAGGAAATATTACGAAGTACGAGTATTATTAAGTATTAATTAAACATTAAGTTAACGAGTAAGTTTTTGCGTTAAATTCGTGTGTGAAACTGATTGTTGAAATATAAACCCAATTACCTAAACTGTCACATAAACTACCCCTAAAATAAACTTTTAATAAGTGTATAGTGTCACGGAGACTACACAGTACACAGCGGGATTACGGGGTGTCGAGTCTGGTATATTTACTAGGTAAACAGTTTGGAAAAGTTTAGTCACATATTGGTACAACTGACCTAAACAATTCGTCCAATGTATGACGGAAACACGAAAAATCGGCATCATCTTTGGTATAATTTGACAGTTAATAAGTGCGCAAAAGGAGTCCTTATTATTTCTGAACTGAATCATCTGTTAAAATAGAATCACTTCGCTAGTAATTGAACACCTAGTACTAAAGTATGGTATTCTTTCATAAAAAAAATATGTGGCCTTAGATTACGGTCTCTCAAGCAGGGACTGCATATCGGTATAATTTGTTTTAAATATGACTAGTAAAATTTCAGTACCCCTATTAGTGTACTGCTTCATCAAACACAATAACTGTACAAGTTATCAAAATCTAAATTAATTATATCAGTACCCAAATAATGTATACCGGATTAATTTCTGTAGATGTTTTAGAAATATTTTAACTTATTTAATTTCTATACCGAAATGTATAGGTCAGCATAGTACCTACGCTTCTTAGGCTTCAACGGAACTTTCAAAAATTCTACAGTTATTCAAAAATAAAATTTCAATATTAATATTAATACCGGAAAATTTCAGTTAACTGAAAAAAAATCAGTTATGCTACAATAATAAAAAAGGTACAAGAATTATTTCAGTATGAATTCCTGTACTGTTATTTTTAAATCATACACCTAATTTTACGGCATGACGTCATACAGAAAAAAAATGTACAGAAATTTATACCGGTATGCAGTCCTTGCTCTCAAGTATAGGGTATACCTGCCCAACTGTCCCAAAAGCGTGTCATAAAATGCAAATATTCGGGTGCACCCCGAGGGGTAAGACCCCTTTCCGAAATATCACAGCTCCGGTGGAGATGTTTTCTGACTATGCTTTAAGAAAGTCAGTTCCATACTAAGCTTGTGTGTTTTCAAGTTCGATTTCATTGTCATTAGGTAGGTAGTTCATTGTCATCAGGTGAGAACGAGGTCCATCTCCATAGGTTCTTAGCTCATTCTTTTTAATAAGTAAACATCTTCCATTTATGTTTGATTGATATTTTTTTGTACTTTGATGCTAAAGGACGGTGTAGCGGATCTAAACTAAAAGCATAAATAGAGCTTTATAGGTAGAATTTAATTAAGTCAATAATCTCATGTTAAATTGACACCATTGTTGGAATCTTTTAGGTTATTTTTTAAGACGTTATGTTTTTACATAAACCTGAGCTCTAAAAAATACTAAGATTAATGTTTCAAATATTAAATGATAGTAGTCTGTTTATCAAAAAACTTATCGACAGAAACTTATTGACGCAGAATGTAGCATAATCCCATCACCAACACAATTCAATATTGCAGCACGAACAATTTCTGCGTACGAAATGACTTTAGCCAATTAGATAAAGACGTATTTCGAAACTGTGTTTACGAGCCAAAGTGTTCAAATGTGTTGTAAACAAAGGAGGGACTTACCTATTACCTATGTATGCCAATTCAATAGTATTAACATGACACATTCTTTATACATAATAATAAGAACTTGCCTTTGTATTTATTATAAATAAAAAAAATGTTGGACATAATATAATTCACACAGCGCCTGCCAGCCCTGATGAAAGCTCTTATCCTTGTTATAGATAGTACCCACAACCACAACACAAGCATGAGCTTACTGGCAACGAATACATATATGTGCATTATAAACTACCTTTTTTTAAAGTAAATAAGTAGATCAAATAATACATAATACACCCAGACCAATGCAGAAAATTCATGTACACAAATATTTGAATTGTAGGTACGGGAATCAAATTCGCAATCGCCCCATCGCCACACCGTCATATATTTTTTTAAATAATATATAGTTAATAGCATAATTTCATCCCAATTTAAAACTAATGTTTTACCATTGGGTTTTGATCTTCCACCAAAAAGTCCTGCAACGATGGCATGTCCGTCAAAAATCAGATCACTATTGTATTTAAAGAAATCCATTTGAGTATTGCAATCCTCTAGAAGTTGGTTCATTACAACTTTAGTATTAAACCTATTTAAAAGAATGTCTAGTGGGTTTAAAGATCTGATATGTAATAAGAATAAGAAATAAATACCTAATAATAATAAATAAGAAGAAAAAAAATATAATGTCTTAAAAACCTATCTTATAAAGTTCCCCATTATGTCCCTTTTACATTAGTGGTTAACCAAGCGTTTGACCTCTAACTCACCGAATGGTTAGGCCGTATACAGAAAGAAAGCTGGAAACTTATAAGCGCTTACCAGCGCTGTCAAGCGTCCGATGAGTCCGACATTTTGCTTGGTCTGCCTCAACCTGCTAACTTTGTGTGGAACGGACCAGCGCTGTCAAGCGCCGGTAAGCGCTTATTAGTTTCCAGCTTTCTTTCTGTATAAGGCCTAAGTAAAGATGAAGTAACTGGTTCTTCATAAAGTATTGCCGGATCACATCACCACTCGAAAGTTCTATTTGAGGGTACCAAAAACTCTATTGCCATATTTTTATTTAACTTCTCTGTTTGTATCATTACTCATTACTTATCAAGACATTTACAAGACACTGTTTTTTTTATTAGTAAACACTTTTATTAGTTGTTTGCATATCCAATGAATCAAATCCCTAAAAAAGGGATTGAATAAAATAAATTATGAGAAATTATAAGTCCATCCACAGAATATTGTTTTGGCCACTTGATCAAGCTTCTATTTTCATAACTTAGCCACGAGACAATAACTTTTGCGAAAAATGTGTCTTGTAGCAATTTATAGGTAGTATAATTATACTATAATAATTTATACTAATATGTTTATTAACAATATACGTTTTTTTTTTAATAAATGAAAAATGTGCTCTTCCACTCCACTTCCACTGAGCTACCGGGGCTCAGTGGAAGTGGCAGTGGAAGAGCACTCGCCCGGAAAACGAGGGGTCCCAGGTTCGAATCCTGGTCGGGTAATTTTTATTTATCACATTTTTCATTTATTTAAAAGAATAATTGAGCATTATAAATGCAAAAACTTAAAAACATTAATATACGTTTTTTAATTTTTAGGTAGAAAATTTATAGGTAGTATAAGTAATATACGTGCGCGAGCGGTGCCGCGGCAGCGGCCGGCGAAGCGCCATAAACAGTGGTGCCTAAGGATAAGTCTTGACATCACATTATGAAAAAGCAGACTCTCAAAAACGACGGAAGTGTTATTCAACGTAGGTTAAGAAAAAGAAAATACTTGCGATGACGACGTTCACCATCACAAGTATTACTTTCATAAAAAAATATTATCATACGTTTCTTATAGTTTAATAATCTGCACCTTAGTCATTATTATAGAATGTAACATTCCATTTACACGTTATTTTATCGTAACACCTTGTTCTAAGTATAGTCATAGACAAAATATTTTATTTTATAGAAATGTTTAGTTTAAAAGAATAGCTATTGGGTTTTATTAATATTTTTTTATAATAATGTTAATCTTCCCACTTATTTATTTATTTTATTCTGAAACCTATCTTGGAGTAAAAACAGTCCTGCGCGATTTCAGTCATGATTAAGATACTAATACTGATGTACTCGTTAATCAAAATAATGAAGTACTCGCCGTTGATATTGATGCCGAGGCTATATTTTTTCCTTTTTGAAGCCCATGCAAAACGCTGCTGTTGCCTAGGCTTCGAACTCTAATCCCGACGACGGAGTTGCATGATGGGGTATTTATATATTTTTTATTTTCATTGTAGTTCTGTAGGTATTGCTAATCATAAGTTATGCTTTGCATGGCTATAATTTTATTTGTAATTTGTGTCTACAAAAGACTTACAAAGTATATAAATTAAATTAATTTTTCGTGACAAAAGCTTTATCATTTCTGTTCCAGCCGTTACATAGATACAGGTATTATCTGTGTAATTATGTTCTATGTATTTCTAAAAGGACGATTTTTTTAAATTTCATATTTAATATATTATTAGAGTGTTGCAATTTTGTAGCTGTTTGTACTTAGTTATAGTGTCACAATGTTTATAAACTCTCCGTGAGAAACAACGAACTTATTGTGAGCCATTGATTTCAAAATATTGCCGATATTTAATGAAATTTATTGGTGGTATACAATTAATTACCCATAATATGATCGTATGTTGATTTTGAGTAGAAGTATATTGTGTTGGCATACATATAATGTGAATGTGCATAATGTAAAAAATGTCTAAATAAAGGAAGTTTGTTATTCATAAAATAAGATCAAATTTGTTAAACAGATGTGCGAACCAGCTGATGAAACCTATTACTTATCTATAATAATATTATAGATGAAAGATTTAGATATACAATTTATTTATCTAAAAAGTGAGTAACAAATAAAAAACAAAATCATTGTCCATATTGAATGTAAAGATAAGTTCTGATTATAAGAAGTTTGTATGACTTAGTTAGTTAGTTAAGAGGAAGTTAGGCATTTTAAAGGACGCGCTGGATGCATGAATACTTGACTGATGTTCGATTGTAGCGCTGCGCGAATTACTTCAACTTAAAAAACTTTATAAGACGCTGGAAAATTATACGAAAGTAAATGATTTTTGTTGCAACTGTGAATAAGGAACGAACTTGCGAATAGATTTTGATGTAGATAAATAAAGAAAACCGAAGTTTTTCAAACTTTTACTCGCCATCAAGTATTTTTGTAACCTTCTGTTATTAATAAACTAAGTTGAGGGAATAGTTACGTAATTTATTATTTGTTTCAGTCTATTCAAATTAGTTACAAGTACGCAATAACATGACTTACGTCACATGACATGACAAACATTGGCTTCTTTTGTTTTATTGATTTGTTTTAACTGAGGTACATTCAACAACTATCTTAAAACAGATTCAACAGCAATAAAAACATAGTTAAATAGTTGAAATGAATAATTGTGAATATTACATGTTAAAAGTAGTCTATTTTCCATTTTATTTTACCTTTTCTATTATTTTCTTCGTCTTTTGAAGTTAATTGTTCTATTGATAAACAATACCTATGAACGACATCGTTGAGAAATGCAAATAATTTTGTCTGTTAAATTCATTATGCTTTTTGATTATTTAAATCATCAGCAACATGGTATTTGAACTTTTATTGATCAGGAAAAGATAGAAATAGAGATTGAATTGAAAAGATTACTTTATTTTTATACGGCAGTGCAGGATCGATCGGCGTGGAGAACCTTGGGGTGGGTTTTGTCCAGCAATGGGTGTCTCCAGTCAGACAGATAAATGTATACAGGGTTAATTTTAATTAACGCATCCATCACCTCTTGCAGGCAGCCTCTCCTCATCGATCCCAACAACATTTGTTCTACGACTATACGAGTGACCAGTTCATCAATTTTTGTGTCAAAATAAAATGAAAGCATTCATTTTTCTGTAAATTTAACGATTATAAATTACTAAATGTTAAAAACAAACTGAACTTTAAACTCATTGTTGCATCGTTTTTCATTGTTTTCGTGGCGAAATGGCTAAGTGCTTGTAGCACGAGAGGACTAGGTTAGGAAAATGAATGTTCAATAAGATACGACTGTATAGCACAAGCGATAAGTTTATTTTAAGGCCAAGTGTGCCGGTTTCAGTCATAAAAATTAAAATTAAAAAAAAAATTACCCACTCCTTTTTACCACTGGATTACGAGACGCGGACAGAATTTAAAGGAGGAGGTTCTCAATTCGTCTGTATGTTTTTTGTGTCTTTGTTACACGATATTTCAGACAATTATGAATTCATTTTGAAAATTGATAGAGGTTCATATGATAGAAGATACTTCATAGTTGGTCCCATTTAAATTTCATTGAAATCGGTTGAGTAATTCGTTGAAAATTTCAAACTTTTGAAAACATATGTATGATTTCGGAGAATGTTTACGTTGATTACATTATAACTCAGCCAAAGTTTTGACGCGAAGTCGGTTTTTTTAATGCTCTGCATTCGTTGATTATTAGTACGGGTTGCTAAGTTACGGAACGATCTGCCTGCGTCTGTTTTTCCTGACCACTATAGTCCCCTTACTTTTAAGTGCCGAGTTAATAGGTTTCTCGTGAATAATTTGTAGCATCTTATTTAGCTCTCGTCCTTCTTATGCAAAAAAAGAAAAAAAATATGTACCTATATTAAATTTGATTTCAAATTCCATTAATCTTTCAGTCACAGATCAAATATAATAGTACCGCAGTCTATACATACCTTTGTTTAATTTAATCCCTGCTATATAAAAGTGTTTTAAATCAATCACTTTAAGACAGTGATTGATCTAAAATCACTGTAAGACAGTTACTCCTTAACATCACATTACTTAAACTTATTCACGCCCTTTTTAACATTAAAATAATCAAATTTGATATTTGAAAGATCTTGTTTCAACGTTCAAATTAGTCTGAGCTTAAACGTCACAAATACGTGAAAAAAATGACGCCTCTTCAGTTGCGTCACTTTTCGACAGTCTACAAACTGTGAAAGTAAGAGTTGTATTAGAAAGTGCAAGCTATACAAGCTGCCGTACGATTCTGTCTCACGTACAAGTTATATCAGATCTACTTACATAACATTTACACTTTATGGGTAACTGGGCCGGTGACAAGGTATAAGGTCATTTTTTTAATTGTCACGCTTAGATTGAATATAATGGTTTATTTGCTTCTATGACACTATTGATTTGGTATTCAATAAAAACATCTAATGCTGCTGTGTGAACTTGTTCATCCTATTTAATGATAAGTATGTAGAAACTTGTACGAAATGTTTCATTTTGAAAATTAGTTGTACGATAATATTAGGCTTTTTTAAATAATTAAGTTTATGCATGGCTTATACTCATATTTATAAAGCTGAACAGTATCTACTTAAAAGCGTTTAACATTAGCCATTTAGAACAGTTCAATTTATTTATGCACTACCACATTTAACTTTATCTGTGGGGCGTTCGCCACAGATTATCAAGTTATACATCAATAGGATGTTAATGTTAGACATACACATAATACATAACGTCACGCCTGTATCCCTTGTGGGGTAGGCAGAACACCAGAGCTTACAAGACCATCTGATGTCACGTTTGACAAATTTGGAGGTATTATAAATATGGAGAGAGACTATTGTAGTTAGAATCATAGGAATATATACCTTGACCTCGCATTTTCATGTACAATAAACGTTTTTGTTTATTTATTTATTTATTAAGGTTCACCAGCGTTTGTTTACATTAAATCAACATTATAATTTATAACTAATTAGGCTATTAAACTAAATGTAACAATCTTTTAAGGCGAACACTACATGCAAAAACGTACAAAAGAAAAAACTAAAATATCTACTTACTAAACTATATTAAACTTCGGCAGAACAAAATAGAAGTAACAGTAATAATAGGTACTAATAAAAATCTTCTTTATTTTGCAACCTGAAGCCAGGCACGACACAGGGTTGTTTTGAGTTTGGTGAATGAATCGGCGTGGATATCTGTAAAATCACTATATCTATTTAGCAATTTGCATAACCTAGGGACAGTGGAATTTGTACCTAAAACAGTCTTACGAAAAGGAAGGAGTAGAGGGGTAATAGGAGCACGAGGATGTCTATAGGGAACGCGTAGTCTAAATTTTTGAAGAAGAGATAGGCAATGAATCTTGTTATTAAAAAGTTTGAATAAAAAACCTAAGTCTAACAAATCTTTGAAAATCGAAACATGCTTGGTGCTGGTTACGACTTCGAGACAAATTTAAAGGCTGTCTGGTTTTCAAAGTCTTATTTTCCTATTGGCCTTCATAAAGTAATGAATAAAAGAACATATATCATTAGACATAGATCGTTCTAGAAGTATCATTTCTGTTATATGTTTTACACTCTCTTAAGTTTTTTTTATTCATACTTCATTATTTTGAACTACACATATTACATAACAGTTTAAAATAATGCATAATTGAAGTTGATAACAGATAATGATAATAAAAAAGCCGGGTTTTGAGAATAATACCGTGGTTAAAACGAATCGGATATTAATAGGAGCTTAAAAAAATACGAAGCAACCCAAAGTAAAAAATCATACCTATTTCACTGGCAAATTAGGGTTTCGGTAATTAGAACCTCACGTTTTCTATTTGGAGGTTCAAATTCGATTTTGGCTGGATAAAAAACCGATTCAGTGGACCCCAAAGTTAAGGCTTTCTTATTTAATAGGAGTTGAGCTATAATAGGCATTTAAAAACGACTAGTTATAATTTATTTTGTGCTTAGATAGTAGAGATAGGTACACAGATATATTTTATCTTTGATCTGTGATTTATGCATGACAACAAAGGCGTGATATCACATGGTGTATTTTATACATTACGATACCAGCACGAAGCATATTCTTATGAGATGCAAAGAAATGTGTGATTTCTCCCGGGGTTCTGAAT
Source organism: Stenoptilia bipunctidactyla (assembly GCA_944452665.1). NCBI lineage: Eukaryota > Metazoa > Arthropoda > Insecta > Lepidoptera > Pterophoridae > Stenoptilia > Stenoptilia bipunctidactyla. The sequence continues at coordinate 7,922,862 of OX101728.1, read as the reverse complement.
TTATTTATTTGCGTCTCATCCTAGGTCCCTACATTTATAGTTCTCGGCTATCACGCGTGCATCTTTTGTTGTACGACGTGGCTATGTTCGAGACTTTTTTGGGCAAAACTACAGATTAGATTAGATTTGTATAAACAAGTTAAGGAGAGGAAAACTATTTCTGCTTGGGAAAGTAAGCCTTATTATCAAGTGGTGATTAGTCTCGGAGTCCCTTTTTTGTTACACGACTTTTTTGGCAATTACAAATCGATTTTAGTGAGTATTTTTTCAATCAGCAGTGTTTTCTAAAAATTTCATTAAGATCCGTAAAACGCTTATTTGGAAAGCGAAAAAAAAAGCAATGAAAACTTAAAATATATTTTTCAACACACTTGCTCGTAAAGTAAGCCTTATTCTATTGAATTTAGAACTATAAACTGGGCTATAAGTCACGCGTGCATAATATATTATGCCCTAGTGCATAATATAATGAATCCTACAAAGTTGAATTGTGCAAATTAAATGCGAGTAAACAGAGCATATTTTATTGATCCGGGTTATACATTAATTTTTTTCAGAAACAACAAAGAGGTTTTATACCAATTCAAATCCATATACATTTTTAAATGTTTACGCCTTATATTAGTTAAACAAAATTGTATATCAAACAAATTATTCACAATTTACAATAATTTGTTACAAAATATTAAAATATTTGGATTTACCACTCCAAATTAAATATTTTCATGTAAAATAGCCTGTATATACTATACAGCCATTGACACATTTGGCGGAAAAAAAAACCTACGCGCATGCGCGAAGTTCGGCGCCATTTTTCAATCACAATTCACAGCTTTGTCAAGTGTGTTTGTTATTTTATGACCACGTATGTCTGTCTTTTACTCACAAGTGTGTTGAAAAACGTCGTATATAACTCGTGAGCGTTGCTAATTACAGTCTCGGCTCATTATTAAGCCAAATCACAGCCTCGACTGTAATTAGCAACTTCGCTCACTTGTTACATAATATACTATGAATTATGCGGATGAAGTTGATGAATTCATGGTTTGCATTCGTTGTTTTTAGAACTTAATACGTAGTAAAGTTACGGGAAGTATAGGATTTTGTTCATGTCCGTTGTTTAAATGGTTTTTCATGTACTTACTAGACGAGATGTCATCAGTCCACAGGTAGACAAGATCTATTGGTCTGGGTAGTTAAAAATAAAACCTGTCAATACAAATATTTATACTTTAGCGATGTACATAGATACCTATATCCTATAAGCGTTTTAATAAAAGTACAGAAATGTTTTCTTTACGTATAGGTATTCACAACATCATTTTGTTAAGTTCCCACATATGGTCTTTTTTATGAAGATCAAAATATATTAGAAAGTTAAGAATGATGTGTGGATTCAACTTATGAAAAAAAAGATAAATTGATATTTTATAATTCTCATAAGTTGTTAACTTATTTTAGTTTAATCTGTTATTTACGACATAGCAAGAAAAACAAGCGTTTTTCCATCTATTTCTAAATACCTTTTAAACACCGATTTTTCAATAATCAGAATAATTTGGTCACTTAAAAGAATTGTAAAATTTCAATAAATTTTTTTGTTTTTTTTCTTGTTATAAATTGTTTTCATCTTCAAAAAAACAACCCTGTATGTTTTATTGTATGTTTTAGTTGCAACATCTGTCGATAAAGCAAGATAAAATCATTTGTAGGAATTTGAATTAAGAAGAAGAATCTATTAAAGGAATTTAAATAGATGGTAGAGTTTTGCCGATGATACAAAAACAAATCAAGTTTACGACATAGAAACCGAGCATTAGTTGTTTTTATTACGCATTAAGAGCTCAATGAAACCTTTGATTGCAAATAGCGTAGGTCATAAAATAAGCCATTTCGCAAAGTTATTAAGTTCCTGCAAACTATTCTATTATCTACCTTGAGTGTATATTGATCAAAACTAAGTCCGACTTAAGAGAGTTCACTTTTTGATCTGACCGACATTTCTATAAACTCTATTATTAATATTATAAAGGGGAAAGTTATTTTTGGATAAATTTTTGATTTAGATTCAATTACAAAGTTGTAGGTTTGGAACGCTTCACCTGCTGCCTTCTATACCTATAAAAGGTGACTGGTGGGTCACTTTTGAAATTCAAGGACGTGATAGTTTGAAATCATTCATGAAGAGTAAAAATATAATAAAAAATAAATATTAATTATTTACTGAGTAAACTTAACCGAAAGTTAAAGAATTGATTACGCAAGGTTACGCTAGCTTTGGTAGCGATTCGCGTGCCAGGTCATGTGCCGCGATCGACTTAGATGTATGTAATGTAAATAGTAACATAGTAGTATTTATTTATAGGGAATTCTAGTGAAAAATTAAGTAGGTACCTACTTTTAAAACATAATTATGATCAGAATCGAGTACAGAGTGCTCTACTTCAGTATCTAAAATTTATCTCCAGTCACCCTGTATAAAGAAGAAGCAATTAATCGATAACTTTGACGATTGGTCAGATTTGTGGCAGTGCAATAGGTTCTTGGCATCATATTAGGTACCTATCTAAAACAAATCAGATGATTAAAATATATTTACCCAATCAATTAGAAATTAACGGAGTAAGTGGTAAAATAGTTTCCCCTTTATTCCTAATAATCAGTACTGTTAATAGAGGCTTACAAAGTGACTTGATTCTTTCAATCCTTAAAAAGTGATACAGACAAGCATATTTTAGCAATAACTTAACTAAATCGTGCATTTGTGATTGGAAGTGTTAATTTACACACAAAATTAAAATGTGATTTCAAGAATTACATTCTAAAGTATGAAAGAATAATATAGTAGTGTCCTTGACAGTCTAATTGATACTCGAGTATTTAACTTTAAAAGATTGATTTAAGTAGAATAGTAAATGAAGTAGGCTGAGCACGCGCGATTGCCTTGATACCGTCGTACGTACTAAATATTTCAACTAATTAAATATTTAATCCGTAATCCTCTCATAAACCGCGCGCCGGCGCAGTATCAATGTATGATTTGCTTCGTAAAACGCCGAAGAATAAATACATACATGTTACTTAGTTTTAGTATTACTGTTGTAATATTGAGTAAACAGTGTGGTGAGTCTTAAAAGTTGACTGCTTTTAAAAGTTAGGTAACACTACATAGTGAGGCAACATTTTATGCTATAGTTAAGCAAATATCTATTCTTTGTGGTATTTTCAGCATTCACAGGTTTGATGGCACAGCTGTTACCTTCACCCCCACTAGCATTTTCATTCTCTAAAAAGGTACAAATATTTTTTACAATCCTGTAGTACGTGCCTAACAAACATTTTTTTAAAGGATGTAATCCGCAAAAAGGTGGAGCGTACCGTGGGAAATTTCAGTACCTAATGACAATCTATCTATCCATAAAACCATTCACGTTTAATATATTAGTAGGATATTCTTATGATTTTGTGGATTTAATTATTTATTAGGTACACACAATAAAACAGGCCATATTGCGCTAAAAATTCTAAACAAAGCTTTCTCGTCCGATGCCTTCTAACACGCTCTGAGATCAAGTGGCAGATTTGATATAATAGGATTTTCTATTTTCACTTTTACTGTAACTCTTTGTTTCGTTATTAAAACCGGCCATTAATCCTTTAAAGTTAAAACGCATTGCGTGTTAGGTAACCAACCAGCAATTTTCAGTGATAACAAGAAATTCCGCAACTGTAATAAAAATCATATATCTACCGTGACTCATACGCACCTTGAATGAACTCGGACCGAAACCGCCAACATTCCATATCAAAATAAAGTAACAACTTTCATAAGAGTAGGTACTGTGTTTACAGTCACTTTTGAAGGGAAGCAATGTTTTTTTGTTTTTATTTTACAGTATTTGGTTTTGTTTTAATATTGTCTTAAGTTTTTGCGTTTCTTTATATTGACTTACTGAATTTCATGACATTATGACCGTGGTTTCTGTAAAGAAAATATTAAGAATTTATATAAAACTGTTCTGTTACTGCCTGAACAACGGTTACGTACAGCCATAACTACTAGGCCTAGATAGCTAAAATTTGGAATTTACATTCCTTAGGGGATGTAGGCGTTCCCTAATGGTGCGTACAGATTGCTATAATTGAACTAGTAATCTGACATTCCGTGCACTGCACGTCCAAATACATACGTACGCAACATAAGGAAGAAATTCCCGAAATTCCATTAGGTAAATATAGGACTTTTTAGTTTGTATGAAAAATCTTAATATTCCGTGAGTGCATCGATGTGAAACTTGGTAAAAAGGTTCTTCACCGTCATGACAGTGTATATGAAATTCCCACAGGAGCGTTAGTTAAGTATAACACTTTTAGTTAAAGATAAGATAGGACCTTGGAGAAGAAGATAACCGACTCAAAAGCAGACAAATAACTGTCTAAAACACAACATGAACTTACAAAACAGGTGGTTGCTCCATTTACAATGCAATGAGGCTATTTTTTTTCTTCCAACATGAAATGTTATAACAACAACTAGCTAAATGATGTCGGAGAGTTTGGTCTAATATCGGTCATTATAAATTATGGTTTAGTCTCGGAATGACCGATTCGCTAAATTACTACATACATAGTCTATAAATGATCAATTCACGATATATACTATTCTATAAATGACCAATTCTAGAATTGTAATATTCTATAAATGATTCTACAAATGACTGATTCTACAAAAGGCAGATTTTTTATATTCACTCAACTTATGGTAAAAGTAGTACTTTCATTAGGAATATAGCGCGGAACAGTCGGGTTGGGAAAAGATATCTTTGTATTTGATAGGAAGCTGTTGAGAATATAACCTTCCTCTTTAAATTCTTTTATTTTTATACGGGGTCAAAAGTTAAGCAAATTATAATTCACTCACTTTGCAATTTGTGGTACATAATTTTATTTGAGTCTTATTTTATACACCAAACCATAAAAAAAAAATTAACTATCGAAGTCCATTCGCACTCTTCTGCCCGTCAGAACCGATTTGTGATCTATTGATGTGTTGAATAAGACTCAAATTATACACAAGAGGGTTAGACACGTGTTGGACGCGAGTGAGGCGCTTAGCGTGCGCTGGGCGGGCGCGTGTGGTCGGATCTTGTGCGAATGAAACCGCAAAAAGCTGCTTATGTAAAACGCAGTTAGATGAGATAATATCCCGTCCTTTGTCTAATCAATCAGACGGACAGACGCGACGGGGAACATCATTTCATTAGAATGAACGTCACTCTTACACTCTTAGCTGGACTTAACCGTAGAAAGTAATTAATAAAATAGCAATTTATGATGCAATCAAACAACAAAGACTCATTATCTCGAATAAGAGTTAATTAGTACTTCCAAGCACCTTTTGTTCAAGCAATGATGATATTAGTCACTTCATGTAAATTACTTTGCTTTTGTTCTGTATTTAATATTATAATATATTCTGTGGTTAAAAAGCGATTACTTTTCTTGATTTAGATGTATTTTATTACGTGATAAAGTAAAAAACTAACGACTGGATTTTTTGGTTTAGCACCTTTATTTTTTGGTTGGTATTCTCGTACAAGATGTTTAGATAAGGCCGATGGGGATGTTCTAAGCCGGCTCTACGTGGACAGATCGAGTCGATCGTGATCACAGAATCTGTAGACATCGAACCTTCATGTAAAAATATAATATACTGAGTTAATTTTAATTAGCGCGTCACTTCTCGCAGGCAGCCTCTTCACATCAATCTCAGCAACATTTGGTTCTACAACATATCAAAATTAATAGTTTAAAAAAAATTGTTACATACATACATAACCTCACGCCTGTCTCCCTTTGGGGTAGGCAGAGACAAGGGAACACCAATTGCTTCGATCCAGACATACCTCTTTCGCTTCCTCCACGTTCATTAATCTTTTCATACATGATCGCCGGTTACGGGTACTTTTAACTAGGCCCTTTTTAAGAACGTCGCCAATTTGATCGGCGTACGTTCGCCTAGGGCGGCCCCTTCCGACAGCACCATCCATTCTTGTTTCCAGCACCATCCATTCCAAAAAAATTGTTTTCCCATACAAAAAAATTTATAGCCTCGGTTTAGTGACGTAGCTTTATTTTACTCTGATCGTAGCTATGTCACGCACCTTGAGTTATAAAATATCGCTTCAAAATAATAATAGGCATTTCTGCAAAATGTAGAGTTAGGAGAAAACGCTTTTCTTTTTTTTCTTTTTTGTGTTATTTATTTGTAAAAAGTCGTAGAACAAATGTTGTCGGGATTGATGTGAAGAGGCTGCCTGCAAAAAGTGACGCGCTAATTAAAATTAACCCTGTTTACGCGATTAATCCGATTAAAAAATATTCTATTTAATATTATGAATCTTAAAACTTAGAGAATAGTATTTTTTTTAAAGATTGAAGTGGGAGACGGTGATATTTTTTCCATATTTTCAAGACAATACTACATAGAATAAAGCCGGAGTAGAGACTGTGACATAACTTCACAATTTTTGCTGTATTTACGATATTATTGATTTCAAAACTTTACATTAATCATCTAAAACTGTCAGATTCAATATCAATTTTTCTTCGTGTTCTATAGTAGTTGTAGTAGGACTTGCCAGCTCAGATGATTTTAAGGTCATCATGTAGTACTATTGTATTGTGTGGTCTTTTGAAAAAAATTACGAAATCCTTAAAGACAACTCTGCCTACGAGTTGCCCGTTAAAAATCGCTTGAAGCGATAAGGCTTCCCAAATTGTCCTTAATTTATGTTATTTTTCTTTTTGTATTTCTTTTGTTGGCAATAAATATTATTATTAATAACTTAAGGTAGAGTAGCAGGGATTGCTATTAAATCGTCCTCCGTTACTAATATTATAAAATAATGGGAAATTTGGTGTAGAAAGAGGGGGATGCCTAGATATTTTTTGTTATGAAACGGCAGGTTATACTGAATATTTGCATAATAATAATTGGACTAATCTGGAAGTGGATATAGGCTTGCTTTTCTATAAATATTTCCCTATAAATCTTGTCGCTGTAAAAAACGTATGAGATAAAGATTAATACATAATAATATTATATATTCATAGCTCACGTCGACTAAATGGAATACTAATGAAGACTTAAAACAGGAAGTAACGGTTGTGTTGTAATTATTTCATAATTAAATTACAAGACTATAATGTAATAATAGAACGTGATTTTATTGATATTCCAGTTAGCTATATAATGTTAAATATTCAACTTTTATGTTATATATTTAACGTATTATCATACATTATAACTGTATCTAATATCAAAAGGGCGATATGGTTAATAAATAATGCAGTATTCAAATTTACCGATATTGATGGATAATAAATGTTGGATAAAGTAAAAAAAATATATTTGATTTAATTGTGTTAACCACCCAGGCTTTACAACATTTTTATTTATCAACTAGCTGTATCGCGCGGTTTTGCCCGCGCAATTTCGAATCCCGTGGGAATATCGGGATATAAAGTACCCTGTGTGCTTTTCCAGATTGTACACTATCACCATGCCAAATTTCATCCAAATTCGTTGAGCCGTTTTGCCGTGATTGGGGATTAAATATCCATACTTCCAAACTTTCACATTTATAATATTAGTAAGATAAACTATGAAATCGGAAATACTTGACAAACTATATAACAGATTGTAGCTAAGTGATTGTTAAATTACAGCAAAAACTAAGGTAGGTACCTACTGCTGTCGTCGACAAGTGTCATTAAAGGTAAATACAGAAATTGCACAGAATATCCCGTCTCAACGGAATGATAATGTTCAAAATAACCTAATTTATAATATTACCCAACCAGCACGTGCCAATATTTATAATAACTGGATACTGACAATTTTAATACTATCTATCATAAGTTACCTATATGTTATAGTATAAGCTTGATTTTGTGATGTGTTTTATCTGGGATATACAGGGTTATTGGTAATCAGACCGGAATCTTTTAAGGTCACGTAGAAGAACATTTCCGATCATTTCCAAAGTGTACCGTTTTTAAATATTTAGGGTTATTCCTTTTTTCCAAAAATACAGTTTTACTTCTTCAAACATCGCTTGTAAAATAACCGATTTCGATGTTCTTTTCAATTTTAGATATGTGTTTAGTTAATAAATAATAACCAATAATTAAATTGTTGTAATGTAATCCCAAACGGAAGCTTCAGGACGTTTTGTAAAATAAAAACAGCTTTTTTCTCGAAAATTTTTTTGTACACGTTTTTTTAATTTGTCGTACACTTTTTTGAAAAACTTCTACAACTCTCTGGGTATACAACGAGGTAAAATATATAACATTTAACTGCACAGTTCAAGAAAAAAAAATCAACATCAAAAACCTACATTTTTCATTATTTTAAGGATTTATACAAAGTATTCCTGTCACTAAGACGCTTTTTTTTTTTTTTTTTTATAAGTGACTAAACCCGCGTTTGACCTCACTTTTTATACCCTGCCCATTGCAACTTCAGCTCCCTCCTTCTGTCTATGTCTTTGACTTTGGTTGGCCTGTAAAGTTCCTCATTCCTGATTCGATCTCGATGAGTAGTATAATAGACATTTAAGAAATAAGAAAAAAAATTAACTAACATTTTCTAAACTTCTCAGTAAGTGGAGTTCTTTTTTGTTAATTTTATTTTATTCATGTCCGTCATAAGTGACCTTTCGGTAGCATTCAATATGAGTCCTAAATTATTCGAAGCTCTTCTACATAAAACAGTGAGTTGATTGAAGCATTCATCAATCATTTAATTATTAAGGACCTCCGTTGCGCAGTGGGCTTATAGCCGACTAGAAGCTTTATTCATGTATTATAGTCCACATAAAAAGTATAAAAATATTCTAGGCTTCATTTGGATTCTACAATTCTACATCCATCAAAGCTTTTTTAGTTACTCGCTAGATGGCGCTAGGGTGCTTATTTAAAGTAACTCCACGCAAATATTTTACGTATTTTTCATGACAAGAATCTTTGTGCGTACTTCGATTGTTGAGAATAAATTATATCAACTTATTCTTTTTATACATGAATTTTAAAATGTATCTATTGAACCGTTGTTTTCTTATTAATAGACATATTTATTCATAATCAAAAGCGAATTTAACATAGGTTATATATTTTGTTATAAACTTAAGAACATTACATCACATTATTTAGCCTAAACAAATTTCCATTATAATATGTGTTATGGAAACTAGATATCTGATAATAAACACAAGAAACATAAAACATGCGTATTGAATATTATAAATAAAACTAAATAAACAAACAAACGTCCATGACTTGAGAGTCAACAATTGTGTTCATCAAATAAATATTCGCCACTACTACGTTGAGATCATTAGGTTATCCAGGAAACTCTAGGGAAAACATAGGTAACAGGGGTTTTTTAATGGTAACGATGGGTAGCCATGAAAAATATAGGGTGTTTTTTATGAAAATCAAAATATTTTTTATGGTAGCTAACGCACTACATACGGCATCGGTCCCCAGTCATTTCATACAAGATTTCTAGATTCTTATTTTCTTGGATTCGGATCGGATAAGAATCAGATTTAGTGCGTAGAGTAAATCTAGGGAGTCACTTTAGGATATCAAACATCCTAGATGTCCTGTAAACAATGTAGGTATGACAAGTATGAAGGCCATAAAAATATCTATGGAAAATTCTAAGACAGCAAATTTCTCGTGAAGTCGTCGTGGCGAGAAGTCGTCGTGGCGCCGTGGTTACTGTGTGTATCATACGATATCACAGATTAAGCAACGTTCGGCGCGGTCGGTACTTGGATGGGTGACCGCCGACCATTCATTTCTCACGACGACTTCCGTGCTTCGGAGGGCACGTTAAGCAGTCGGTCCCGGGTGCTGTTTACTTGTATACAGTAGTCGTTAGGGTTTGTCAGAAGCCATTTCGGCACCCTGAAAATTCTGGCATCCACCACCCAGCACTGCTGGCCGCTTGGTGGATTATGGCCTATACCTCCTCGTCATGCCCTGCAGTGGGCTCATTACAAAGAGTTGATGATGATGATGAAATTTCTCACTTTTACAGTTTGAAGGCACAACACTTTTTATGTTGAAAAGTTATATGATGAGATAGTTTTAACTCCATAGCAAATTTAAAAATCTACAGGTAGTATGACAAAAAGTCTATCACCAAAATTAATTAAATGCTGTAACATTAACTTCCTCGTAATTCAGCACAATAAAATACTATGTGCAAAGTATCCATCGATAATCGATGATATTATCAATAATCATATTATATCTATGATCAACTGTCAAAATATTCAAATACGTCAAACGAGATGGTGACCTTTATCTTGAGATAATCTTGTTTTATAAGTAGATCAAGACTTCTTGCCTCGCTATAAAAATAGAGCCTTCCTCAAGTAACTCCACTAGCTGGAGATTATTTTACTGCATTCTATTGTTATGTAAAAATACGGTTGCCATTAGAAATTAGAAAAAAAATTAATACGAGGAAATGAATGCGTAATTAGCACCTATACTCATGCCACATGTCATTTAGCAGCAAAACACTTAGGTCAAGACCATGATCCCATGTTTAGATATTTTTTTGACATTTTGTTTATTTTAAACATCATTAAATTAATACAAAAAAGAATACAGAATCGGCTCACTTCTGTTTTTAATAATTAGGAAGTGTGCTCTTAACGAATTTCGAAATTTCGTTTTTAATGACATAATCCTAATGTCAGGAGGTCGAATGGTCATATTTTAGAAATAGGCAACGAAATGTTGCATACGCTACACATCCGATTGACATAATTGTTGCGTAATACAGCAAGAGAGTTTGTCATCTTGTAATACTAAGGCAGAAAAAAGTATCTAGCGCCACCTAGTAGCAAACCAATGAACTTTTATGATCCGTACCTGTTATTTTTTTTTGTAACCAAAATTAGCAAAGTTTGAATAAGATGTTAAAACATAATTCACGTTTGGATACAAGTTTAAATATTGACCTTGAAAACAAGATCCTTCGAGGATGAGATTCAATCGTCTTTTGAAGCAAGGTTGGAATGTCTTGTAATTTAGATTTGAAAAATTTAAACGTCTTATACCATCTGTATCTCATTTTAACAGATATAGGTGCAACAACGCGTAGTAAATTTTATGTTAATTTTGGCTCCAGATTTCAAAAATATACGTTAATATTTCAAACTAAATGAACTGAACTGAAATGAATGAATAAACGAATGATTGCAAAATAAAAATTACAGTGAAACTGAGGATATTTTAAAAATGAATAGATATCTAAACATAACACTTATTATTTAGGTAGGTATCGCATCATTAGTGTTCAATGTTTATTAACACGCTATTTTTTTAGATATTTACATAATAATGTACTACAGTACTAAACCTATTCGGAAGTATATTTATGTAGTATTGTATAATAGTTATCTATAATCAAATTAAAACAGACTAAATTTTAAAATTATATTGATTACTAACTACACACTCATACACACACATTATGGATACTCATATTGTGAAACTCATTGTATGGCTATTACTATAACAAGAAAAATGAACTAAAATGGGAAAACACTGGTCTCTACATCACAGGGATACCTAGGGTGGAGTCCAGATTTACTGCTAAATAATTTGCATTGTATAGCATCATATAATTAAGTATAAGATCATTGTGAAAAGTTGTGTGGGTACTGAAATAAATATTTCATTTCATTTCATAGTACAATTACCTACATAAAAGTAGGTACATTGTGTGGGTCCGCAAAACGAGAGGTAGGTATCTAACAATTTCTATTTAGTAACATGCGTTTTATGTTGACCACTAAGCAGTTTACGCTTATATAATACCGAACTATTTAGTTTTTTTAAAACAATCTGGTTAAAAAAATAATTAAATCTTTATCTTAAAACAATAAAAATATAATGAACAACAATCGATAGGTTTTTAAAATTGAAAAAACGCAACTATAACCCAAAGTAAGCTTTATTTTTTTTATAATACGGACCACACATCAAAACTAAAGTGTATCTCTCTCATTAACCTTCTAAGTAAACATTTGTTATCTGTTATTTAACAATTTTATTACCAGTAATTAGTCCGAACGGAGCACTTATCAATAATCTCGTGTATAATTTCCTTATAACGACTTGAGAGCAAGGAACATTATACTCTAGACTTAAGTGCAAGTTCGACTTCTGACCTCTGTGACAATTGACCTTTACGTTTCTTTCGTCTTCCAGCATTTCCGCGATGGTGGTTTCTGTATAATGACCACTGCATGACACTGGTTGCAATTTAGACAGCCCGGTTTTTTGTAGACTATTTCTGAGGTCGAATTTCTCTTTATTTTTGATTTGAGTTGTGAATTGTTGTTTATATTTTCTTAACTTTTATAGCTTTCGTTATTTCTAATTACATTGCATTGTAGTTAGTAGCGATGGGTAGGTGGGTCTTTGCATGTTTTATTTGTGTAATTACATTAGAGAAAGATATGAAAAATATTGATTATATACATTATAATTATAGCGAATTTTTTTTTCTTTTTTCTTTTATCTGTTTACCAGAGAATGTTACATCAATACATACAAAACGAAACAATCTTAAAAACATACAATTTAAATGTACATTCATATTAAGGTAAACACATCATGCATAATAAATTACAATTGGGTGGTTCTTTAATAATGACTCTTCTAACAAATTATAATTGAGTACGATATAAAACTGTAAAATATAACAAAGCAATATCGAAAATAAAATAAAAAATACTTGTTCAAGGTACAAGCAATTTTTTAGCAAAAATTAAATAAATTACATTAGATATAATGGAAATTAGAATCCAAATCTTACAAATTCAAAATTACTATTGAAATTAATGAAAGATTTTAAATGACTACCACATAATTATCAAGGCCAAAAATTTTAAAAACAACTAATACTAAACTTAAAATTAAATTAAATTAAAAAAATTGTTTATCATTAAAATACATAATTAATGCCTAGAAAAAGAAAGTTTGTGAAAAAATTATAAAATCACTTTATTGTTTACACATATTATAACTATCTACCTACATCAATACGATCCTGGTAGCTAGGGCGGGTAAAGATTTAAAAAAAAAATATTTTTCTTGTCAACGATTGAACTGACTAGTTGAACTAGTGGGAACTAGATGCCAGTACAACTTTTATATCCCAGTAGTTCAACTTTCGAGAGGATTGTACAAAGTTGAACTACTGGGAATAAAATTCCCACTAGTTCAACTGATGGAACTGAGCCGTTGAACTACTGGGAACTAACCTATTTTGGCTCCTAGTGATCCCGATTGACCCCTAGAAATTAATATTTTTATTGAATGAAGGGGCTTTCCGGACCGCGGTGCTAGTCCGAAAAGCCTCCCGACCTATTAAATTAACGGATATCAAGAAAGTGAGCGGTAAACGTAGGACTTATATCTGCTTATTCTTATTATTAAACCTGTGCTCTATGCTCCGATAATGGAGTATACTCATCGATAAAAGCATTTTCCCAGATTACCGAATTACGTAAACCTTAATACAATTGTAATAATAGCCACCTAAAGATGCTAAAAATAGAGGTTCAAAAATAAATAAGATAAAGTTGCTAACATTGTTTCTTTAGTGTTGTCGAGTCGTATCAATACCTGTTTTGTTAAAACTGTAGAAATTGTTGACCTTTACAGTGACAACACACAAAGATTACCTACGATTATGTATGAAGTAAGAGGTCGTGTTAAACTCTATAACTTCTGAGAAAAGTAGGTATAAGGGCAAGCAATTGATTGGTAATAATTAAAACAGAGGTTTTTAGCACAATGATATACCTAATTATATTTAACTTTGCTATGGCTATATTAGCCAAGTAGTACGTTTTACTGTGGTTGTAGCCACTTCGAACAAGAAAAACTTTATAAGTAAATTAATAATTTGAGGTAACAGAATATCGAACAGTCTAATCAAATATTCTGGAGGAATAACAACACTTCGACATTATTAATATACATAATACCACCCATTTTCGTTTGGTTTGTGGTAACCTTTATATGAATACCTCGTTTAGTATAGAACATAGATCGCTAATAAGCTAAGAACGAAGTTGTACTTACGAGACGTACCTACTTAAGGGTCCACCCTTAGCATTTGTCCCAACCTTGGTATCTATAGAGGTCAACCTAATCGTGTGTACAGTCATCATGGGAAGTTAAATATGAAATTACTGTATTGTCTTAATTTTTCACGAATCTGTACATAATATAAAACACTTTCAGCTAATTTATTTACGTTCTGTATAGATACGGTGGTTACGAAGGACGGTGATTTTATAATGATTATTAAAATGATGTTATAACTTTAGAAATAAGGTGTTTTATTTTCAGTAGGTCATAGTCATGGTTATAGTCATTACAGTCATGGATTATTGAAAACCCTTTAAGACATTTTTTAAAAGAATGTGTTTGAAGTTTTTATCTATACTAATTTTATAAAGCTGAGTTGTTGGTTTGTTTGTTTAGTTGAACGCGCTAATCTCAGAAACTACCCACTGGTTCGAATCGAAAAATATTTTGGTGTTGAATATTCTATTTATCGAGGAAGGCTTTGGGCTATACATATAACATCACGCTGTAAACAATAGAAGTGAAGTTACAAAAGAAAATGTTGCACCGTAGCGTACGTATCGGGGCACTTTCCTACCTCACTCACTAGATGGCGGTGTACTACGATAAATGATATATTCACGCTGATGAAGTCGCGGGCAACAGCTAAGTAGTAGGTAAATAAAAAAATAGTATATGTGCCGTTTCTAAAGTTAATAAATTATAACTCATTACAGCTGACTTTTTTGCAACACTTTCTGCGTGACTTGATACAAGCGGTCAAACTTGATAACTACGACTTGCAATTACCTTTTAGATTATGACTTTTAAGTTCACTATTCATTAAACATATTCGTATTTAAAATAAAAACCTACCCTTTTCTTTCTGCCTGTACCATCAGATCCATGACCGAAGATAACCTTTGTTTAAAGACGTTGTGCTACAGACTTATTTCTATAAATAAGCTGGAGAATAAACAAATGCAATCTATCATTTCTTGCACAGAATTTATTGACCTGATAAAGTGACATTTTACTTGTATGGCTTCATTGGAACAGCTGGTACATTGGAAACACCCAAGAGTTGCGAAATCACAGTTTCGCGGTCAGAATACACATGTTGCAGTCGAATGGAAATATCAGTGATTTTGATATGCTACTGCAATTTATTTAAAACAATAGCATAACAGTGATAAGAAGTTTTATTCTTAATGGCTTTATAATGAATAGTAAATAAACTGAGTTATTTATAACATTTAATGACATCAGAGTTGAAATGGGTCATCGTTTGACTGAGTTCCGGGGAAAATGGAAAACAAGAACGATTAGTTTAAAAAATCAAATAATAAAAATAAATATTAATATTAATATTAAATTTTGTACAATATACTTTGTACAATATAATTTTGTAAAATATAGTATTATAAATGTTTTTATATTTATTAAGTATATGGCGTTCTTATCGTTATAACATAATCTCTTTTAGATTTTTATAACTACATAGTTCTTGTTCCACTGTTTAGCCATATGGAGACCTAATGCTTGTTTCAGGATTTTTCAGTCTTAAAATCCCATTATGAGATAAATAAAATACTCATGTGACGTTAACTTGGTAACTATGGAAGTCGATAATTGTACCTACATTAACATACTATGTTATAAATTATTTATAAATTAAATAATTTAAACCATAAGCATAAAGGCATAAATAAAATAGGCATATGCCTAGGTACGTTTAACTTGTATACTTATTAACACATAAGTGATTTTCATTGTTTTCATCGTATCGAATTAACGTTACATACTTGAAGCCAACATAGTTTTAAATATATTCAAAAGTCCACCATTTTAACTGCCACATGCACATATCTGACCGACGCGACATAAACTGCGCAAACGCATGTGGTCGGCTGTAAAATTTAAGTTCAGTATTCATATGTAAATACTAATTCGAATAAGTACTTAACAAGCTGTTGTAAAAGATCTGGTTTGTAAGTATGTGTCGTTTGCAAAACGTGTCCACAGAGATGATGGTAAAGTATGCGCGAGCAAGAGAAATGAGCTTAGGTTGAAATTTAAAAGTACAATTTTTTTGTTATTTATATGAGCGAGTTTCCTAAAATGTAAAGTAACAATGAGAAGAAAACAAATGAGCAATTGCTATTTATAGCGCTTATTCCTAGAATTCTCTAAAACCGGTGCAATCGTGTCATTGGAAAGTAATAATCTAATATATAAAATTCTCGTGTCACTGTTTTCGTTGCCATACTCCTCCGAAACGGCTTGACCGATTTTGATGAAATTTTTTGTGCTTATCTATATAAATTTTTTGGTATCTATGAGAATCGGCCAACATCATTTTTTTTTTATTTATATGGCTAAACAACGTTTGCCGGGTCAGCTAGTTAAGACTATAAGACTATGTGTCTTATAAACTCTTTTGGCCCGCCTGTCCCTACCTATTTATGAAAATATCTTAGCAGTTTTTTGACCTCTGGCTTTATATTTTTATAATAATGTATATTTTTTGTGTGCTACTGATTTCTGAAGAAAAAACCACAATAGAAACAAACTAATTTTTGCCAAAGAAGGTGTGCTAACATATGTAACATCCTGGTCGGTTGAATTTTATTTAACACATTTTTTCAGTCATATATAACATCCAGTTTTGCTGAAAATATTAATGTAGACAAATTTATTTTGTAGAGTTTTGACTAGCCTTCAAATGCAGACCTTTCTTTGAATCATTAAAAGTTTCTAAACCCGACTCATTCATAATTTCCATTGAAAGGGCAGAAAAGGAGTAATTATGAATGAGTTTTACTATTACGCAATGATATCTACAATTCTAGCTTATTATGTAATGTATAAACAAGATTTCGATAATGTCCCAAGTGCCTGACGGATACAAAACCTGTTGACATGTTTCAGGTAAAACGATTTCACACTTTTGTCGTTGTAATTTAAACTTTATAATTTTCTTGAAACAATTATCTGTTTTTTGAAATTGGTAGTAAAATATATGGATCGCAAATTTCATGTTTTGATTTATAATATGTACGCATAAGTGGATGTCTTCGAAAGATAATTATAAAGTCTATTTGGCTATGTTGGTTACATGATCAATACCAAGTGAAACCAATAGAAGAATCTCACAATCAGTATCACAAATCATTGGTAATGTGCTTTTATGGTGAAATATACCAAAACATAAGTCTTTAAGATGTTTGAAAATATTCGAAGATATCAGAAAAACTAGGTAAAAACTTTTGGCGTAACCTGTGTTCACGTGTTTTTACTGCCTGTAAAAACACCAAAAGACCATTTATTCATACAAGGGTAACTTACAACAATGTTCCTACTTGTCTACATGTAATGGTGCGTACAGATTCGCGTCCAAATACGCAACGTGCGCAAAATGTTACATTACTAGTTGCATATTAAGTAGCGCTGCCTAACTTTAATTTTGCCTACCTATCAAACCATTATCGGTATTAATACTTGAAATAATTCTCGAAAACATTTGAATTCCTTAATCTGCAGGTAACAATGTACTCAAGTACTAAACAATGTACTAAATAATGTACTAAACAAGGTACTCTCGGAAAGAACCAATAAACAGCTTAAACTAGTTGCCGAAATACTTGATTTCTTACATACATAGGTACATAACGTCACGCCTGTATCCCTTATGGGGTAGGCAGAACACCAGAGGTTACAAGACCATCTGATGTCACGTTTTACAAATTTGGAGGTATTATAGAGATGGAGACTATTTTAGTGACAGGGGGTCAGCCTATCGCCCACAAAAACGCCTTTAAAACCTCTGTCCCTTAACTGACTTTTACAGTATGCCCGGGAAGAGAAGCAGCTGGCACATTCTACGTTTTTCTTTCGCTCCAAGTCCAGAATGGACTGATTTGATTTCTTATTCAGTTACAATTGTTCAAAATCTTCCACAGACTTGTGAATTACTAGAATTGACGGTAATCGAATACTAGTGCATTCAAGTTGGCTACAAAACAAGCATTATTTTACACAACTGGGTCGTCACGACGACATCGCTATTTACGATTGCGATCTTCATATAAATGTGCAGTTAATGCCAAACACCTGTAAATATGTTTATTTATTGCACATATTTTTGAATACATTTATAGGTTATTTTATACCATAAAAAGTAAATTATGGCTGTTACTTTTTGCGGTTAAACAGTCATGTTTTATCTCTAAGGGAAACAGTAAAATGCTTTCGCAAATAATCACGTGTTGTTGTATAATTGAACTCACTAGAATTAATAGTTTATAAACTTTCTTTAATGTGATAAAATTAAAATTGAATGGTTCTTGACCTCAAGTGATGAGATATACTATTATAGAGTATTTTATAAATTTCCAACGGTAAAGGTTACGTATTTTTTGCAACACTGTACAATAACTACCAAATTGCTTTTATTGTGTTTTAATACTACCATAAATGTATTTTCATTCGTGATTTACCACAGTAATGCAAAATTGATGACATAATGGTATCAACCAAGTACTCTTATTACTAGTGAGATTTGTGGATTGCGAGTATTTTATCAATGAAATGGCAAGGCCTTAGTTGGAGCAGGTTTGCAGTTTCCACTGACTAAAAACAGTTCAAGGCTCGCATTGTTACTCAAATTTGAACTCTACACTTATACATATACTATAGTTTCATCATCATCACAGCTCTTTGTAATGAGCCCACTGAAGGACATGAGTCGCTCCCCTGGGTGACGAGGAGGTATAGGCCACTATCCACCAAGCTGGCCAAGTGCTGGGTGGTGAATGTCAGAATTTTCAGGGCACCGAAATGGCTTCTTATAAACCCTAACGACTACTGTACACGAGTATACAGCACCCGGACCT
This sequence comes from Stenoptilia bipunctidactyla, assembly GCA_944452665.1. NCBI lineage: Eukaryota > Metazoa > Arthropoda > Insecta > Lepidoptera > Pterophoridae > Stenoptilia > Stenoptilia bipunctidactyla. The sequence continues at coordinate 7,903,792 of OX101728.1, read as the reverse complement.
ACTGCTTAACCTGCCCTCTGAAGCACGGAATTCGTCGTGAGAAATTAATGGTCGGCGGTCACCCATCCAAGTACCGACCGTGCCGAACCTTGCTTAACCTGTGATATCTTATGATACACACAGTATCCACGGCGCCACGACTAAGACTGCAGTTTAAGTGTACATATAAATATATAATTATAGATTTTTTGACAGTTTTCTATGGAAAATTGTCAGTTAATCTATGCTTGTCTCTCGTGACCACGGGTTCTGCTGACACCGAAACGTGTTAAAATTTAAATGAATGCGGTAAATCCGGTTAAAAAGTGTATGATTTAATAGTTTGAATCGCAAAAACTTACACAATATTACCTATGCTTGAGTTATGATTAACGCCCAACGCCTTAAATATTCGGACCTAAAAAATGTTGCTCTATTCTGAGGAATAGATTCTGCTTCTTTTTTTTTAATTTATTGTCACTATGTAGCTGTCACGTAAGCTTGTCGCTTATGTGTGTCAGCGGGCCGTACATTTATACAGTTTAATATTTTAATATTAAAAATAATTAAATTAAACAAGATAATTCTTATAGTAGGCACACCGCTTACATTTTTGATTGGTAGAAGTATTCTTTAAATTTTGCATAAATTTTGTGTTTGAAATATATACCTTGAATACCTGCCTTGGCAATTTATTTAGAAGGTTTGGAAGCATGAACTCTAACATTCTTTGACCGTATAAATCATTGGTTTTTGGTAAAGTATATTTTATGTCCACAGACAAGATTCTAAATTTTTTGGGTCTTACTGTAAATTGTTTATCATATTTTTGTTTTCTTTTAGGATTTGGAATTTTACTTTATTATATATATCTATTAATTTACAGTGCTCAAATAATGTTATGTACTCATTATTAATAATTCATTTTTAATAATTCCTAAAATTATCAAAGAAAAATATACTAAAATTAACCCCATGAAGCCATGTTGTTTTCAAATTTTATTGAATCATGATCCTTGAACGTCGATTTGAAAAAGTAGTAGGAAACTTAATTATCATCATGCCAAAATAGTTTACAAGCAGGGTTTTATTGGTTTTGACATACTCAGAATATGATGATTCTTTTTAAAGTCCTATTGATGCGCAGTATATTTAAATTTATGCGGGCAAATCTGTAGAAAAAAACGTCAAGATGCAACAGCATTATTAATATTAAAAATATTTTGTTAGTGTTGAAAATTATAATAAATAAAATCCCCAGACAATCACACCAACTACATGGCCCCAAAGTAAGCATAGCTTGTGTTATGAGATACCATGTAGCGAACTAGGGGGGAACCTAGAATATAAATACGTAAATAGATAAACACCCAGACACGGAACATTTTTTTTCTCTTGTTCAAGGTTTTCATTGGTTGATAAAAAGAAGCACATAAATTCTAGTTTATGCATACTCGTAGATTCTATTGAAAGGTCTTTATTCTCATTCTAAAAGTAAAAATATGCAGATACATATAATATTTTAAGTTAATTGAAAAATGAATATTGTTATCTAACCTAAATAAAATGAGGTTCAGTTTCCGTCTGAAAACTTGTTTCAAAAATTAATTAAAGGTTACTCAGTGGAATTAATTGTAAAAACCCGTTGCGTTCGGGATGTTGCAAATTGCCCTTGTTTATTTTAGGTCACGTTCATGGACACAATGTGTACATTAGTTAAAAAGTATGAATAATTTTTAAACCGTTCATAATGACCAAAATGTAGTAAATTATTACACAAACTAATGAATGCCCGTCCATAATTCCATAGTCTTATATTAATTTTAACATATTTAGTAAATTAGAAAATTTATCTTGGGAATTATGGAAAAACTACTAAAATCAAAGATTTATATGAAGAAGTTGGTTTAAGGTTACCTAAAACTAGACGCTGAACGAGCCGGTCGTCAAAGGTGACAGATCCGTTTGGTATTAGGACTCCTCAGTATCTTTGCAGTATTTTTCTCTCTACACGTCTACACGTGAGAGTTCACAAGAGAGTATTGTAGTGATTCAATCGTGGCATTCGATCCGGCACAAATTATTACCTGACGAAATACAGAATAGAACCTTCCTCAAATATGTTTCTACCTTTTTGTCGTTCCTTCATAAGTTTTTTTTAATTAGAAGAAAAAAATGCTATTCTATGCTATTCTGCTCAAGTAAAAGACCAATCACGATTAAATAAAACACTTTTTAACCGGATTTATCGCGTATATTTACATTTTAAATTTTGATTCGACGTTTCGGTGTCTTTGCAGGTAAAATGTAATGTACGCGATAAATCCGGTTAAAAAGTGTTTTATTTAAATGAATCGCGAAAAATTAAGACAATATTACCAATCACGATGTTTAAATGATTGTCTCATAAATTGAGCCCATGATTCTTTACGTAACTTTTATCAATTTCTCAAACTTTTAGATTCGATCATGACAAAAAGCCAAGTTGTATTTTCCATGAATAGCTTCCCATGTATGCAGTTCTATTTTTAGTTTCTTTTTTATTTTATATCTACTTAGTAAACTCCGCTCATGTTTGACCTGGCCCGTTGCGTGGGCGCACGCGATTTTATTACAATTGCTAATTTTCAAGCTGTTCGATCCACTACCATGGACGCTACATTTATTATAACGACCAAACAAATGTGCTTAGTAATAATGTATTTTCTTTTACAGTTTTACTTATATGTTAAAAAAACATATATTTTCCGTCCGAAACAATACAATATTCGCATTATCAGTTAGATAAATTTTAAATTACGACGAGTGTCAACATTTATGAATTTATGGACAGAAATAAAAACATACAATTATACACAAACAATGATGATTTTCAGAGAAAAAATTAAGGGTTTCATTTGTTTATGTATATTTTGTTTTACTTACATAAGCACTAAGATCTCTTTTCTTATAAAATATAAACATATTCTATTTATTTTTTTATATATTTTAATATTTCATATTCAATCCAAGATGGATACCTGCTAAATAAAAATCTGCTTTTTATTTGCCATAGCTCGTACATTCTAGCTGTTCTTTACCTGAGATCGACTATTTGATCTGCTATTGAAACCCACAATTAGCGGATATGTAAGTACCGTTATTGTGCAAAATGATAGTCTCCTTTAAGAACACTTGTATAGAGTGTGCACTGCTTGATATTTTAGAGTAAACTATAGTGCATTGAACTTTAACACATGTTAAGTAAAAAGTTTGTAGGTAGCCTAGGATTAAATTTTTGGTTCGCTGGTTAGAAAGTTGCCTTAAGACTTGACAGTAGCGTCTGCCGGTACAGTTCTTTTATAAATCCTTCAGTCGCATTTTTCTCGTGATCGATCTGTGTATTGTCTGAGATTATTATAAACGTGGGTTTAGTCTCAAAGTTTGAATGATTGCTTAAATCGCTTTATTATGTAGTTAGAACACAGTAAAAAATATTATAACAGCAAAATCAGTTCACAAAGGTACTTTAATAAATTGAATGCATTCTGAAACGCATCAAAAATTGGTTAAAACTCGAATCCATAGCATATGTAACGTAAACATCCATATCGCACACATGCAAACCATCAGCCAAGCCTCCTCAGATACTGTTGAACAAAACCTTTAATAAAAAATAATAATCTGAAAGAATTAAATATTTAAATATACGTGACATTCTCGAAAAATATTAGTAGGGTTTACATCTATGTCATGTGGCTCGATAAGCAGGTGGCAACACCTGATGCAATGCATCAGAATCTACTTAAGTAAAATGAGCCATGTGCTAGATAAGTAAAGGTTTATAATTGAAAAACATTATTTTTGTCATTACGCATTCTGGACATACGTTTAAGATGGAGCGATGATGGGATTTACGATTGAGTATATTTCATATATTGCTTATCTAAGGTGCTAGAATTGGAAAGAATATAAACAGTAAGTGTAGGGTCAGCATAGAACAGATCTGAAAAAATATACTAAATCAATTCAACGGACCAGGAATCGAAAATGAAACGACTACTTTGGCGATGGGGTAAACCTGCCTGCCTCAGAAGCCAGTGGTTACGGGTTCGATTCCCGCAAGGAAAAAGAAAAAAAAAAGTTCTGTGTCTGGGTGTTTATCTATTTATGTATTTATATTCTAGGTTCCTCCCTAGTTCGCTACATGGTAGCCCATAACACAAGCTATGCTTACTTTGGGGCCATGCAATTGGTGTGATTTGTCTGGGGTTTTAAAAAAAATGGTTTTCCCGCTTACCGGGCGCCTTCTGAGCTACCGAGCCTTGGCAAATGCCATAGTTTCTATGCATATTCTTTTTTACGTTATATTGCTAACGTAGCTCTATCTAGTGGTACTGCTTTGCAGTTAACCCAGGTTCGAATCCAGATCGGGTGATTATATTTTTTCATATCTTTAAGAATAATTGAGCATTGTTGAATGGCAAATATTTATATTATTGAGTATAGAATATCCTGCCTCTGGTGCCTGGATAACTTGGAAGTAGACTAACCCGAGCTGTAGGATTCTTTAAGAATACCGGCTAGTAACCACCTTCTCATATCAAGTCTGCCTCTAAATATTGTCTACTCTATATGTATACTCCAACATCGTCCACTTTTTAACAAGTCAAAAGCATGTATAGTATGTATAGTTTCACCAGACGCAGACAGAACTTCCATCCCTATATAGTGGATTTACCAAGAAGTCGAACAAAACGCTTCGATAGTTCCTTTTTGGTACGAATTGCCAAGGTGTGGAACAATCTGCCTGCGTCTGTTTTTCCTGACCACTACAATCCTGGAACTTTTAAGTGTCGAGTGAATAGGTTTCTCGTGGATGGACGTGTAACACCATTGTCTTCATGCGCACTTTCCATCAGGTGGCATGAAAGACAAACGTCCTATCCTTACAATATAAAAAAAATGTATAGTCATTTATAAAATTATGCCAATTTGGGAAAAAGCCTTTTCTGAACTGGACTTTTTAAAACTGGCTTGGGTCAGGGTGCATACTGGGATTTATTTATTTTATTTTATTCGGGAAACAAACAATATTTTAATACAATAATATAAAATTATATAACTAGTAATACAAATCAATAAAGTTTCCATGGTTAGGTATTACATTAAGAGTAGATATTGCAACATATTAAAAAAATAACAAGTAAATAAATTAGTATATAATACAGTATGAAAAGTTAACCCTGAAGTACTTCTCTTATTTTATTTCTATAAACATTGATGCTTTTATGAAATAAATCTATTAATGTAAATTTGTTGTTATATATATTACAAGCTCTATATAAGAATGAATTAGCAGTATAATATCTTATATTTCCGTTGTATTATTTAAATCTTACTTTGGGTTGTTTTTTAACTTAAATATTATCGGGTCAAAAACAGCAAAGGGTGCGCGAAAGAAGATACTTTCATAAAACTTAATGGGTTTTATGAATAGTTCTAAGTAGTCCTAACGGGGTAGGTACAAAATCACTAAGGGTGAAGCACTTGGTTTAGTCGTTTTGTAGGATATACAGGGTGATTGGTAGGTCATTTTCGGAATTCGAGGTCGTGATGGTTTGAGATCTACACGAAGAGAAAAAATAAATATCAATTATTTACTGGGTAAACTGTACCGAAAGTTAAAGAATTCATAGCGCAACGCATGGTTACATAGGCGTAACACAATACATACATAGCGGGAACACTAGATTGTGCGTGTTTGCTTAGGCAAACATCTGGAAAAGTTTAGTAATGTCTCTTTACTTTTTGTAGGGAATTCTGGTGAAAAATTATGTACTTACCTACTTTTATTTCATAATTATAATCTCTCTTCTTCAATATCTAAAATTTGTCACCAGTCACCCTGTATATGCGTTAGAGATATTCAAAACAAACCTTAAACAGAACATACAATTAAACTTACTTTATTCGTATATATCATGACCTACGTCACGAAATTGATGTGGGTTTAATCAGCGCATAATATTATTGACTTATACCTCGTTTCAAAGAAAATAAACACATTGAAACCTAATTACCTAGCGTCGTAAAAGCACAGCTAGACTGTTGGAAACAAAACATCAAACCAAGGTGACCTTGCTAGTTTACAACGTGTTTACAACAGTGAAGATGACTGTTGACAACCAAATTACATGACCTTGGCGGGTTGGAAACGGCGGTGTTTAGAAACACAGACATACATAGACAACGTAAGTGCCACGATTTGTATTTATTACTGGGAAATACAAATAGATTCAGAGACACCGATGCCGCCGATGAAATCGATTATTAAGAACGATATTGATATCGTGGACTCGATTTTCTAACAGACATACATACGCGCGAATTAAATCTAGAGGCGACCAACCTTGACGCTTGGTCGAGGTTTGGACACGCAAAGGACATGCATTTGCGTTATCTGTGTAGATGTATATCTGTGTTTAGGACAGTGTGTACGCTTGTTATTGTATATTTTACTGTGTAAACTCGGATCTCGAATACTCATCAACCCAAATGGTGACAAAAATTGCTTTGGTTCTCAAGGAATAGTAGTGTGAAATATGCAGGAGGGTTGTATTGTTGTGAAGATCCTGATATTGACTGATATTTTTCTCAGAATTATATGTTCTGATATTTAACAATAACATCAGTATTTGTTAATTATGTCTCAGTACACGTGGCCAAGTAGGATGTGCGCATCTTGACTGCCTTATTAGCATAGTCTGCATAAATAATCTATTGGAGGGAGTGCTTCAATTTTGAAGGTCTTTTGTCACTTTTGACTTTTCGTTAAAAATTACTTGAATGTTAAAAGTTCAAATAACCTTCTTTAATATGTGAGGGATTTTGTGTGATTCGTTGGGCAGCTGTTATTTCCAATAAAAACCATATTTGATAGTAAAAAAAAAACATTTAAAATGGTTCCATTATGTCAACCATATCAGGAGAATAATTGAAAACAAAACTTGATAACTCTTAACCGTAAAAAGTTTCTACAAATTAAATAAAACTCTCACAGTATATTTACCATTCAGTTCAGAGTTTCATTCAATCTAGACTTGAAAATAAGGAAAATGCCAACCATTTGAAATTCAACAACGCCACGTGCAGTCGGATGTATGACCTGTAATTCATTGCCCTTTACTTACCTTCTGATTGTTCTCGAATGTTCCACTAAAGTTGGCTACCAAGTAACTTTCCTATAAACTATACGTATCGTAAATGCTTAGTATTGGCGCGAGGGCCATATTCGCCTTGGGCGCGGTCGCCTGTCGTTTGAATTGAGAAACAAGGATGTTGAGATGAGGAAATGGAAGCGATATATGACAGTCGAAGTTTGTTTATTTATGATAGATAACATTAATGTGCTTGATGGTATAGAGTATAGACGCAATTGCCTAGATTAAAAGGGTTTCTAATAAATTATTTGCTAAAATTTTTTGATGAATGTTTTGAGATACCAAAAAGTAAAAAAGTGTTTATAAAAACATTCTGAATTATAACGGTTATTTTCATTTTAATTTAATGCAATTACGAAAAACTTTATCTCGGGCGGGATTGCGAATTCACGAAATAAATATCGACTTTAATTTTTCGAATCTGATCTTAGAATTCATATTTACGATACATTTATTCTTCCACTTTTAACATTAATTCTTCCTCCAACATCATACATAATATTTTATTTTATTTATTTTATTTTATTTTAACATTGTTGGATAACAAACAGTGATATAATTACAATAAAAAAAAGTAAGTTTAAAAATCTCGACACCATTTATCAATATAATATATATTTATTGATATTTATGATAAAACAAAAAATATATATATATCAATGTACTTCTAGTAGTTTTAAACATCTCAGTCAAACGCACCTTCTATCAAGAGGAAAATGAGACAAAATCGTCCACTTCCTATGAATACCATCCTAGGTCAATCTTATTAAGGAGCGAAAGAATCACTATGGAAAAGTTCCGTATGTCTATAGACAGACAGTTTAAATTTGTGTAAAACTTTCATATGGTTCTCAAAAGGAAAATTCTTGGTTTGCTTGTGTTTGCACCAGTTTAGGCCAAGGTAGGGCTTTGATCCGTTTACAAGGAAGAGGATAGGCTTATAATTAATTACATTGAATCAATATAATGGATAATTAAAATGCATTGCATTCTATTGCAGTCTTCCTTTTATCATCTAATGAGGTAGTAGAGCATCCGATTAACATTTTTTTTATAGTGGAAGTTTAAAGTTGCGAAAGTATGCAAAATGCGTAGTTTACTCCTGTTAGGTAACAATATACAGGGTTTTTTTTATGAAGATCAAAATATTTTAGAAGAAGGTTAAGAATGATGTGTGGATTCAATTTATGTCAAAAAATAATTTTTTTTTATTGAAATTTGACAATAATTATGACCAAATTTTTATAATTATTGAAAAATCGGGGCTTAACATATTTCTTAATAGAAATAGTTGGAAAAACGCTTTTATTTCTTGCTATTTAGTCTTAAGTAACAGATTAAAGTAAAACGTTGTTAACTTGTCAAAATTATAAAATATCAATTTACCTAACAAAAAAAATTTTTTTTAATAAATTCAATGCGCACATCATTCTTAACCCACTCCTAAAATATTTTGATCTTCATAAAAAAGACCCTATATATGTGGTATCAATAAATTTATACGCACTTTTAGAACTTTGAGGAAATTTTCTTATACTTACCTAGATTAGGATATTTTAAACTTAGTAGATAATAGCTCTAAATCAGTATGCTTATTCTTTCACGCCTTGAAAGTTACTGACTATATTTATAAAACAATACTAAACCTATATAAATATTTTATTTGGTAGCAGACTTACATAAAAAATGTTATTCAGCAGGCACACCGTGAAAGGTTCATTACAAATCAGGATAATTTAAAAAGGCAGTTTTCTATGACACATCCCTTTATAGAACTCTTTCTGAAATAATGTATTTTCCAATGCCTACGTAGATATATCATAGAATTAATTAGCATTCTTCAAGTTTTTAAATAAATGAGTACAATACATAATACTACAATGTAGAGATACATAATACATAATAGAGATAATACAATACTCTTTATTGCCGTTAACATAGAATCACAAATTACAATAGACAAAGGTGCGGTAATGGAATTTGAGCGTTCTTCTGAGCGAACTTTTCTATGCAACTCTCGGTTAAACAAGTACAGAAAAGGTATACAGTTACATAGTGTTTTTTGTGAATTATATTTCTGGCAAATTAATATTTTTTCGTTCATTTTCATTTCAATCAATTTAACAAAATAAACAGATTTGAAATGAAATAATAATCCATCGAGGAAACCACAATATTTAGTTAACATACTTAGGTACTTTGATATCTACAATATGGAAAAACCTACAAAGGTAGATTACGTTCGAGGCATTTCAATAAAACAGATTAATAGCGTAATTGCAATGTAGGTTTTCTGTAAACTGGAAATTTTGATATTTCACATGCGACATATGTCATTAATACATTTCGAGCGCTACGTATCTCTACTACCTGTGAAATTGATTATTGAATCTTACATTTTTTCATAATAAATAGCAATTTGGTTTTCGGTTGTCATGGAAAATGCATTTTTTTATGTAGGATCCAGGATGCTAAATCACATTTGTGTAAATTTAATCGATGCTATTCTGATTTCATCCCAACCCCAGTTAGATTCCTGTAAAAGTGAAGTAACTCATTTAAAAAAGATTCAGCAATATGTAAAATAGTTGATTGTAAGGTTAGTTTTTTCCACCACTATAGGTAAACTTTAAGATTCAGCAGCCGAACCTTAAATAATATTAATAGATATACTAGTTAACATGATTTGTGCTAGGTTATAACGATGGGCGAGCGCCCCTGTCCCGAGGAGGTGGCGCGCGTCCGCAGGAGTGTCAGGAGGGCACTCCTTAGGGACAGGGGGAGTTCCTCGTCGCGCCCTCTTACGGAGCCTGGACGATCGATGTGATTCGTCCGGTTCTCGTGGAGTGGATGCAGCGAAGGTGGGGAACTCTGACCTTCCGCCTTGTGCAGGTATTGACCGGGCATGATGCTTCGGTCACTACCTGCACAGGGTTGCACATTGTGGGGCGGCCAACGACACGGCGGAGCACACCTTAGCGGTGTGTTCGGCGTGAGGTCGGCTGCGGCACGAGTTGACGTCTGTCGTCGGAGAGGACCTCTCGCTTCCTAGCGTAGTAAAAGCCATGTTAGGAAGTCGAGAGGCTTGGGCGGCCATGACCTCCTTCTGCGAGAACGTAAGATCGCAGAAGGAGGCGGCACCGCTCCGCCGGGAGGATGACGCCTCCTCGGCAACGACGGCACCTTCTCCCTCCTGATAGCCAGCCGTAGCGGTTGAGGTGACCTGCTGCGGCTATAAAGGCTCTCCTCTGGGTGACGAGGAAGTTTAGGCCGTAATCCACCAAGCTGGCCCAGTGCTGGTTGGTGGATGTCAGAATTTTCAGGGTGCCGAAATGGCTTCTGACAAACCCTAACGAGTACTGTATTTCAAGTATACAGCACCCGGGACCCTCCGAAGCACGGAAAAATAAATTCTGTAAAAGAACGCCGCAAAGGCTTGACTTGAATCTTCAAGAACTATTCAAATCTTCATTTTACAACACATTCCATTTAGAGTACAAAACCAGAAATCTTATCAACTGATTATATCATATTGTTCAGTAGATAGGTCTTATCAATCAAGTATTTAGGCAAGAAAGTTAAGAAGTGTTCTGATTCTACAAATTGCTTGAGTCGTTTAGAAAAAAGCGGTGCCTATTTGGTAAATGACTTTTAACAGTATTTTAATATAACATATACATGGTGTTAATGTTAAGACTGAGAATCGTTTGAGCGTTGATACCTGGCACAGAAAGATGAAATGTACCTTAATGTTAATAATCATATGAATTAATTCAATAAACAAAAAAGTTGTCTGATATCAGCATATCTTATTCTGCAACCTATCAATCCTAAAACTATGCTCAGTTTGAACATTAACACCCCGTATATACATATGCGTTCTTAAGAATCACTGTTAGCCTGGAAATAATAAAGTTAATTGTTTGACGTAAGAACATGCGGTTCTTTTAATCTGTGTTATAAAAGTTTATGTCTTATAATTCTAAAAATATAACCTATCATGGCTCAAAGATTACTTGGCACCACCTTTGCACTTTATTTTTAAAGATTTTTACTTCTTCTGACGCTATAAATAAAAGAAGTTACTCTTTTATGAGTTGTTGTCTCAATCATGTTAGTGATTGACTCAATGCGGAGGTGATATACAATGTATCTTAATTGGGTTTTTGTTACTATATAAAAACCCAGGTAACAGTAAACAAAACCGTCAAAACTACGTTTTAATAATAAGTACTGCATTAAAACTTCACGATTTATTTTAATAACTAAAATACGCTTTTAAACGAGTTTAAGGCTTTTTAAACGAGTATAAGACCAAGTAGTTTCAAGTTTGTAAAGAACAAGTGTAATGTTAAAATTTAAAATACGAGAAACTTGTTTCTCTCTAGTTTTATATTCCTATTATTTTCCGACTGTAATGTATGCTTTTGATCAGCAATCGTAATTTAATTCGTCTCAAGGAATCTTAATCATTGAACTAAATAATTTTTTTATATCCTAGCTCTCAGTCACCGGTATAACTACGGGTTGTAACTATCATCTCATTTTTTTATAAGGCCACTGCGGCTATGAATCTTACCCCTTGGTGACGAGGAGGTCTTGAAATGACTTATTTTGAATCAATATATACTGCAACTAAATAATATAAAACGTCAAAGTTGTTCTTTCACGGTTCACCTCGAAAGCACTGATACATGAGCTGAAAGTAAGAGAGTGTATGAAATTCAACATAAAGGCTATACTCCCATGGGTCAGGTATTTAGATAGTTAAAGCAGCGAGATCAACGAGTGGTTTAAAAATACTTCAGTGTTTTTTCAGCTCATATACATAATAGACAAAGGCCGCAGCCTCATTCGACTCTTAAAAAGAAGAAGTTGTTCAGATAAGGTATGGAGTAACCAAATTAAGAACCGACGTCAAAATGGAAGCAATGGTACAAGCAAAAGACTGTATCACCAAAAAGCTAAACATATGTTTATGAAAACTACGAGTACAAATAATAAAACAGTATTTATTAGAAAGCGCTAAAAGGATTCATACAGCATGAAGCTACTTAAATGCACTTCAAAAAGATGTAATACTTGACTGAAGTATGAGAACACAACTTCAAACCTAGCCTTACTATTGTCAAGTAATATGTTTGTTTGTTGTCAATTATTTGAGGAATGTGAGTGCAACGGTGTAGTGTAATACAGTCAATAATAAACAATAGTTTTTAAAGTGGGTTCAAAGGACTTACTTAAATGCTTAGTTTTGGATGGTAATGATAGAACCTTATTGTAAGTTTGGCCAAGACTGCGCAGGCCTTTTTTAATTAGTGACTAACCCCACGGTTAAGCCTCACCTGATGGTAAGCGATGATGAGGTATAACAGGAAAGCATGCGGGCTACGGAAGGGAATGACTCTTAAAATTTTGTTGGAACACAACACCACTGGAGTGGCGATATAGTAGAGTGGAGTGGCGACAGATTCCATATCGGCCGGTCACTAGCCAGGTGGACCCTGAAAGGGTCCTACCATAAAGCGGGGACGCTTATTAGTCGCCTTTAAGGCTGCAAATCGGACGGCAGCGACAGCGACAGTGAGAGCAACAGCGGCGCGGGCAGCGGTTTCCGCGATACGATAGAAAGTATTGAGTTTATTTATTTATTTATAATTGGCTCTTTAACAATAGGAACAATGGTACCTACACTTACAAAGAAAGCTATTTTAACTTAATCTAAATGCCCCCATTACTTACCAAAGAGCACAGCATGCACTACCGGGTGCGGCAATTGAAATGTCCATATTAAAAAAATATTTTTTATTTTTTATTTTAAATATTTATTAATATATTTTTTACATATAAAAATAAAAGTCCCAAAGTTATATTTTTATTTATTCCAATGGAATACAACCACCTTTAGCCTTCACAACAAGCTTGAGTCTCTTTCGGAATGAAGCACAGGCTGCTCGAATAACGTCGTCACTTAAACTGTTCCATTCTCGTGTAAGAGTAGTTTTGAGCGCCTCCACTGATGTGTGTTTTTTAGCACAGGCCTTCGCCTGTAAAACACCCCAAATACAAAAATCTAGAGGGTTTAAGTCGGGCGAAGACGACGGCCACATATCTCGGTCGATCAGCACAGGAACGTTCGCTTTCAACCAATTTTGCGTCAAAGTTGCTCTGGGCCATGGCGCCGAGTCTTGTTGGAACGTCCAACGCTCCAAACCAAATGTCTTGCGTGCCCACGGTATCAATCCTGTTTTTAAGACTTCATTTTGATAGATTTGTTGATTTATTTTAGCTTGGTTGCGACCCATTGGAAGAAAAACAAGCGGAGAACGGCCTTTTTCGGACACCGCCGCCCATACCATGATTTGGTCGGCCCCTTGTTGTCGAGTGACTCTCAGTTCATCTGAATGATCGTTGACACGTCCTTTTAACCACACACGGTCATTTTGTTTGTTAAGAAACTGCTCAACACAGAAAGTTTTCTCATCTGAAAATACCAAGTTGGGAAGCTCGCCAGAGTCGAGCAAGCGAATCAGCTCCTTTGATCGAGCCAGTCGTTTGCTCCTTTGCAAAGCAGTGAGTTCTTGAAAAAAGATTTTTTTAACGGTTTAACCTTAAGCTTTTCCTTTAATATACGACGGACGCTGCGGTCGCTCACCTTAAGATCCTGGGCTAGCTGATTTGCTGAACGTGCTGGATTTCTGCGTAATCGATATCGTACCTTTTCGACAACAGCTGGCGCCGTTACAGTACAGCGTTGACCGCCCCCGTAGCGTTTCTTAACACTCCCAGTCTCGTTAAATCTTTGGATAGAACGACGCACAAATTTTTCGTTCAATTGAAGATTTGGTAGCGCTCGACGAATTTCGAAGTTCGATTTTTCCTCCAAATACAGAGCAATCACTGAATTGCGTTTTAAATCCATTATTTTAAAATTAGAACGTTTTTTCTCACGACCGAATAGTTTTGAAGTAACAAAGATAATGTGTCACAGATAATTTTTTCAAATTTTTGCCGCGTTCGATTCAGTAGTTCGAATTTTACAAAAGTTACAAGGAGACGGACAGTTCAATTGCCGCACCCGTAGATAACTAAAAAAACATATTTGCTACAACAGTCTTTGGGTGAATTGACTAACTTAGTTATTTTACAATTTAAAAAAAAATACAATCTACATTACAAATATAAATTATAAAAGATTTAAATTAAATTTATGACTACAAGTAAAAATAAATTAAATAATTACAGTGGTAAATTATACTTAAAAATATTACCTAACTACATATGTATAAATTAATACAATTATAAATTAATTGAATTAACACACTAAATCAAATCAAGTAAAAATAGAGTAGTAAAAATTAGCTTGTATGAAACCGCGACAAATCGCTGTCGCTCTCGCTGTCGCTGCCGTCTTTGTAGCCTTACGACATGCTTATCCAGGGATAGTAGAGCTATTCAAAGTTGAACATACGCGGCCAAAACAGATCGTTGATAGACTACCTATACTTTGGCGTGGTTACATAACGAAAACAAAAACACAAATAAATTAGATTTAATTTAAAGCCGTGCGCATATGCGGTTGATTCTAAGAATGTAGTTGGTTCAATTGTAGCATGTAGGGTCGCTAAAAATAGCTCTTACCGCAAAATTGACACACTTAGTGAACGCATTGCGGTAGGACACAGGTTTTATTTGATTAGGAATCTCGCTCCTTATAAACTTTGTCGCTAATTATCGTGACATGTTAGTCATATGACGACCGGCTGGTGTAGTGGTAACATACATTGCCTTCTATGCCAGAGGTCCTCGGTTCGAATCCCGGCGGCGGCGGATATTTGTGTGATGAACACAGATATTAGCCGTCAAGTCATGGATGTGTTTATATGTTTATTTAAGTTTATTCTGTATGTTTATATATATCTTAAGTATATCAGTTATCTAGTATCCATAACACAAGTTCTTTAAGAAACTTAATTTGGGCTAGATAATTTTGTGTGAGTGTCAGAAATATTTATTTATTTTATTTATATTTTTTCAAAAAAACTGTCTTTTTTAAATTCACAGAGTGTGTTTGTTAATGATAACAAAATGTAAGAACATTTATGTCCCATATTGTCAATATGCGATGTAATCTAGTTATACGTTCATAACGTCATGTACTAGTTAATATTGCAAGGAAGACCTAGTAAAAGCCAACTAGGCCTCAGGGCATGTTCCAGCTGATGAACAGAAATAATAAGTATGGTAATAAAATAGGTACCACTTTAGCTGCATAATTATCCGGTTTGTTGCAAAGAGATACTTATTGACGTTTTTGTAGTTATAATATGGTTTTAAACTCTTTCAGCATCCGCGTTTTTCGGAAGGCTTGTTTTTTATATTGCTAGATACGTACCTACTCATGCAGCGTTTTTACACTTCTTTGAAGGTTTTAAATCCAGTAATATATACATGTTGTGCCTGAAACAAAATATTTCACAAAAATTAAACATATAACCAACCGATGTGTAAAGATAGAAATATGATTTATGAAAAATGACTCTAAAAAAAATCAGGAACATAACACTGAATTACAGTTTCAAACGGATATTTCTATAAAAATACGATAATGGATTCATGTAAAAGTTACATAAAAACATGAAACATACTTTCCTCAAGTGATGGTTTAAGAAGAACTTTTAAATAAATGTAATTTTTGACAAATAAAACAATTCAACGTATTTGCGCTTGCTCACGTCGAACCCCGGATTGCTAGCGATATCTGGGCTGTTAGTATGGTGTGATTGAATACCCAAACACCACGTTAAATGAGGGCTTTAAGTTAATTCCTGTTATTTACTTTAACTCCTTAACTCTTGTCCGAGCAAAGACATGAAAAATAGGTTCTTTTAAAAAATACGATTTTCAAATCGTTTTTTCCGCGCTTAACTTTACTGACAGTCCCACAACATTATTCTCTACTGACGAAGTAGCTTTATAATTTACACACTCGTACGGTCGTTGCGTTGAGCCGTACGTAAGTCGAAGAATTTGTAAATTTAAGCGCATATTTTGGCGCGCTCATATGTGTATGTAGCATCCACCAACTAGCACTAAAATGACTTTGGCCTGCTCAAACCTTAATCCTTAGACTCATGCTCTTTGCTTAGAAAAAGTTGAACCTGTTGCTTTTAGTATAGACGAATTCTTTATAATTTATAGTGGGATTTGACTGAAGGGACTGTTTGAAATTATTTTAACTGACATTTATCAAAAAGATATTTAGTATTTAAGATTTGAAGGTGTAAATTACATTTTATATTTGTACAAAGTCACGACATAAAGTTTTATTTCGTGTTATCTTGTTGCGAAATTCTACAAACCCGATGAAACTGTCACAATAACAAATAAATTTACAGAAAAAAGGATGAGCCGAATCTTGTGTAAAATGTGAAAAGAAATAAATCTATCACTTTAGTTGTAAGTACATTATTACTACATATATATTATTTATTAGCTACTGCGACTACACCATATTATATTATATAATTATTTAACAGTTTATCACAGCTACAAATCACAAACACAATACACAAAAAGGGTGTTAAATTATCACTCTAATATATTTACTGGCGTCAGAACTCGTGCAGAGCAATTTATCTTTGAATACTGTGTTAAAATATAAAACCAATATTTTTATGAAAATATTGCCAACTCCTGATACATTTATTAAACCGTGAATGTTAAATTTCTAAGATCTATGTTCTTTTATGACCATGAAATTTGCACGCGAATGCTAATGATTGTTTTTATGTTGTTTCAGGTAACTATCCATTTATTGTTTACAAAGTTTCGTAAGTATTGAAAGTATTGGATTACTCAGAAGTTCAAGAGCTAGTGGGTAAGACGGTACATAGCATAAGGTTAAGCTTTTTGCTGCACATTTAGCATGACGGGCCACATTGTCCGTCACTGTTAGATACCCAGGTATTAATAAGCACTTTTATTAGTACCCAGGTACTAATAAAAGTCCTTTGTAAACTATTCTATAAAGATGATGATTCTGGAGTTTCTTGCTACTTCTTCTCAACGTAGTTTAGTAGCGTCAAAATAAGTATTTTGAATTTTGACTTATCTGACACGCGCTGATAGAGACTTTAAGATGGAAATATATACAAAAATTGTTGAACTACATAAGTTCCATTGCTATCGCTCAGAATAAAGCTGCTTTTTTAGGAATATCTCAGGTACTTGTATTACCTAATCCTTTTTGAACATTACTCCCACACTTAAAATTTCTGCTCCACTTTCTGCACTCATTATTATTTTGTAAACTTTTTTCTTCGATATTATAATTTCTTATATATACTCAATGCCTTGTCTATTAAATCCTTAACCTCTGAGGACTAATATTAATGTTATCAATTTCGTTAAAATCGCATAACATTTTTATATTATGTACAAAATCATGAGATTTGCGTCAATAAACGTTTTTTTGACACTCATCAATATGTTCAACATGTCCTTTTGTCACAATTTCCTCCAACTTGCGAAGGGTTGGCACAACTGCGTATTTAATTATTGATGTAGGTATCCGGATTTTCAAGTTCTCGTAACGATTTCTTCCGGACGTTGACATTACCCCAACTTTATTTGACTTTCGAAGCCGAATAATAAATTATCATTTCTGTTACAAGTCCATAAACGAATACATAAAGAACATATTTTGAAAAGCTTATAAATATATTTATATTTACACAGATAGATGTGTTTTTTTTTATTTATTTGCATTTATTACTTTTTTTTTTCAATTTTAAAACATTTTTATTAGTAGTACCTAATCCATATTTTTTGTATGTATAGGTCTACCAGGATCTGATGGCAAAAAGGGAAAAAGTAAAGTGACGCTAGCAATACTGGGAAAATTGGAGTAAAACGTTTTGATACTTTTTTATTTTTTGAGTCCGTTTTGATTGGCACTTTACGAATTCGAATCCGATGTCTTTCAATAAGATTGTCATTTTAAGATTACTATGTATGTTCTTAGATTATATTCAAACTGAAAGAAAATTAAATTATTTTTTTTACCTTAATGATTCTCTGCCTCCATTGAAACTGATAAGTATACACAATATAATACACACGAAAAATGCAATAAACCAAAGTATCAAGACGTGTACTTCCTACTAACTAGTCGCGTAATTTCAGTTGACAGAAGACATATTTTTTGTTGCCATATGAAAATCGCAAATTTTTGACTTTTTTTTATTTATTTTTCTGTACGTCATAATATAACGTACAAAACCGCACGAACCTCGTTGATTTACTTAGTAATATTCTTCACCAAAACATTATCCTGTTATTAATATTGAAAAAAAAAATCGATTTTACAGAAATCTGCTAAAGAAAATTATTCTCATAAATAACATAGGCATGGTAATGAAACACAGATGCATATCATGGCAAATATATGATATCTGCGTTTTGCCTATCTGAGATGTTTATTTATATTGAATGACATAACAATAAATGCAAAGTTGTTATTTTGTTGCGTGACTATGTGCAAAAGATACGAGTTATTTGAGTATTTTTATAAACCTTCGATTAATCTCTTCAAAATCAGGGTCTGAAGTTTGTGAAATTCATATTGACATATTGATTTATAATTCAATTAATGATCAAGTATGTTGATCAGTAAATTTCCCTCGATATCACCAGATGAAAATCGATAATGCAAAAAAAAAAAAAAAATGCAACCTAACTATTCCACCACTTCGTATCAAGAGGGTTTGAAAAAGTTGTTACGACTCTAATTTGACTAACCCCAATTTGATGAAATCCTTGCGATTGCCTGGTAGTACTGAAGACACAAGATAAGGATGCAACCTTTTAGTGTTCAGTATTTACGCATTCTCTATAGTATATTCTGTAAAATGATTTATTAACTATGTATAGTGTAATAGATTTAATTTTTAAATGTACAGTCACGTGCATTAATATATACACACTTCACAACTTATTCGGTTGCGATAAGGTTAAAATCTCAATGAAAATCATTTATCTTATTAGACATGACTGTACATGTGACTGTTTTTGGATTTAATACGGCTTGTTGTTTACACTTGTCAATAATTTTGCTTTGTCTTAGTTACTTTTTCACGCGTCGGATCGGGATAAAATTTGGTACAGATATAGATTATTGTCTGGAATAACACATTGACACTTTTAATCCCGATTTTCTGTCGGATAAGAAATTGCGCGATTATAGTGCTGTATATGATATATTTCAGCTGTTACGAGCCTCATTGATCGTTCGTTGATGAGTCTATTTGAGTTAGTTTCATATTTACATTGATTCAAAGAAATTAATGGAAGGAAAAGACAAGAAAAGTAGACACCGCCATTAGATGGGAATAATAAATGCAGCGGAGAGAATCAAGAGAGAGACAATTGTAAACATGATTTTCGAATATGAAATTTATCAGACTGAAGATTAGTTAGACCTCTCTCATATAATCTGGAAGATAAACTTGATAGATAGCTTTGATAAATACCCTGACAGATGATTGCTGGATAGTATCGTTGGAAATTTCGGAAAATTGTCTGGTGTTAAATGACCACTTGCCATTTGTTTTTGCTTGCTAAAAATTATTTTAAAAATATGTATATTTTCATAGCGCTCGTAAATTAAAAAGCACAATTTTAAAAGTACGTTTTTTTTGTACTAGGTTGCAATACACTTTGGCGATGGGGTAAATCTATCTGCCTCAGACGCCAGTGGTTGGGGGTTCGATTCCCGCACGGAACAAGAAAAAAAACCGGGCGTTTATCTAAATGTATATGTAGGTATTTTTTATATTATAGATTCCCCCCTTGCTCGCTACATGGTATCTCGTAACAAAAACTTTGCTTACTTTGAGGCCATGTAGTATCGGTGTGATTGTCTGGGAATTAAAAAAAATACAAAGACCCGCTACGA
Organism: Stenoptilia bipunctidactyla; assembly: GCA_944452665.1. Lineage (NCBI taxonomy): Eukaryota > Metazoa > Arthropoda > Insecta > Lepidoptera > Pterophoridae > Stenoptilia > Stenoptilia bipunctidactyla. Next base: position 7,883,653 of record OX101728.1, on the reverse strand, counting down.
CTTTTGTAACATGCTTTTTGTCTGTGGAATTGCAAGAAATGATTTAGGCAGTAATGGGGAGTTTTCTGACAGCTCATTAAAAAAACAAAACTGTACAAAATTGGTACAAAAGGCTTCGATCGAGGCTTTACAAAAGGCGAAGGCGAAGAATTTATTCCACACTGCGTTTTTAAAAGTAAAATAAATTAATTGACGTCTGTATCAGAAATTGAACGTATAAATAACCATAGATGGTAGATACCACTTACCTACATTATAGTTTACAGAATTAACGCCTTCGGCTTTTTAAAAGTGCCATCTATAGAGGTTTTTTGAACTAATTTTTATGAGCTGTCAGAAAACTCCCCATTGCATAGTCATGTTTACTAAGAGCAAAAATTATGTAACTCATTGAATCTTTGAATGTTCTTGAGTATTTTTGTTTAAAAGGACCTTCTAAGATCTAATTATGAGGTTTTGGCACAGGCAAATGACTGTGCCTGGCTATGATATTAGTAGAAGAAACAGTTGCACAATGTCTGTAATAATTTATAATCATTTACCAACCCAAGTTAAAGATTTACCACTTCGTAGTTTTAAAAGTAAATTATTTAATTGGCTTTCTAATGAATGTTTTTTATGATATAAATGAATATTTTAATAAAAAATGGGACATGTGATAGCACAAATTTTTATTCAATAAATACTATTGTTATTGACATAAATGTAATCCTGTAATTTTAATTTCTGTTAGTTTATTATAAAAGTGTGGCATTTTATACTCAATTTATAATTGGGCCCAATCTAATTCATTACTATTTAAATTTGAAAAAATAATATTTTATTAATTATGTTTTAACTAGATCTCTTTTATGACGTTGCATGCTGTTAAACAGCTAAGTATGTAGAACTGCATTTATTATAAGAACTCTGTACCTACTTTACCATACTTATTGCAATAAAGGAATTTTGTATATTGTATTTGTATTTTGTATGACATGACAATTTGATACAGATAAAGATTATTGTCGGATCTGGGCCTGGCTATGACATGACATCAGCAATCTCGAATAGCTTCTGTTGATTCTTCTATGTCTCAGCACAATTGTGTTTCTGCCAATTTGCATAGTGAGCTGTTTAACAAAAGATTGTCGATAGTTGTTTTTTTGCTGGGTTTTTTCATCTTTTACTGTTTTATATTCTACTTTTAATTGTTTATGATGATAAAAATCAAATAAAAATGATTTTGTTTTCGAATATTTCTTATTCATATTATAGTTTAGTAGCTGTAGCTGCTGACGTGATAGATTGTATTGTAGCCCTACATACCTGTCTTAACTGCACATGAGATGCACTAAAAACGACACTTCTGATAGATTGAATTAATGCTTTTTACGTCCACACCGTTAAGGCCTTCGAAATACCATCGTACAGCGACCGCCAAGTGCAGGAATGCGGGAAATCTGTGTTGGAGTCTCAGCCGGGATCGATTTTATTTGGTATTTTTATCTAAGACCACATGCTGCTAATGATAGTTGCTTATTTGATAACTTATAAAGATTACTAGTCTTTACTAATTTTAAGCTATTGCATAGCTTCTATCGCGGGCCTTGAGCGTGGGGACCGAATCCAGAAATTCCGTAACGAAAAAAAACCTAACACCCCCCACTCCGACCGGCACAGCGGTGATACTTTGATTTCATAACTTTACATGCGGGCTTTAATAAACAATCTTTAATAAACAATCAGCGCCGTCTACTAGGAACTTGTGGAACTTCATATTAGATCAAAAAATTACTGCATTTATAAAATAAATAAATAATTATAATTGCATAAGTTGATAAAAAATGCTATGCAATAGCTTTACCGCGGCAGTCTCCGAGTGCCACACGTCTTTTTTTTAATTTTTATCGGTCATCCTCACTGATGACCAGAAAGATGAAAAGACATAAAAATGGCCGCTGTAAAATGGGTTGTTTATGTTAGATTATTCTTAGAAAGCAACATTTCCCTTTAAAGGATCCCTTCCCTAGAAACATGAAGGCTCACTAAGCTTTAGAGTGTGACCTTTGTAGAGATGTATTAATAGTTTGTGTCCCTTTAAGATATAGGTGTAAAATATAGCCTGTACAGTATTAAAACTACAGCAGCAATATCGTAGCAATGCCATGTGTCAAACGTTTGTTTTAATAGAGCGGTTAGAGTTGATAGTCATCATATTTATTTTATTTTACACTTTTATCTGGTAGACGCCCGTTGCTGGGCAAATGCCAAGGATCTAGGGTTTATTTATTTATCTCGTTACTCAAAGCATTGACTTATTTGGCTGCAATAGAATGAAAAAATAACGGTTACGATCATCGCGATGACTGTTATATTTGAAAGCATGTTTGTGTAAAAAAAACTTTAATGGACCAATTGATCATGTTTTAGAAGCAGCCAGTTTCTTTATAAGCCCAGCTCTATTTTGCTATGATCGACACTTCAGTCACCAATAAAAATAATACGGCTTGTAATTTTCAGCCATTTTACCCCTCCCCTCACCGTTTTACCATCGGACTACTAGACGCCGACAGAACTTCCATCCGTATGTGGTAGATATTCCGAAAAGTCAAACTAAGCGCCTTGACAGTTCCTTTTTGATACGGGTCACCAAGGTTTGGAATGAACTGCCTGCGTCTATTTTCGCTGACCAGTATAGTCCTAGTACTTTTAAGCGTCGAGTGAATAGGTTTCTCGTGGATGGACGTGTACCACCTAAGTCTTCATTTTCACTTAACATCAGGTGTCATGGAAAACAAAGGCCCATCCATATTTTAGAAAAAATATGTATGATTTCGGAGAAAACATTCTACGTTGATGACATCCTCAACTCAACCAAAGTTTTGACGTGAAATCGGTTTTTTTAATGCTCTGCATTCGTTGTATAATAACATAGTATAAGATAAAACAGAACATGCAAAAGATGACGGATTTTTCTGACTTAACCTTTTAACTGCTTAATACAAGCAAGATGTAAGATGGACTTTGTATTAAATAAACATCGTAGTATGCTAAGTAAAATAATAATGACTATAATTTTAACCTCTTTTAATGAAAACACTCATTATTTTGTAAATCTTTACAAGAGAGACTAGCCAGACCGAATTTAAAAATTTCTACAAATATTTCTTTGTAACTTGCAATTTGTCATGGAAATCATTGAAAATGAAGCGTATCAAAAGGCATTTGACACTCAGGTATGAGATTTAATATGCGGACAGTTTCAAAAATATTCGCTTTTTTTTCTTTTTTTTTTTGAAGTACAAAAACAACTTTTGTGAGCAAATTGTGAAAAGAGGGGCAACGTTCTTATGTTAATGTTCGTCAAAAACTTTTATCATCATGTTTTGGACTTATTTATTAAGTAAATAGGTATCTACGCAGTGGTTTTCCCAGGGATGTATACTTGAAGCTGCACTACGATTGTAGTAATTTTCCTGACATAAATGAGTGTTGCATTTGGTCAATTATTCCTATCAGGTTTCATTTAAAATTCAGACCTATAATCATACAAACATTGTGCCTATCACGTTTCAAATACACAGCTAAAACCTCTTTCGTGCACGCCAAAAAAAAGTAAGCGATTGTTTTTTTTTTTTCATTTATACAGCCTAGCAACCTGCCAGCTAGTACGAAAACGTGCCAAGAGCTTCCAAATCCAAACACAGCTTAGCATTATTCGATTGCATAATGTAATCAATGCACGAACATCATTTGATCCGTAAAACAATGTATCTAATGACGTCGGCTGGACACCGGCCAGGTTTTCCGTCTAAGCCTTCAACTTGCAAACTCGATCGAACCAAATCGTAATTATAGTTGTAAACAATGGTTCAGGGCGCGAACCGTCATTCGTGTGTTGAACACAGCACGACACGGACGTGCGCTGTCACGGTTTATTTATTTTACCTTATCGTGTTAAACTTTTTGCATCTAACAAACAGATGCTTAAACCAGTGAGTGATAACGTTATCGACTTAGTTCACGAGATTGTCAATGCACTTGATACTGCCATTGTGGATTTCTTTCTATTTTAAGTGAGTTGTATGCATTTCTGAAACGTTATCAATAGGCACCGGTTAATTGGCCCAAGAATATTCAGTAATTATTTTACCCGGGAAAATCCAAGTTTATCTGCAGTTATTGTTCTCGGTACATTGTTATGCAAATTTCGGATGTAAAGCGCTTAGCGAGGTGGACGTAAACATTAAAAAACTGCAATTTTTTTGTCAGAATTTTTTTCTAACTTTACCGGCTGTTTCAACTAGAAAATGGTAGTAATTGTCATCTTAACTATTATGTAGTTAACAATCGTTATGGTTTGTTGATTTCGTGCAGAAACCCCTAAGTGCCCATTAAAATAGTTGACGAGCAATACGTAACTTTTTTTCTATTAATTTCAAGGATAGTGTGGCAGTGACAATGGTTTGTTTTCCGGCAAGGCTGATGCGGTCACGTGCTTTGCGAAGCGACCGGTAACCGGAACAAAAAAAAAAACGAACGCTTCAGTAATTATAGGAACGAAGCAAGGCGTGTTTTTTTTTTAATTTTCAAATTTGGAATCTAGTGCCGTCCCTGTTGATTATGGATCACTGTGTAATCAAATCAAAGTAAGATTGCGAAATAAAAAAGAACCATCATGTGATATCTGTCACGCGCACCTATCACGCGTTGCTGTTTAATGTTCAAACAAAAGTTAATGGACAGAATGATACGCGAGAGCTAAATTTAAATTTTCCTAAAGTTTTAGTTTTTTTGGATATTTTTATTATTAAATAATAGTTTAGTCTGTTTAAAAACTAAATACGGAGTTGACTAGATTGCAGGCGCCTTACATTTATAAGAATTGTAAATAAACAAACCTAATTATTGTATATAAGTAACACTAATTTTAAATACTATAAATTTAAATGCAATGACTTTTAGTAGGCACATTTCCTATCGTTCAACGTTCTTGACTGTAACAATACATGAGTTTGAGAAAAGCGAAAAAATAAAAACTTATCTAAGAACTCGATCAAAACAGATTTAGAACAATCGGCCAGACGGAAGAAGGAAAAATCTTTGTCACACCGATTGAGCATTTAGAAGGAAAAACTGGAAAGAACTAAACGATTTAATCGAGATTGCTCATTATATTGAACGCCGAAAGTATATTTTTCTAGTGATTAGCTTCTATAATTAGAGTAGCTATTTTCATAGTGTAGATATGAGTTCCCTTTTTATGACTACATTGTTGTATGAGTTTTTTTTTGTTCAAAACGATATGAAAAAGAATAGGCTCTATTCTGGTTTTTTATTACCATTATTAATATATTTGATTTTTGACTGATTTGTAGTTTTTGCAAAACGATGGATAAACAAACAGCCGACAATTCCCTAAAACCTATTAATTTCTTAATTCTTTTACCTACACTTTGCGGAAATATCGAGTGTTTAACAGTATGAAGCAATTTAAGAAATACTTTTTATGATATTTATATTGTTTGTTACAATCTGTTTTTATTAAATAAAATAAAATTTAGACTAAAATTCATGGGCCAAAACCGAAAATAACCAGTACATAATTTATTCTGTTACCTTTTACCATTAGCATACTGCGTCATTTTATACCAGTTCTCATCCATACTCATTCACTACGTTTTAATCTTACGTAATTTATCTTAAAAATAAATTCAAATTTTGCCTGAACCAAGGCGTGCAATTTGGTAAACCTGGTTCAAAACCACTGAACCAGGTTTATCAAATTGCACGTAGTAGGCATTTTTAATTCTCGTGAAACTAAGTTCAATTTTGTATTAAATGTTGCAAAGACAATTATGATATCGAATTTTCTCTAAATTCAGAATTAGAAGTTCATTTAAAAATGCATCATTACAACTCTTCCTAATGAGCCCACTGCGGCTATGAGTCTTTGGGTAACGAGGAGGTTTAGGCCATAATCCACCAAGCTGGCCCAGTTCTGATGTATTCATTTTTTTATTAATACACTAATACAGTTTTGAAAAATTCGTGTTTTAAACCGGATCAACTGTCACATATCATAATATACCATGATACAGGATACAACAAAATATTAAATATCTGTAACTATGCATACACAAGTACCTCATGATCGCGTTAACAAAACGAGGCATCCCATTAACTACATACTTAATTATATTCCATTTTATCTAAATTACACATAATTTTATGAAGCACGTGTTTTATGCGTTTACAGGCTTTTGTCAGATTGCGACAACGATAAACTGACAATAAGAGGAAAATAAACAGAAACACAGTTAATTAACAAATACGGTGTTAAAATGTACGTTTAGTGAACTAAAGTGTCTAGTGTCTGTGAGCAATGTCACGGTGACGTCTCGATGTGAGTTTCCGAGCTGACTCCCGTTTCGAGGAAAACTGGAGGTCGACACGTATGAAGTGTCAGTTGTCGTCCAGCTGACAACAGATGTCACGCCGGTCGAGTTCGGTGAGTAAAGTGCTACAATACAAACTTATCTGAACTAGTGGGGAAAATTGGAACTGAGAATTATCCTAACAAGAACAAGAGTATGAAATAAAACACTTTTTAACCGGATTTATCGCGTATATTTACATTTTAAATTTTGACTCGACGTTTCGGTGTCATTGCAGACCCCGTGGTCACGAGCGACTGAGGTGTCAAGCGTCGAATTGATGGATTGAAAAAGTTATACATCATCATCTCCATCTGTTTCTCAGTCTTCGAGCGTAGCGTTCTGGATTGACACAAAACTTTTTCAATCCATCAATCCGACGCTTGACACCTCAGTCGCTCGTGACCACGGGGTCTGCAAAGACACCGAAACGTCGAGTCAAAATTTAAAATGTAAATATACGCGATAAATCCGGTTAAAAAGTGTTTTATTTAATAGTATGAATCGCGAAAACTTAAGACAATATTATAAGAACTAGAGTTGTGGACTCAACAGTAAAGACGCTAACGCCGCCATCACCGGGTTAAATAACTTTGTAGGTCTGTAGATTTGATGAAAGATGACATTTCTAAGTCTTTTTTATTTGCTAGCTTTATACTAATGAAAATGAAACAGCACCCCACGGGCGCATTAAATCGAGAGGAAAATATTCTAGCTATGTGTTCATTTATAATGCAGTCTGTGTACCGAATTCTCGTCCAATTATCCATTTAAAAGTTATTCTGTGGAACAGTTACTTACATTTTATACATCTTCTCAAACTTTTACGATTATAAGTAGGAAGTAGGATAACTCATGTCAGTCATAACTGGTGGCAATGAGGTTGAAGGTTCAGGTTAAACTGACCCTTTAGAATTACTTCGAGAAATACTTGCACCGACGGCTTTTTTGACATAGTTGATAGTTCAATTAATGCTGCAGTCGCCATAAAAAAAAAATGACAAATAAATATAAGTGAGAAATTTTATAAAGCATGTAAGCTAAATTATAGATTTGAACACCTTCACATGTCTGTGCCATCAAACATATCTTATTGCACTAGAATAATCCATACGACGACCGGCTGGTGTAGAGGTAACGTACATTGCCTTCTATGCCAGAGGTCCTGGGTTCGAATCCCGGCGGCGACGGATATTTGTGTGATGAACACAGATATTAGTCGTCAAGTCATGGACGTTTATATGTTTATTTGAGTTTATTTTCTAATAAAAAATATGTATTTATTCAATACTAGCTGCTGCCCGCGACGTCGTCTGCGTGAACGCTATGCAGCACCAAACGCACCTACGATTATAACACTGCTAGCGTGATAATATGTAACCTATATGTTGACCCGACTCCTTAACTATCTTCGTGCCAAATTTGAAGTAAATCCATGCAGTACTTTTTGAGTTTATCCCGGAAAGACAAACAGACAAACAGACAAACAGACAAAAATTCTAAAAACTATATTTTTTGTTTCTGTTTCGATTGTAGATCATACCCCAAGTATTCTTTTAAAAAAATATTCAATGTACAGTTTTGACTTTCCTACCATTTTATTATATGTATAGATGTATGTTTATATATATCTTAAGTTTATCAGTTAACTAGTATCCATAACACAAGTTCTTTAAGAAACTTAATTTGGGCTAGATAATGTTGTGTGAGTGTCAGAAATATTTATTTATTATTTATTTATTTATACCATTATAATAAAGTTGGATTATTTGAAATCGCTTATCTCTAAAACTACCGATCATGGATCTTACGTGATCCAAGTTCTCAGGGACTGACGTCACAACACTATTAACCCTATTACTGCCTGAACCTAAGTCGCCTTTCCCCGCCTCTGTGTCTGACGGACTGTGCACACGTACTGCATTTAAAAGCTCTCCGGGGAGCAGGTATATCGCTCTATAATGATATCTGCAATACACTTAGCTTTAAAATTGATGTGATTAAAATGATATCCCTACCGTTTAATTTAGTAGTAGATTAGTAGCCAAGGGCTGTAAGGCATCAATTGCAGCCCGAGATATTTATTTGTTGAAATTTATAGTGAAATGAGAACAATTTTCAAATTGTTCAAAAAAGGACAGGTATTTTCTATACCCGCCTTTTTTCATTAAACAGGATCAAGTAAAGAACTTTTTAATTTTTTTTTCAAGATCGGAATTGAGCTTCGTAGTTCGATATTTAAAATTGATGACTATTATACTCACACGAAGGCAAGGCTGAATAACAAAGCGACCTCTTTGGTCATTGGGCATTGGCATTGAATGCATGATGTCTATTGCCAGTATGATGGTTAGATATACGCGAACTTTTTGAAAGAAAGAAGTGTTTTGTTTTTAATTACTTACCGCCCTAGGGCTTCTCTAGCTAGATTATTACCCCGAATCAGACACCTACAAGCCCCATTTGGACTTTATAAGAACCTTCTTACCGAACATGAGAGATACCGTATGATATGATAATTATGATATTGGAACAAATATTAAAGAGAATTTTTAGTCCTGGTACCTACATTTAAATAGCGATTGATAAGGTTTCTTGTGGATGATAGCACTTACCACCTTAGTTTTCATGAGCACGTACTTCAAACGGGGCTAGCATGCGACCATCGACAACGATAAATCGGGCTCTAATATCGATGTTTTCTTAGAATATGGTATCTTTGGTTCTGTGGGCTTAATCATGGTATTGAATCTACTAATTCTATTATGGTGCGCATGTAAGCTAACATGAAATGATAAAATAATAATTATCTTGTAGATTCTTCCTTAATCTATATCTATACTAATATATAAAGCTGAAGAGTTTGTATTTTTGTTTGTTTGTTTGAACGTGCTAATCTCGGAAAGTACGAGTGGGATTTGAAAAATTCTTTTAGCATTTAATAGCCTAACTCTTGAGGAAGGTTAAAGGCTATATTTTATCCCGAAATTCCCACGGGATCAAAATTTACGCGGGTAAAACCGCGCGCGGTGGCTAGTTTTAAATAAAAAGGATGATCATTGTGTGCGTAAAAACAGAGTTAACTATTAAACTATGACAAATATTGAAATTGTGGTTTTCATGTTTATCTGCTAATAATTTAGTCATGGATCTACCTTTGTTTGTACGACACTTTACTTATCAACATGAAGCTAGTGCGTAATAAATACGACTTTTGCACTCTTTGAACGTAATCTCCTCTTGAAATAGCACTAGACAAATGAATTCAAAGTAATCCATACACTCTTAAATATTGATAGTGTTGTTTGGCTTAGTGTTATCTTAAATATATGAACAGTTGCAAGTCAACATCGTAGCAAGAAAAAACATGAAATTGACTTTCATGTAAAGTGATTAAACTTTTTTTTAGGCTGTCACACATTGGAAAAGTTACCTGACTTTTCAGTTAATAGTGTTCGGGCTTTAAATAATTCGGCCTTTTAAGCTTTCGGGCTTATGAAAAATCGGGGTATGATGCTTTCGGGCTTTTGATGCTTCGATGAATTAAAACATCGGGCATGCGTGTTCGAGCTTCTGTTATTTGGGCATTCGTCATTCGGCCAAACGTAGAGAACCCGTAAAATATGGTTAAGGAGTACGGATTTATGATATCAATTTTGAGGTGATGCTACATAAAAACTAGTCTCGTGTATAAGTGCTTCAATACCAAATTCTACTGATGTCAAACTTGAAAATTTTATATGAATGGGTAGACTAAATTGATTCAAAATCCTGCTAATTGCTTTCAAAACTCATTGGACACTTTGTACTCCGATATTTTATGAGTTAGGGATCACGAGGAGAAAGTCGCAAGTGCAGCTAATTATTTGATAATATGGTATTTGGTGATGGATATAAATATTCAAAAATAATATTTAGATGCCTCTCATAATCACCTAGCAGGGAAAGAATTTAATCTCAAGTATAAAAACATAAAACAGTCAAAGCCTTTTCCATAAACAAATATAAAATCTTGTGTAAATACGCAAGCTGTAATGTTTTACATACATAACTTCACGCCTCTATCCCTAATGGGGTAGGCAGAACACCAGAGGCTATAAAACCAGTGATGTCACGTTTGACAAATTTGGAGGTATTATTATAATGGAGAGAGACTATTGCAGTGACAGGGGGTCTGCCTATCGCCCGCAAAAACGCCAATGAAACCTCCGTCCCTTAACTGACTTTTAGGGTTTGCCCGGGAAAAGAAGCAGCTGGCACATTCTATGTTTTTCTTTCGCTCCCATTCCAGCATGGATGTAATGTTGTAATGTTTTATTGAATGAAATTTATTGCTGTTTAGATTTCGGTATATCATCGGTGTATAACATTTTTTTGTTTTTGTGGGAAATGCTTTGGCGTGTTTTAAATAGGTACATAAATTTTTAATTTGTTTGTTTTTATCATTTTTTTATATTACGCACTAGGTAGATTAGTGATAAAAATAATCTAAAAATAATAGAAGTACTGGCACAAGTCTCGTGAAATTATACAGATAATATATAATACAAAGAACATAATGTAACATACATAACAGTGTTGCTCACGAACATGTAAATGCAAAACAAACGTAAACAAAAAAATAAACAACAGAATTATCGCATTACAAGAATTAAGGCAAATGTATCCAATTATTTCCTCTGAAAATTACGCGCAGCTATTTTCTTGTCAAAAGTTTATAAATTATATCCGGAAGCAGGTTAAGAAGTATAATATGTACAAATTACTGCTCAGTTAAACGTTGTCATATTCTATTATTTATTAAAATATATTTTGCTTGGGTGACCATGAAAAGTACCATTTAAGTGTCACACGTGAAGAAGCTAGATGGTTGTTTTGAAAATTATTATAATTTACAGTGTTACAAGTTACAACAGAGCTATTACTGCAGAAAAACTATAACAGCATAATCAAATAGCGTAATAAACACTGCCTAGATGAAAAATGGGCTGTATGCCAATGTAAACAAGGATGAAAGTGGTTCGTTTTTGCGAAACTGTGAAGCGGCAGTCGCAGGCGCACGCAGGTGTAGAGGTCCGTCACGCTCGATTGTTCTTTGACCTTGGCAATAAAAATATGTACAATCCATAGGAAATAGAACAAAAAATGTATCTGTCAATTTAAATAAAGCCTTACTCAACAGACATCGTAAATAAATCAATCATTGTGGTGTTGAAGGACTGATTGTTCCGTTATAAGGAATAGTAGAACAAACAAATGGTTTAGTAGACATTCGATTTGATGATGTCGTTGCTTATGAGTTGAATACTAATTAATACTTGTTTTTACGACGTTATCCGTCTGATAGAAATACAGGGTGACTGGTGACAAATTTTAGATACTGAAGGAGAGCGCTCTGAACCTGTATATTATACCTATCTGAAAATTTATATTTACAGTTCCCAGTAGAATTTAGAGAGCAGTATTTTTTATTTATAACTAACTTAATAAGATGTTAATATTTTTGAGTGCATATTTTTGACTCTATAGTACAGCCTGCAGCGTAAACAGTTTGACGAGTTTGGCATATAGGTTGTTGTTAGGTTAGAGTTGTTGTATAATTAAAAAGGCCATGGCTAAATCATTGACAAAATGGCGAATATTTAACTTGACTTTCATTTAAGATACAAGCAAAATCTTTTGACTATGTAGCTTTAAAGATTTGTTGAACAATATTTTTTTGGAATAAATCAGATGCAGGTTCATAATATCTTAGTTACTTTGACCTATTGTATTGTAATAAATAAACCATTGCAATTTGCTAAACAAATGTATGTTTATTTTATATTTACCAGTCGTTTTTTTACGGCCATTTTTATCGCTCTGGAGATTTTTAGGAAGCAATTTCTTTCTTAACCAGAGTGCGCCATACCTCATCTCATCATCACATTTCACCATATTATAAGGTTCATTCAAACATGGATTCAAAGAGAGAAAAAAAGAATTATAGCAATGAGTCTATCCTGCAGTGCGATCACAGAACTTTATCGAATCGTATATTAACGAATGTTTACGAAAGCTCGTATAGTATGGAGTCGGTTGCAAGTTTTGAGTAACATTGTAAATTTTTATTTTACAGATATTTATGAGTACAACATGTTTACAAACATTCAAAATTAACAACATTTATTTAAGCTGGCCGTGCGGAAAAGGATAGATTTCAATTTTTTCTTAAAAAACCGTCTCCATACTATACTAACATTCGTTAACAAACGATTCGATAAAGTTCTGTGATCGCACTGCTGGTTAGTTCTCTAAAAAATATTAGTAATACAATTTTCAGTATTTATTTTCTGGATAGAAAAAACAAACAAATAAAAGAAATTATGTGGGCACACTTGATGCATACAAGTTAATTTCAATGTCATCAACTCAAGACCTTACAGAAAGTGATAAGAACGTTTTGTTTGCTATTGTTTTCATCTTTATCTCCATCAGTCATCATGAAGACATATGAGAAGGCCGATCGCGAGGTTACAAACACTTTAATTTTTATTTGTTAAAGGCTGGGTTTTGACGCCAACTATCAACTGCATGCATTATAGGGGGCACTGAACTTTGAAATGTGTCCTAAGTTGTGAAGGACTAAATTTAAATTTCACATAAAATTTTTGTTTAAACTGGCGAAGTGTGAGTTTTAATGTGTCACTAATACTTGAGTACCCAAGATAAGAATACTGCGCCAATGATATACAGCCACGGTCACAAATTTTAGATACTGAAGGAGAGCACTCTGTGTTAGATTCTGATCATAATTATGTAATAAAAGTAGGCACTTAATTTTTCACTAGAATTCCCCATAAATAAATACTACTATGTTACTATTTACTTTACATACAACTGAGTCAATCGCGGTACGTGATCTGGCTCCCGGATCGCTGCCAATGCTAGCGTAACCATGCATTGCGTAATCAATTCTTTAGATTTCGGTAAAGTTTACTCAGTAAATAATTAATATTTATTTTAATATATTTTTTTCTCTTCATGTATGATCTCAAACTATCACGTCCTTGAATTTCAAAAGTGACCCACCAGTCACTCTGTATTTTATTATTAGGAAGTTTTGTCTTATAATGATATAGTTTCTCAAAAAATGCAGGCAAAAAAGATATGATTGGCTGTAGTGTAGCTAATTTTTGGATATTCAATGTTCAAACGCAGGTCATTCTTTGTATTACACATTTCTAGAAAATTGTGCTCTATACACATGCTATTATTTAAAGTATAGAAGGCAGCACATCAAGCGTTATAAATATGTAAAAAAAATTACTTGACTCTGATTTCTATGCCCTCGACATTAAGTTAAAATTGGTTGGGGAAAAGAGATAGTCAAACTAAATATGGGATTTTTGTCAGTAGTACCCTTTTCCTGCTTAAACTTCCCTGATTTTAAATCTTAAAATCGTGTTGAAAAAATAACAAATAATTTGCAACAAATCAATCTTAGGTCACCATTTTATTTTCTTTTGAATGCATCATTGTGTCAATGTCAAAAAAAGTAACAAAACTACCAGCTAAAAATTATAATTAAGAAAGTTAGTAGAAAAATCTAAGTATTAATTTATTACTATATTCTCTTGGCTGTAGCCATATTATGACATCCGGAGCAATGTAAAGAATTCGTATTTTATGAAAAGTTATTGACTGATTAGTTTTAACAGTCAATCCAAAATCTGGCAATTCTTTTTTTCAAGCCAAAAAAAATATAGGAAAAGAAATATTTAAAAAAATATCTTACAATGGCAGGAAGAACTATTTATTAAAACTAATGAATGTATGATAATCTATATTTATTGCTCTTTAATTTGATAAACTGACTATTAGGTCATCTTTTTTACTATCTCTATTGACAGGTAATGTAACGCTTGATTTGCTGCCTTCTGTACCATCTTTAGAGATCAAAGATGATATCCTCAACTCATAAAAATGATGTCCTTCATTACGGTATTCTATCTAGTCAAATAGGATTGCTAAGGTGTGGAACAATCTGCCTGCGTCTGTTTTTCCTGACCACTACAGTCCTGGAACTTTTAAGAATAGGTTTCTCGTGGATGGGCGTGTAATACCATAGTCTTCATGCGCACTTTTCATCAGGTGGCATGGAAGACAAACGTCCTATCCTTACAATATAAAATAAAAAGACTATATCCGGGTCCTCATTTTACTTTTAGATATAAAAACCTATTTTTATAGCAAATAGTACTTCTGAGCTGCAAAAGACAAACACAAAATGCGTTCACTCTGTTGTCGTTATTGTCAACAAATATAAGAAACTAAGCTCAATGAATAATATCAAGTTTGTATAATTTTCAAAAAAAACTTGGGCTTCTAAAGTGTAGATGGAAAATTCGATAACAGTTTATATTTTCGTATCTTTTTATAACAACCCTGAAAATTGACTAGAACAATCTTCTGCCCTGGGTGTAATTCACACGCGCAGTGTTCAAAGTTTAGTCAATGAGTGTTCCGCATGTACGAAATAACAAATAGCATAGAAATTTTCCATCAATGTGCATATCTAATATTCCAATACGTGCATGTAATAGGTTATTTGATAAAGCAAATTTTTAGTTTGAGTTACTTTTTAAATAAGTACTTAATTTCCGGAACTAAATATAAATTGTAAAATTAACTTAGTTTCTGTCGAAATCAGCCGTTTGGTATACAACTCTTTGGTTTACAAAGTTTTAAAGATCATTTTCTTGTAAAATTAGCTATATATATAAAACAGAGAAAGCAGAGCATTAAAAAAACCGACTTCAAGTCAAAACTTTGGCCGACCTATAATGTCATCCGCGTAAACATTCTTCGAAATCATACATATTGTTGCAATAATTTGAAATTCTCAATGAAGTACACAACTGGTTTCGCTGAAATTTATATGGGACCAACTATGAAGTATCCTCTATCATATGAAACAAGAATTTTTGAAATCGATTGATAATTGTTTACCACCACTGCGGAAAATATTTATCATTGGAATCTCTAGATCATGCACAACGAGCTATTATAACTCACATATACAGTGCAAGGATTTTCTCACGTTAATAAAAGTATGTACAGAAGCCAGCAGATCAAGCGTTACATTACCTGTCAAATTTACCCAGCCAATTTTAACTTAATGTCGAGTGCATAGAATTCAGATTCAAGTAAATTTTTTTGACAGATTTTTAACGCTTGATGGCTTCTGTACCTACCTACACAAGAGGGAGGGTAAGCCCCTAGTATTTGACACTAGTATTCAACTTATCATTTAACATTAAATAACGGATTTTGTAAGGACACAGTACTACTACTAATTACACCTTTTGTTATTAAAATAATATATTCAAATTATTATAATCTCATGTAAATATAAACAGCTTCATATGATAATACGTTCTTAGAGCCACCGCAAACTATATAGTATTAATCTATTTCCTTATAAATTGTAAATTTAATCTATAGATGCTATAACGTAATGACGTCACTAAGGTAGCGTAATAACTCACGCATTGGTTGACCTTTTGATCTGCCTATGAAATTAATATAATACAGTGAATTAATTATATCACACAATTAGCATACATGTTACATTGTGTATTTAGCAAGTTTAGGGATTTTTTTTTTTTTTTTTTTCCGCCACAGAAAATTTTGGCACCCCCTAAAACAAGCTTTAACTAGTAAAGCAAGCTTTAGCGGGAGGAGGATGAATCCTATTACGGACGAATGGGCATTCTATAAGCTGTTAACCCCAGTGGCTAACGGAAAATAGAATGCCCAGACAGTGTGGAGACTCACTCAGTGAAGCCGAGCATACCCACTAAACATCCCCCTTTACGACCTACCTTAATCCAGGTTCTTGATCATTTATCGGAGCGACAGCCAATTGGAGAGAGAGGCTGCGCAGTGAGCGGCATCCAGACGGCTGCCACCAAAAGGAACTGAAAAGAGAAAAAACAAAGCTAAGATTAGCAGAAATGGCAAAGCTGAAACTAAGATATTATCTAGAGTGATCAGACTCACTCTGAGATAGGAATGCTGGAAAGAAGGACTACGTTTAGAAACGTTGAGCTTGCTGGAGTTTCCTAATCCTTCACTTCCAAAATTTATAGGCTTCAAGGATTTGTTTATTTTATTTTTATCTTAAAACAAAAAAGATCTACGTTTTTTTTAGAAAAGCCTCTACCATCGTCATAATACATCCTATAACCTTACTAATAACAAAATTGAGAATTGCAATGTGAACAATACCAGAATCGATGAGTCCTATGCATCGGTAACAAATGTCAAGCACGAAATGCCAAAGTGCGCTAAAGACACCTTTATAAATTCTTAAGTGAGGCTTGGTTTTGAACTTTTAACATCTTAATTCACTTTATGAAATGTTTTTCTTATTTATAGTGATTCGTTGCATCTTTGCAACTAGTTTTGCTCCAGTAACTATTTACTTCTCGTTTAACACCACATACATCATAACTTCACGCCTGTATCCCTTATGGGGTAGGCAGAACATCAGAGGTTATAAGACTGATGTCACGTTTGACTAATGAGGTATTATAATGATTGCGAGAGGCTATTGCAGTGACAGGGGGTCAGCCTATCGCCCACAAAAATGCCAAAAATGCCAATAAAATCAAGAAGAGAAGCAGCTGGCACATTCTATGTTTTTCTTTCACTCCCAGTCCAGCATGGAAGTAACACCACATATTTTTGATTTTGTAAACTTTTGATTAATGACATAAGTGCGGAAATAAACTCATCCCAATTTAATATGCTGGGGTTTAACAGTTTTATTAAATTCAAAATAAATCCCCAGCTTTGATCAAACAAATAAGCAATGCAATATGAAACAGATATTGACAAATCACTAAATCAGTTTATCAATATCCTGATCTCACCTCTCCATACGCAATCCATCTTATTATTTTTATCTTGTCATTTATAAATGTCACATTTACACTCCCTCATAATTAGTTATCTTACGAAAACACAAGACTAAGACAGTATTTCTGCCACTAATAATGGTTAATTTTATATTTTATCTCTTTGCTATCGCATGTACTTTGATACAAGTTTGGATTTTGTTTAATGACCAACGAAGCATTTTACCATCAATTTCATTTGATACAGTTGACCCAAAATAAAACTTAGTGAAAACATGGAGAAAGTTGCTGTTTATTAGAAGACAACGATACCAAAATAATGATATTTTTAGTAGATTTTATATAAAGCATAGTCGCTTACTAGGACTTCCTCTTCATCATTATCATCTTCATCACGCTCACTTCTGGACAAAGGCCTTCCCCGAGGCTCACCACATAATGCCATCCCGCACCATTCCGTGACACTCAAATACTGTCGTATTAAGGTACTTTGAAGTCGTCGTGGCGCCGTGTGGTTACTGTGCATATCAAACGATATCGCAGGTTAAGCGCTCTGGGCGCAGCCGGTATTAAGATGGGTGACCGCCGCTCATTTATTTTTCACGACGACTTCCGTGCTTCGGAGAGCGCGTTAAGCAGATGGTCCCGGGTGCTGTATACTTGTATACAGTAGTCGTTAGGATTTGGGTTTGAAAATTCTGACATCCACCAACCAGCACTGGGCCAGCTTGATGGATTATGACCTCTACCTCCTAGTCACCCAGGGGAGAGAATCATGTCCTGCAGTGGGCTCATTACGAAGAGTTGTGATGATGAAGGTACTCTATGCCAAACCTCCGCAGGTTAATTTAATAATATTATGACTATAACTTGAGTTTACCGTTTACTTTATTAATAAACCCATAATAATCTTGTGACCTAATTTTATGATACATTCTTCTAATGATGCATTAATACAAAAAGATCCTTGTAACAAATTTTATTTGTCTTTGCCTGCGAAAAGTGGTTGACCTTACTAAGTAGGACATCCGATAAATTTGGCTGCACTGTATTTAGAACATAAATAAATATTTTTTTTACTAATAAGGATTTTGGTGATCCATTCTCGGAGTGATCAATATGCGAGTTATCATTATTGCGTCAAATATTTGTAAATATTATAGATTCAGATTTGAACAAATAATCTGCTAGATTGCTTACTCAGTGACTCATAACAGAGAAGTAAATAATTGGAATAAATGGCTAATGCCAAGTGGATCCATAGTTTTTCTAGGTACGATGATATACAGATTGTTCGGTACCTACAACGTTGAACATACGAAAATGAGGGGAAGGTGGGGTGGTTTAAACAACTAGCCCAACTATCCCCATTTTCGTATGTTCAACGTTGATACTAAAACACACTGTGGGTATATGTTTTTTTAAATTATTATATTGAAATGATAGTACATATTCCATTCGTGGTTTAAAAGCCCCCTTTGCACATTCTATTGACAGTTTCGATCTCATAGTATATTTTTAATAAAAAATGTTACCGTTGTCTAACAAAATTCTAATTATAAAATCCTTTTGATGATTTTCTTTACGGAAACACATGTGCAAATATGTAGATAATCAAGTTGTCTGGGCGACATCATAAAAGTACACAAGTATTACGCAAATATGGATCGTTCACATTGTTACTGGCTGTTGAGAAATCACTGTCCATTCCTGTACAGTTTTGCAATTTATTATACAGTATATGTATGTATATATATCATATATCTTGTCTTATATTCGATTTGATATGATAGATAGCTGGTTATAACTTGTACCACGAAACAAATAAAATAATACACCTATTAATTTTACAGTTTTTCAGGTTTCCATTGCAACCGCGATCTTTATCCGGTACATAATACAATTAAAAAAACAGATTTATAAACACTTCGTTGGCACGCTAAGGCTCACAAAAACTACATAAAAATGCCTCAAGAAAATGTAATCAAAATTATTTTGAATATGAAAAGTCAGTTTTACTGGTATACTTCTAAAATCTCATTTAAGAAAGGCACAAAATGATTAGCGTTTACAGAAAGATTCGTTTTAGGAAATAATTTTGAGATTGGCCATCGAATCAAAGTTTTATATCTGTCATCATTTATAAAGCAGGCCCAGGTTCAAAATTTCGACGTTATATATTTCATTTCATATTTAACATTTGTTAAGTTTTGAAATTGTTGAAAAAGTAAATTTTTGATGCAACCTGTATCATGTTACTATACCTACCTCTGTAGGAGATAAACGATGTCACCTTTTCAAGGGTGTAAATGTCAAAGTGGAATTGATCCAGACTTCGCGAGGGTTGGCCAAATTGCCTATGGGCTTGGCAGTGACATCACCAAGGCCGAAACGCTTAATAGGGTGTGTCCTACTGCTTTCATTCTGATGAAATTGATGTATAACACAGACAAGGGAATGTGATAGTTCTGCGGAAAACGTAATACTATTATTTTTTAGGACACAGGTATCCAAGTCTCCATCCTTAAATATATTGTGCAAAATGAGATACTGATAAAGAGTAATAAAGGTGAATAAATGCCTGTTTGTATGTAATCTTTTCATGCTAAAATTGCTTTATTAATTGAGCTGAAATTTTGCATATGGACAGGGATGGAATAACGTACAGGGTATCAAGGCAGCTGATCTAAAAGCACATTCCTTTAAGGCGCATTCAAGTAAAAATGTATATCAGTGTAGGTAGAGTCTGCTAAAACAAGTAATTCTACTTAGATAATTTGTCAAAGTTGACTTGCAAGGGTTGAGGAGGTTCGCAATTCGTCGGCTTTTTTGTGTCTTTATTACACGATATTTCAGACAATTGTTTTCAAATTTTTGAAAAAATATGTATGAGATCGGAGAATGTTTACGTTGATGACATTCTCAACTCAGCGTGTTGACGTGAAGTCGGTGTTTTAATGCTCTGCATTCGTTGATTATATTTTTAAGTGTCTATAAATTTATATTGATTTTATTAAATTAGTACGTAATGACAACATCAGTGTCATTAACTTTATGAAGTTGCCACATCGTCGTTGCCATGTATTGTGAGTAGATGTAGCTACATTCGAACCCAGAGTCTTTCCTATCGCGTGCGCTTACTCATTCAATCAGCCACGGTGACCATCTCAATTGAGTGTAAAGTCTCTACCGATAACTTCACAAAATCTTTAAAGTACAGAAGTTTGGCTACGTAGCCTTTCTACTCTTGGAAAAGAGTCTCATTAAAGGTGACTAATCTAAATGACAAAATAATAACCAGTTTATTTCAAAACCCGTGTACCTATAATCTTTGAAATTTTCATCCTCACTTCGGTGCCACCAGATTGATATCAAAAGCGGGCTTAATATCACAAAGGTCCTTTTTAAATTGCTTAGTTACATATTGCCCTAGAGAATCAGTACCATTGTCACGGCCGTATAGTACTCCAACATGGAGCTCAAAATGCTTATGTAAGTCGGTGCTGCCCTAGACCTTCACACCGCAAATACAATCTACCTTCGCAACGGTTATCATAATATGAACAAACAGACAGTTTGATGGATGGCTATGTTACAATATTTGCGCCTTATGATAAACGTTAGGAAGTTTCCTATATTAGTCGTTCTATTATGAATTAGTGCTTCTTTATTAATCATGTCACATGCTGCTTTTTATTGCATTGTTTGTCTCTTTTCGTTTGTTTTCAAAGGAATAGTTTTCGCATTCATAATCTTTATTCGTTATATTACAAAAACATAATAAACTGTTAAAACGTAATTAGCAAACACTGGTAAACTGAAACAGAGTTTATTACTTCAGAGCAATTAGCTCAAGTTGATACGATATGTTGTATACCAATTTGTTTTTCTTTATTTTAATACTTGTAAGGGAAAACTCAAAGCTAGCTGATAGGTAGATAGTCCAACATTATCACACATCAAAACTCAAAGTTTAAATACAACTTTTCCTGTTCAAGATCAAGACAATTTTTTTCATCGCACTCTAAAAAAAAACTTGTTTTTTTTTTGTTATTGTTTGATCACTAAACCCAACTCAAGTCACGTGCACTTGACGTATGTTTTAGTTGGTGACACCATATAAACAAAATAAAAGTAAATAAAGGTATGATTACCTTAATATTAAACGTGCCCAGCATAAAAATTGCCCCGATATTTTGCGTGCGCAAACTTAAACTGCAAAGCATTGATCGTCCTTATTGGTAACGCGATAAGCTTGATTATTCCATGCAATATGTTTTGGATGTCGGCAAAAATAGAGTTGTTTTTCCTTTGAGGACATACAGGAAGAATTTCATTGAGTTCGTCCTTGATCTAATGGACTGTTATCACGAGGAAGATGTGAATCATTGTTAATATGGTGTTATTAATCGGTTAGGTGTAAATACTACGTAGTGTAACTACAAGGAATGGGAAACTTTTGGCCTATTGAAAGTCAAAATATTTAGAACTTAAATATATTTTGGATCAACCCATGACTTGGATTAAGGACCATATCCAAGTTGGGCAAGTTAAATAACTTTTCTAATTTGATTTGGATCTGGATACATACCTACAAGTTTTGGTCTATGGAGCATAGGTTTAAATGTATACTTAGTAGAGATCACACAGTTGGTGTGAATAATTTATTTACTAAAGTTTTAATTTCATATTTAAAACAGATTATTATAAACCACTTATCCACGTATATATATGTATAAAAATATAAACTTGCCGTGGTCCAATGTACACCATTCGATATAGCAGTATAAATAATATTTCTGACACTCACACAACATTATCTAGCCCAAATTAATTTTCTTAAGGAACTTGTGTTATGGATACTAGATAACTGATATACTTAAGAAATATATAAACAAACATATTTTTTATTATAATAAAATGAAATAAACATAATATTAATTAATAAACATTCATGGCTTGACGGCTAATATCTGTGTGTTTATCACACAAATATCCGCCGCCACCGGTATTCGAACCCAGGACCTCTGGCATATAACGCAATGTATGTTACCACTACACCAGCCGGTCGTATAAGAAAAGGTTTTGCCAAATACAAGGATCAACGAATAATTTATCACAATGATGACGTCCTTGCTTCGAGGGCACGTGCAATAGTCGGCCCCGGGCTTGTAAGAAGACAGAAAATTCAAACAACCAGCACAGGGCTAGCTTTATAGTTTAATGTCCAAACCTTCGTGATATCTTTGGTCCTTAAATTATGTTGATATATATCTTTACTAGCCACCGCGCGCGGTTTTATCCGCGTAACTTTTGATCCCGTGGGAATTTCGGGATAAAATATAGCCTATAACCTTCCTCAAGAGTTGGGCTATCAAATGCAAAAAAAAAATCAAATCCCACTTGTAGTTTCTGAGATTAGGGCGTTCAAACAAACAAACTCTTCAGCTTGATATATTAGTATAGATAGATAAGCATAATCAGCGGGGCTAGCATACGAATATCGACAACGATAAATCGTGCCTTTTATGGATATTTTCTTAGAATATTGCACTTAGAGTATTTTTTTTTTTAAGAATTTGGCATCTTTAGTTCTTTGGGTTTAATGATGGTATCAAATCGAGCAATTATGGTGCGCATGTTAGCTAACATGATAGGATAAAATAACAAAATAATATTTATCTTGTCGATTCTACTATTTATTTTTGCTGTCTTTAATTTTTTTTATAGGATCTATAGTTTAATCATACGAAATTATAGTTAATTGTTTATAGATACGTAAAAAAGCGTCTGCAGTAATTTTATTTATAAGTTTCCCTTCTTTTTCCGGAAGCATCGTATTGCAATTCATGGATAACAAAAGATAAATACTTATTTATATACGGAAACGAGATTGAAGGATAAAATATTGTAAATAAATATACAAGGCGATACTTTTTTGCTAAATGTTCGTTTATTATTTAAGCCGATAAGTATAGAGGAAGTCGAAAACAGGGTGCGGATGAGTAATCAATTATTGAGGAGTTATTGTGAAAATCTGTTAAATAATTACCAGTTGAGAAATATGCGCATAATTAAGCATAGTATTGTATGTTCGTTTACACCGACAAGAACAAGCTGTAGATTTAAATAAATTGTATTTTCATATACAATGTTTTGTAATTTTTTTCCTCAAAATATTACGTGACGGTTTTTTGGTGTCAATAAGTATGTAAAATACACATTATTCGTTAATCATTGGAACTAAATAACGGATATCTTTTGTTTGCAAATAAATGAATGTCAGAGTTAACCATAGGTGATATGGTATTATAGGATAGTTATAAAAATTACTTTATTTTAGAGGACGCTAAATAAACCGAATGTCTCAGTAGACTCGAAAACTCAAGTAAACAAACAATCAATTGTAGCGATGCGTTGGGGAATTCAGTATATTTGAAAATTGCACGACTATAATTTTACAATTAATTAGTGTTTATTTTCAGCTTGAATCTTTTATTGAAATAAGATATTTGTATCGTTACTTTTTAAAGTAAACACACTTTTTTATCCTTAAGAAAGGTCTCAAATAAGTATAATGCGCATACGTATGAACCGTTTAATAAGTATGTGCCATTCATTATACCTTATAAGATAAAACCTAGCTGTAGGATGGCACACATGAAAGTTACTGGACACGGAACTAGTGTTCGCATCATAAAAGCTACAATTAATTTACAACACACTCAATAGCAAAAGCCTACAGTATAAATATAAAATTATGACACCAGCTAACTATTCAAAGAATCTTCTTAATACCGTATCTTCTGCAAGCATTTCTTATATGACAATATTTATGTATACAACCACATTGTTTTTCATAAAACTGCGGAAATTTGTTGAGCCATTATAGCAAGAAGTTAAGATTTACTACCCATCTTTGTGCTAAAGTATTAATAACGGTGTTGCGCATAACGCCTTATATAGAATCCAGTTAATTCATAAATGTTGCCAGCAAACAATAAAAATAAAATACTTGAATGATATTTATTTATTTTGAAACCGTTATTCGTTTTATATTATAATAAAAGTTTAAAGAATTTTGGGCAGTTCTTAACTAATCTTATAGAGTGTCTGAAAGTTTCAAAATTCATTCAGAGCATTGAGATCATACTCATTATATTAAATTGAACTTTGAAATCAGAGTATTATTGTTTGTATTTAATTTTGTAATGAGTATTTTATAGATGTAGTAATGTCACAGAATCTCTGGGTACGAAAAACCAAAATGATATATATGTCTATTAGGTTTCGGTAGAAAATGTAGATTAATTCTGTTTTTTTTTTGGCCTAGCGAACTAGGACCATGGTAACATAAATGTGCCGCTTGAACTGTGTGTTCAAAATACTTGATTTAATATTCTTAATTTAAAAGGCTCAAGCTCAATCTTATACTAGCGTATAAGTCTTCTTTGATAAAAGTGAAAAAGCTACCGTACAAATTTAATACAATCAACCGTCACGGTTGATTAATTATCGGAAAATTTTGGATGTTTGGGATTAGATATTTTTTATAAAGATTTAAGGTGTCACAAATGATTCACTACACACGTTTTATTACACAAGTATTGTTAATGTTGTGAAAGATTAGTCGAACTTTGGCCTCGTGGCCACAAGAAGAATTAAAGTTAAACTATAAGTGTAAAAAAAATGTTTTCTGATCTCCGTACCTACCAGAGATAGCAAAAAATATGACACTTGGATCTTCAAAGAATCGCTCTCAACTCCTTGATAAAACATCGACGTATATTGACATGAGCTACTGCAAATATTAAGCGTTTTTTGCTTAGCCGCCGAAATATCATTAGAGGTCGAGTCTTGAAGAAACTTTTTGTTTGCAAAAACGCGGTCCGGCCATTTTGTGGTCCGGTTTCGGTGGCTTACGGCAAGGTGGAAGTGAAATTTTGATTGCACGAATAAAAGCAGAATTTTAATATTTTTGACTTAAAATGAGACGTAGTTTTTATAAGTTTTTTAATTTATTTTTAAAATGACCACAAGGGTAAGTCTATCAGTAAAGCTGTGTTCTTGAAACGATAACACAGTCTTAAATACAAATATTCTAATATAATAGCAGCCACTGCACCTCCGCTGCCGCAATATCTAATGACTTGATTACTTACAAAACTGCCATCTGTGAACAGATGAATTACACGAAAAAATTTGACTATCAGTGTCATTGACCTATGTTATTTAATAGCTTCAAGTACAGTTATTTAATATCAAAACTTACTTAAATTACAGAGTCTTGAACTCTTCATGACCCGTCGTTTCTATTAGCTGGTCACACCCACATGATAATTTTCTATTTACAAGTCACTGCCCCTTGCAATTTGCTAAGTATCTAGTCAATGAAAGACAATCTTGCTAATTTCAAAACAGTTGCTTATATACAGGTAGAGTTTATATTAAAGCACACAAGTATAAAGCTTCAACGGAAGCAAGGCATCAAGGCTTGTACGTACATTATATTCAAGTTCAGAAGTTAACTTTGAACATCTTCTTTGGCCACGTTTTCTAAATTTATTTCGCGTTCGATTTTAATTTCACTTGATGAAAAGTGACTATGAAACGCGCAGGTCTAGATAAAATACCTTTCATAAAAGATTGCCGAGAAAAATCACTGGAGCCGGTATTGTCAATAGAATTGATTAGTCCATAGTCATTGAGTTACCTCAATGTCTAATAATGTCCAGGTACAGTATTAATGTAGGTATTACCGCCGATGCAAACCCTTGAGACCCGGTCTAATACCGTAATGGATAACTAGATTCAAAGCTTGCATTTCGGTAAATAGTGTTGATATTCTATACCGCCAGACCACCTTAATGAAATTACTCCTATTTGTTTTTACCAATTAAGATTTTTTTACGGACTTTTCTGACTTACTGACTTTTGTTGTGATTGAAAAAGTTATAAATTCATGTCATGATGTCAGTGAATATCATTGCCAAAATTTATTTATAGCACTAAAAGTACCAAATTTAAATTTTTCTAAGTCAAAAATATGTTTATAAAAAAGATTATATCGTGTTCCTAATGTTTTGCAAAAAGTTGAATAATTATACGCTATAATAACATTTTAATGGCTACTTCTTAAAACTGCTAAAATAACAATTCTTAGCAAACTGTTTCCGAAGGCTTCAAAGCGATTTTTTTTAAGTAATTTAGCTCTTGTTGTCGTGTTGAAGTCAAACAAAGAAAATACCTAAATGGGACATAATTATAGTTTTTTTAACTATTAAAAGAACAACCTTGAGTGACAATTTAAGAATTATGATAAATAAAGATCTGCGGTTTAACAAATGACAGGCACTTGTTTGAGCTTATTATATTTGCTTTGACTTTGTTATTTCGCACTAAAAAACAGTTTAGTGAACATTACGTATTTTTTTATAGTAGAGTTCTAAGTGTCTGGTTTTTGCCCTTTTGTCTACATTTGAGACTGAGTGCATAGACTCATGGTTGGTGTGACAGTTTGAGTTATTTCACTATTAATATCTATATTATTAAGAAAGGATTAGAAAAAGACAAAACTGCGGTGCGAGCACAGAACTTTGTCGACTCGTATGTTTACGAATGTTCGTATAGTATGGAGTCGGTTGCAAGTTTTTAGTAACATTGTAATTTTTAAGCTGGCCTTGCAAGGGATAGATTTAAATGCTAACAAACCGTCTCCATTCTATACGAACATTCGTAACAAAACGAGTAGATGAAGTTCTGTGCTCGCACTGCTGCAGCGTCCAAGAGGCTTTACTTTATATTCAGCTTTGAGCTTTCTCAGCCATAAAATATTGAATAACGCCGTCTAGCCGTTACAGCTTTTTTGAACGACACTTATTTAAAATGTTATAGACTAATCTGATAATATTTTAATTTCTAACTGTAGATTTTGATGAAACCTAATTTGAGCTTGGTAATATTATTTTATTGGTGTTTAAATTTAATATTCATAGTTGTCATAGTATCTTAAGTTTACATGATTCGATGTTGAGATTAAATATAATACGATTTTAAGAAGTTTTTTTCGGGATATGTTTAATATTAACTCGATTTTGTTTTGTTTTTTGGAACCAAACCGTGGCCGCTAGTAGTAACACAAAGTAGTAACCTTTTTTCCGTGAGTTTGTCTTATTTGCTAATAGGACTATCACTCAACATGTTCTTTAGCTAATGACAGAGAAAATACTGTAATAATACTATAGAAAAAAAGCTACAAAATATTTTTATAAATAAAAAGTGTTTCTCGTTTAACAATGTTTCTTTTCTTTTTCAGGTAAGCTCAGACTACAATTTCTCATGTGGATTGCACCTATGAACAAACAAAATAATTTGATTGTAAGTTTAATAACTTATTTTGTTAACCCCTTTTTAACAAAAATGACAAGAGAGAATTACGAAAAGTTTACGTTTGCTAAGTAGTTTTTTTTGGAAATACAAAGATTATATAAAATACGAAATTCATTTTAATTTTTATGCTTATATACATGTAAAGTTACAGGCCAGTCTTGGTTCATAGACGTATTCGATACTCTTGCTAAAGAAATTTAATAACCATTACAGCTGTTAAAATCCTTTTCAAAGTTCTTTACCACTACAGGTCGCAGACCTTGTCATTAAGATAAACATCGGATACCTGAGAAATTGTAAGCGTTTTTCCTATAAAAACGGCTATTATTTTAACGAAAAAATATAGTTACTGAACACGAAAGCCATTCAGCAAGGTCAAGAACAGAACGATATTAGTACTAAAGTATTAATGTTGGGGAATAATATTTCAATAGTTTTTTAGTGATTAATATTAGTTATAAGTTTTTATTTTTGAACCATTATTATTTTTTTTATAAATGAGTATTGCTAACATAACTTTCCTTCACTTACAATTGGGCGTAATAAAGAACCACGGCATTAGCGTCTGAATAGGAATATTTCGGTTTTTACTGCTCTTATAATTGCTATTCTAAAAAACGTATTATTTAAAAAAAGATCTAGTTGACTATTTTAAATACGACGACGTGGCAAGAAAAATGATGAATTTTTCATACAACCTTTGTAATGAAAAATGGTGTCTCAAAAAGGTTTTAGTGCTTTAAGTATTTGTGATAATCCTGAACCTAAAATTTTTAAGTTAGATAAAAAAAAAAAAGAAATAGATAAAATTGACCATTCACAAGTGACCATTGTGTCTGTAAATACAACGAAACACCGAATTTATATGAAAGGTATCCGATTTAAATATTTTGTATTTAAAATGTTATCTATATCTTTTCTTATTTAAAAAAAATCTAACTTAAAAATTTTGTTACTAAAATGTCCATTTCTCCGGAAAAACAACAATCAGTGTTTTTTTTTTGCTTTTTTCATTTTACACCATTATTAATTGTTGAAATATTTCTTTAAGTAGAAGAAAAAATTCACGTTTATTAAACAAAACTGTAGTTAGATTTTCTTACTTATCGCATTATTGATATCTGAGTCACCCTTAGACTTGAGGGGTTGACGTTGTGAAAAAGAAGGGTTGGCCTGCGCTTGAATGTGGTTTTAAAAATATTTAACTTGCTTATGGGAAATAAACGACAAATATAGTGATTCACTCGTTATTACATACATACATACATACATAACGTCACGCCTGTATCCCTTATGGGGTAGGCAGAACACCAGTTATTATGCAAATAAAAACGAAAACTTTTATAAATAGAGTTTGAATTAAGTATTATTTTGCGGTTATCTACAGTAATTAGTACTTTGACACCTTGGCGGCTATGAAACTATGACCTTATCACTTAGCCTTCATTTGCCCTCTGGTTATAACGAAGCACGTGGCGTAATACTCATTTTAATGGTAAGGAGTACAATTATAAGGATTAGATAGAAATCTATCAAGAATCCAAAGGATATTTTAGAAGATCCAAATTTCAATATCAAATAGGGGTACCTACCCTAGTAGGATCATAAAAATCATACAAACACAGTCTTAACCATAAAACACTAACTATATGTAGAGAGTGGAAAACCTTTTCATCTCAATAATGCTGAAAAGTTTTTTTTTACTGTGGTAATCTCTAAAAAGAAATGTCTGATTTGAAAAAAAAAACTTAAACCTTTGGCCAGTTCTGTCCATACAGTAACCTACATACATACATACATAATTTCACGAGTGTATCCCTTATGGGGTAGGCAGAAAACCACAGGTTATAAAACCATATGCTGTCACGTTTGATAAATTTGGAGGCATAATAAAGGTGTAGAGAGACTATTGCAGTGATCAGGGGGTCAGCCTATCGCCCACAAAAAACCTCCAATAAAACCTCTGCCCCTTAACTGACTTTTACAGTACTCCAGGGAAGAGAAGCAACTGGCACATTCTATGTTTTTCTTTTACTCAAATTCCAGCATGGAAGGTTATGATCAAAGTACAAAATTTTATTTACACTTTGGGTTTTCACAGCATAATATGTGCATACAGGTTATCGTATCAATATATATAAAACTGTTCCGTTACTGACTGAGTGACTGAGTGACTGACAGACAACGTACAGCCGTAACTACTAAGCGTAGAGAGCTGAAATTTGGAACATACATTCTTTAGGGGATGTAGGGGTGCACTAAGGAAGGAATTCCCGGAATTCCCACGGGAACGGGAAATATAGGACTTTTTAGTTTGTATGAAAAATCTTATTCCTTGAGTGCACCGATGTGAAACTTGGTGTAAAGGTTTCTCAATAAGTGTATGTTTGTATTATGGAAGGAATTCCCATTATTCCCACGGGAAGGGGTTGGACTTTTTAGTTTGTATGAAAAATCTGATTCCTTGAGTGTACGGATGTGATACTTGGCATGAAGGTTCTTCAAAGAGTGACTGGTTGTGCTACGACAAAAATTCCCAAAATTCCCACGGCCACGGGAAATATATGATTTTTAGTTTGTATGAAAAAAAACTTATTCCTTGAGTGCATGGGTGTGATACTTGGTATAAAGGTTCTTTCAGTGGGCGTCTGGTTGTATAGTTTCTGAAATTTCCACGAGAAGGGTAGTTAAGCGCATACAAAGTTGCGGTAAATAAAACCTTTGGACTTAGATCGTTTCAAACGTCTGATACATCAAAAAATAATGATTCATCGAAAATAAGATACTTAATTCATACGTAGATACCTTTATGAAGTTATTTGTAAATACGCAGTTAGTAAGAAAACAAATTAAACGAAACCTCTGGACCCGTGTTGACGTCTGCAATTTTAAGCGATTTAAAGTCCACTCTTTATCTAAAATATAAACCGGTTAGTTTGAACAGGATGAAAAAATATAAATTATGAGCGCAAAGTTATTTCATAGTCGTTTTTAGTAGTTATTGAAATTTGGAGCGGTTGAGACCGGATCGTTTCTGTTTTACAATCTGTTTACTAATTTATATAATAAATAACTGTTTTCCTGGATTGGTGTTGCACCGATATTCATATATCTAAGTATACTACCACAAACTTTGTATTTAGACTTGTATTATGGAGGGGTTTTATCCGGATCGTTTCTGTTTTAAGATCATTAAAATTATTTAATTCAATTAAAAGGGGTCCGAAACTAAGCAAAGAGATATCATTTAACGAACTTAGTGTTAACCTAGAAAATAAATACGTATATAAATGAATTAACCAGACAGGAACCGATTTTTTTTTGTTCCGTACCGGGATCAAACCGGGAACTTAAATCACTGCGCTATAGAGAGCGTTCAAATTGGTTACTGCTTTATTCTGATGCAGGTTGGTTGCACCGATCTCCATATGTTTGCTATCCACTATAATGTGGACACATTTTACCCACCACCACGCCTCGATTAATGTGAATATTTTGAGAAAGTGTTTAATTACTACTGAGATATCGCGAAAGGGCTGACGCGCATCAACGTAGTCTAAACTGTTCCCAGCCCTTGAAACAGATAAACTTCAGATAAAATACCTAGCTAAGGAGAATTAATCTTATATTTGTTACCTCTTAAAAGGGTTCTTTTTTAAAAGTAAGTAGGGTTTCAAAAGATGAAAAAATGCACTTAACGAGATAAATTTGTAACACTGCGTCGACGCTGCGAAGGTTAATTAATCTAAAATGTGAACTACAGGTAGGTACTTTGAACCTTTTTATAAGAAAACAACTAATTGAATAAATGCTTTAAAGTTAAATGAAATTTGTTTTAAAACAGTCTTATTCATTTGTACAATGATATTTAAAAATGCTGCTACAAACGTTAAGGTACTTCTTGATTATGCTGTTAGAATGGCTTAGAAGCTTCTTGGTTCTACTGCTTAAAAATAATCTTTTATAAGAAGAATCTTCTTATTGTTTAAAAGTTTTGAAGTCCATTATAATGCTGCTCAAAAAAGGTTTATTTATTATTTATTTATATATACTTTATTGTATGCCATTAATAAGTACAAAAAAAGGAAACACTTAATAACAATTTTGAGATACAATTGGCGGTCTTATCGCTGGAAAGCGATCTCTACCAGACAACCATGGATATAGAAAATTAGTATATGTAGCTTGGGTTTAAAGGCATACCTTCTATATAGAATATACACTTAATAAAAATATACTTACATTACAGATATATATATAAATATAAAATACCTACACACAATAAGTTATGGAACTTCTTGGTTTAACTTTTAAACAATGTTTGTTTTGTTACGATTGGGGAAAGGACTTAAACTGAAAAATTATATGATCGATTTAAACAGCGTAGGCGTTTGTGTCAATAATAAATAACTAAAACAGATGCAATATTTAATATTTTTTAATAAGTAAAAATATGTTGCACATAATCAGAATGTGTCAGGCCGAATATGAAAAGCATTCTTAAGTTCGATAGAATATTTTTAAATATGGCTTATCTTACTAATATTGTAAATCTGAAAGTTAGGATGTCTCTTATTCAATCACGGGAAAACGGACCAACGGATTTGGATAAAATTTGGCATAGTGATAGTGTTAAGTCTGGAATAGCACACATCCCGATATTCTGGCGAGCTTCAAAATAAACAAAAGAACATGTTTTGAGATATATTTAATTTTAACTAACTATAATGGCATGCTTTAAAAAGCACAGAAAAGTGCAAGTTAATTTATAATACAAAAGAAATAGGATTTAAAATATTATAGTATCTTCCTACATATTTTCCTTGATGTGCAGATTGTTCGCACGAAACAATAACATAGTATGTAAAGTATTCGCATTTCCTGTTATGCATACAGAGAGCAAAAATAATCTATCATTAACACTTATCTAGTAGTACTATCGGCAATTTTCTGTGTACATCTTGAGTGCAATGTTATCAGATCCGAGTTTTAAAACGCAAGCGTCCGTTGATGCCCTTTGCAATGCGTGGAGTCACTTCAACTCCGTACAGGTTTAATTTTTATTAATTGCTTTAAGAAGGTGGTTGAAATTCAAAATTCAAAATGATGGCATTTTTGGTAGCAGGACCTCTTCGCATTTCCAGTGACTCTATTATGTGCTACCAAAGCTCCGGTACAAATATTTATTTCATGTAGAATTGAAACCATCTTTATACTCTGTGCTACATTTTCGATTTTGGTTGACTGGAAAATCAAAAATAAATACTATCATAGATTTTCGAGAATCATAAGACTCAGCTTTATGAACAAATAAATTTGATATGTAGCTGGGATAGATTTTTATATTTTCGCAATAAATTCTTTTCCCATCTTTCTCGTTTTTTCACCAGTTAGTTTATCATTTTAAAGATAAACAAAATTTATGTTCATGGAAATCTTCTGCCATTTATTTTAGCTAAATGTCAAATCGCAGCACAAACTTGCAAAACGAGTTATTTTGAAAAAACCGCTATTAGTAAGTTTTTGTATGCAATAAAATTTCGGCCACAATGTTATTGGCTACAACTTACTACGTCTTATTTATGAACTTTATTCTTCAAAAATAATTTATTCTTCAAAAAAAATAAAGTTCATAAATAAGACGTAGTAAGTGATCTAAATCTTATAAAACAACGCGGACTATCTCTACTTTGTAGAGGGCAATAGAGTTTTCAGTAGAGTATGCAGTATGACAATATGTTTTAATAATTTACATATACATACATACATACATAACTTCACGCCCGTATCCCTTATGGGGTAGGCAGAACACAAGAGGCTATCAAACCATCTGATGTCATGTATGACGAATTTAGGGTTTTATAATGATGGATAGAGACTATTACAGTGACAGGGGGTCAGCCTATCGCCCGTAAATACGATAACAAAACCTCTGTCCCTTAACTCACTTTTATAGTATGCCCGGGAAGAGAAGCAGCTGGCACATTCAATTTTTTTTTTCGCTCCCAGTCCAGCATGGAAGACTTACATAATATATATTTAATCTATGTTACAATAAAAAATGCTTTTAACAGCAAACAAGACTTGTCTAATTATTAATACTCTATCATCTTCACAATTATTACAAACCGTTTAATGAGAATAATGTAGGCCCTTTTTTTACTGGACCTTTAGTCGCAGACAAAACTTCCATCCTTGTGTGATGGAAATTCCACAAAGTAGAACTACGCGATTTGACAATTCCTTGTTGGCAAGGATCACCAAGGTTTGGAATGAACGGCCTGCGTCAGTTTTTCCTGACCATTATAGTCCTGCGGGGCTAGCATGCGACTATATGACCTTTTCGCCTGAAAAACAGGGTAAACCTAGTTATATTTTTTGGTTAAGATTGTAAAAATGTGCAGATTATGAAAATAAATAAATAAATACATACGTAAAAAAATACATACATATACATATATCGGACCTTTTATCGATATTTTCTTAGAATTTGGCACTTAGAGTATGTATTTTTTAAAGAATATGACATGTTTGGTTCTGTGGGCTTAATCATGGTATCAAATCGAGTAGGTAATTCTATCTATTATGGTGCGCATGTTAGCTAAAATGGTAGGATAAAATAACAAAATAATATTTATCTTGTCGTTCGAGTCTTTTTCGATGGTTCGAATGCTAGCTCTGCTGGTGCTGTTAATCTTCGAGTGAATAGGTTACTCTAGGCTGGAAGTATACCACCTTGATCTTTATCATCGCTTACTACCAAGTGTCAGGGAAAACAAAAGACCTAGGTTTTTTTTTTATAAATTATGGATGGGACGTTTGTCTTCCATGCCAGCTGATGTTAAGTGAACATGAAGACTAAGGTGGTACACGTCCATCCACGAGAAACCTATTCACTCGGTATCCTTATATTTTATATTTAAAAAAAACGAGGTGGCTGAACGGTGAGAGGACGGTTTGTAGAGAATTCTTTACCTTCCAATCAACAAGTGTCTTGCACACATTCTTTGATTGTATGCTATATACAAAAACTTCATACTGATGAGCTTTTTGCACGAGAGCTGCATTGAGCGAGGATAGATGCATTTTTATTGGTTCATGACAGACAATACCTCGCAACGCTTCTTCTCTCATCTCTGGTGGAAATGCAGCCTAACATCTCAAATGTGATTATAGATGCAGTACCTACCTTTAGATTTAAGAATAATTTATTAAGAAAGATTCTGTTTATACATTAATGTAAAAAAGAAACAAGTTTTCAACTCTCCCCATTTATCTGTCCACTTCTGAGATCAATGTCCGTTTCGTGTGAGAGAACAGAATCAGCAGAGAACTAGAATCATTAAATTAACTATAAACATAAACTTGGTGACAAATTCAGACACTTTGAATTAATACTTTATCAAAGTACATTCAAAGTCCAAAATCAAAAAGAATAAAATTTGCGTTTGCGTGCTGCAAAACAAAAGACTGCGCTTACGAAGACGCGACTTATGAGTTTAACCTTCAAAATACCTTAAACAAAGTACATAAGATCGAGTTTTCACTAGCAGGGTTAAGTTTTGTGTGTTTTTAGAGACAAGTAATAATAATTACCGACAATTTAATAAATGATGTTGTAGTAACAATAAGATATAATAGTTATTATTTTGCTACTCCCACGCGTCAGATTCTTTTTTTCAATTACTCAATCGGCGTTTGTGCCCTTGAACTTATATATTAATATTAACTACATTCATTTACATAATCGTAGTTTGGCTGTGTTACTAGGCAAGTTTTTCATTGTAAGTTGTACCTTTAGTGGTCTTGTATTACACAAATTTGAACGATTTAACAAATAGGTTATGTTTTCGTATTAAAGGCACTGCCTGTAAGCGAAGTTGTATGTTTACCAATTTTCCAATTTTGGCTTAAGCTGATATTTTTAGTCCCAAGTGAATTAATAGAGCCCGGATTTCTCTTTGATGCATCATTTGAAATAAAATGATGCAGCGACCTATGACTGACGACAATTTTAAGTTAGAAGTTCTTGAAAGTACCTAGCTCTTGCCGTGAAATATTGCCAAAATCACGGAGAGAAGATAATTAGCGGCAGATTTAATAAATGCAACTCGGATCTTTATGCAATAGGTATATTCATAATCGGCTTTCAAGATAACCTCCAATGAATGTTAATTTTGAAGGTTTAAATATATTTATACCAAAAGTACCGTGCATATGGAACAGGCTTAGGCATCCATGAATTATTTTCAAATAAGGTTCTGGTTAAACTAAAGGGTTTGTATGTAATTGGCCACAGTTTGTATTTTAATAACGACAGTAGGCAGAAACGTCATTGCGTGCGGAAATCCGAATATTCGACGTGCGTGCTATTTTTTGCGTGCCGGGCCGCCAATTTCAGTTTTGAACCATTTTTCATATGTTTTGTTATAGGTAGTTTATTTAAAAATGTTAAGCCAGAATAGCCCTTCTGCCTGTGAATAAAAGAAATCTGATTCTATTTAATGATTGAAGTAAGGGGTACTTAGTGATAGGATCCTTTCAAGGTTTTAATATGAAAATATACAAACTAACATACTTTCACACCACACTGATTGGCTTAATTTAGGTTCTTTAAGAATTGGTGATGTAACTAGAAACTTTTCAAATATATTATGTAGGTACCTAACTAAGTAAAAGCTATCAATATACTTTAATGACAATAGTTTACATACATAACTTCACGCCTGTATCCCTCATGGGGTAGGCCGAACAACAGAGGTTATAAGACCTCTAAAGTAAAATGGAAATAAAAATGGATAGAGACTATTGCAGTGACAGGGGTCAGCCTATAGCCCACGAAAACGAGATTTTTATATTTTAAATAAAAAAACTTGCATACCTAACTATATTAAATATTTTACTTGACATCTAATATCTGTGTTCAGGACATGCACCATTTATGACAACCGTGATTTGAACCCAGGGTCACTGTCATGGACGGCAAATTTTTTGCCACTAAACCAGGCGGTCGTCACGATATCATTGTTTCAGTTATGTAATCTGACATTGCTTTGTGAAGATCCAATACTCCGTCAGTGTCACCTTCATTTACTATTACTTAAGATTAAATCCTATACAGGGTGACTGGTGACAAATTTTAGATACTGAAGGAGAGCACTCTGTACTCGATTCTGGTTATAATTATGTAATAAAATAAGGTACTTAATTTTTCGCTAGAACTTCCTATAAATAAATAAATCGTTTGACTTTCGGTTAAGTTTACTCAGTAAATCATTAATATTTATTTTTTATTATACTTTTTCTCTCTGTGTATGATCTCAAACTATCACGTCTTCGAATTTCAAAAGTGACCCACCAGTCACCCTGTAGAATCTTAATATTACGGACTTTAATACGAAGGTCTTCGTAGTGTATTGGTCAAGTGTCTGCGGCAGAGTTCTAAGGTTCGAGTTCCATCCGGGACGGTTGAAGAGACGAGCTTTTTTAGACTGTCTCGGGTCTGGGTTTATATACCTAGATACCCACATATGTAGGTGTAAACCTACCAATTGTAGTCTCCATAACATAATCTTAGAGACAAACATAAGCTAAAAAGCTTACTACGGGACCAAAAAACGTGTGCCAGTTTAGGTGATTCATAAAAAAGTAAATAGAAGACGTCGTGGCGCCGTGGTTACTGTGTGTATCATACGATATCACAGGTTAAGCAACGTTCGGTGCGGCCGGTACTTGGATGGGTAACCGCCGACCATTCATTTCTCACGGCGACTTCCGTGCTTCGGAGGGCACGTTAAGCAGTCGGTCCCGGGTGCTGTATCCTTGTATACAGTAGTCGTTAGGGTTTGTCAGAAGCCATTTTCGGCGCCCTGAAAATTCTGTCATCCACCACCCAGCACTGGGCCAGCTTGGTGGATTATGGCCTAAACCTCCTCGTCACCCAGGGGAGAGACTCATAGCCCTGCAGTGGGCTCTTTACAAAGAGTCGTGATGATGATGATGATAAAAAAGAATATCATATCAAATAAATAGGGCTCTTAGCCATCGAACGAACATTCAATTCAGAATTAATCAGCATCTTGGCTAACCACAGAACTTTATTGATATGATATGTATGGTTTTCTACATTTTCTCGAGATCGACCGCAAATGGTTACTTATTGTTTGTAAATAATTGAAAAACATAATATTATGTAATTATTGTGATGGATATTTACTTCGAACGTCGTTGAGAAGAAATAATAATAATTTTAAAAAGATTTAATTGCCAGCTACAAATAAAACGTGAAAAAATAAACAAATCTTGACGTATTAACGTATATTAACGTATTAATCCGGTTAAAAAGTAGTTTTATTTAAATTATGAATAGTGAAAACTTAAGACAAAATCTTGAAAAGTTCAGGTGTACCTACCTATCGCTTCCAAGGATTTAGTCTTTATTGCAAAAAATAACACAGAACCACCGTATTGCCTCTGAATAAGCGTGTGTATTGTCTAAAAGTAGAGTAACCCAAATGACTCCCGCTTGGCGGTGGAACCTTCCAAATCCTGGTCTGAGTCTAAGTCCTATACCCACTAATATTATAAAGCTGAAGAGTTTGTTTGTTTGGTTGAACGCGCTAATCTCAGAAACTAATGGATCAAATTGAGAAATGCACGTAGGTACTAACTTTTATTAGAACTCAGTGATATTTACATCGAACGCAAATACTAACTGTTCCTAAAGAGATATTATATTAAGAGTTATAAAATTGGAGTACATATTATTTCACGCAGAAAACAAAGAGGTAGTTTGAACTATTTCATCGTTGTTTAAAAATTTAATAAACTTTTATGCTGATTGTACTGGAAAGTCGATTTAGTCTATACCAAAGAAATATAGGCCGTATTCTTTCAATGGAAAATGGTCCGAAGGGAGAGTAAAGTTATAAAAAAATATTTCCGTCCGAACAAAGCATATTGTTTGGTCTGTACGAAGATTTTTTTCATGCACACAAAGCACGGCTTTGTTATAATACTTTTTGAAGTAACTCTGTCTGTCTTTCTATTAGTAATCTTAACATCGCTTTGACGAAGTTTAGAATAGAGTAAGCTTCAAAGAGGATATTTATCCAACTGTGATGACCGATATTCACGCGTACGAAGTCGTGAGCAACAGCTAGTAAACTATAATCGCCAATGGGGCTAGCATGCCACCATCGATAACGATAAATCGGGCCTTTTATAGACATTTTCTTAGAATTTGGCACTTACAGTATGTATTTTTTTAAGAAAATGGCATCTTTGGTTCTGTGGGCTTAATCATGGTATCAAATCGAGTAATTCTATTATCGTGGTGCGCATGATAGCTAAAGAAATAGGATAAAATAACAAAATAATATTTATCTTGTCGATTCGAGTATTTATCGATAGTCGCATGCTAGCCCCGCAGGTTATGTTGGTGAAATGTTCGGAAAAGATTTAATGAAAAGCCAGAGCTTTTCCAAACCCGTGTGCACTGTGTATATCTTCAACTTGATTTTCACAATCAGATAAGTTTCATGTCAAACTCGATTTTAGTAATCGATAAAATAAATTACTAACTTCCATGCTGGGAGCGAAAGAAAAACATAGAATGTGCCAGCTGCTTCTCTTCCCGGGCAAACTGTAAAAGTCAGTTAAGGGACGGAGGATTTATTGGCGATTTTGCGGGCGACAGGCTAACCCCCTATAACTGCTATAGTCTCTCTCCATCATAATAATACCTCCAAATTTGTCAAACGTGACATCAGATGGTTTTATAGGCTCTAGTGTTCTGCTTACCCCATTAAGGATACAGGCGTAAAGTTATGTATGTATGTATAAAATAAATAATGTTTTCTGTGCGACCGGTGTGCATTTTGAATACTAGGTAATTTTGAATCGCAATGGTACCTACTCATTATAATTGGAAAAAAGGCGTATAGATTTATTAAATACACGGTTGGATCAACCACCTCATAATTCGTGTTTTATATACCTACTTATACATCTCAGGTTCGAATCAAATACGATCAAATATCGCAGTTGAGACATGCAAGGCAGTTGAATCATGCTACGTGGTAATGAACCTGAAAATTTTTGTGAAGCTTAATTATTAGAAAATTTAAGTGAGTATAGAAGACTTATAGTTTGAATATGTGAACAATATTTTAATTTTGAATTAAAAAAAACATTAGTTGATGATGCCGTATGAGACGCTAGCGCGCACGCCGCGGAATAACGATGAATCTCTCCGTTCGTTTATTCGAGTTTCGCAGGTTTACCCCTGAACGGTTTCACGTACTCTTGAATTCTCTCTTCAAAGTTCTGATGCGACATCGTTCACATTTTGAGTTATGATCAGCGGGTTTGCTCCAAATATCTACAGGTTCGATTTTAATTAACGCATCACCTATTGCAGGTAGCCTCTCCACATAAATCCCAACAACATTTTGTTCTACAACTTTTTAAAATTAATAGTTTTTAAAATTTTAGTTTGCCCATGCAAAAAATATTTACTCTGAGCGTAGGTATGCCACGCACATTGCGCAGTAAAATATCGCTTCGTCCAAATTTTTTTTTGTTTTTATTTTTTATTTATTTCACAATTTATGTACACACTTATAAATAAAACTAGCTGTTGCGCGCGGTTTTACCCGCGCAATTTCGATTCCCGCGAGATTTTTGGGATAAAAAGTAGCCTATACGGATTCGGAAGAATCCCTCTAAGTAATGGTAAAAGAAATTTTGAAATCGGTCCAGTAGTTTTTGAGCCTATTTAATACAAACATACAAAAATACAAAGGTTTCCTCTTTATAATATTAGTATAGATTACATTTAATAAACTTAGAAAAAAAAGATTTGTACAAAGGTACAGCTTATTTCTATAGAAATATCTTCCAGCAGACCT
Source organism: Stenoptilia bipunctidactyla (assembly GCA_944452665.1). NCBI lineage: Eukaryota > Metazoa > Arthropoda > Insecta > Lepidoptera > Pterophoridae > Stenoptilia > Stenoptilia bipunctidactyla. The sequence continues at coordinate 7,843,030 of OX101728.1, read as the reverse complement.
GAAGAATGGAGAATTTGATAAAAAATACAATTTCAGTATGTACACTAAATACCTATAACAAACATAAATAATATTATTTTTTATTTTATTTTTTGTGTTATTTATCAAGATTTGTAAAAAGTCGTAGAACAAGTGTTGTTGGGATTGATGTGGAGACGCTGCCCGCAAGATGTGATGCGTTCATTAAAATTAACCCTATATACTTATATGGGCGATTTAAAATAGTAACTGCGTCATTTAATGTCAGATGCCAAATCAAAATATTTCTTGAAATCTATGCGGGAAGATTCATTATTTCTTTTGGCATAAAAAGTAGCGATTATTCCACTGTCTCTATACAAAGTTTCATCAAGAGCCGTTGAGAAATTCTGCAACAAACATTTATACATCCAGCCAAACTTTCGAATTTATAATATAAGTAAGAGAAAGATTTCAAGAGTAAAACATCTATTCACCATTAATGTACTACGGAAATCAAACAACGACTTGTCCAAACTTATGACTTAAAAAAGCATCCGACAATATCACCTCGCAAATCGGAAGTACATAGCAAACAACACAAAGGTCAATAATACCGCTTTATATTCAGGCGTGAGCAGTGTTGAACTACACTGCCAAATATAGTGGAGTGGATGCCAGTCACAAAGCCTCATTACAATAATCATGTGAGGCCGCTTATATTGTTGGCGGGAAAAATTATGACACCTGTCACACTCGTGCAGGAATATTTGTAGATAACAAGTAGAGAATGAAAAAATCTGGCGAATTTAAAAAAAATCCTATCATGGTAACCCCGACAATAGTACGACACATATGGATTAAACAAACATGATACTTGATATTTTTTTTAAATAAAATTATCGTTAAAAATAACAATATTAGTGTTGTTCTACGTTTTGATGAGAATTATATAATTAAAATAATAGGAAACTAGTATTAATCAGACTTATAAATAAAACAATAAAATACAATAATTATTTTTATTCATTGTAATCAAAATCTGAATCCAACAATTCTAAATATATGGAATGAATCGTCAGAGTCACTGGTATCGCTGTTTCCTGCATTAGTTATGTCTATCAAATTTTTTATTTCTTTATTCATTTCAAATATGAAAATTCTAAACTCAAATTTACCAAAACCACCAACAACCATTCGATTGACAACAGTGACACCAGAATAAGTTGTCATATAAAAAGTTTGCAAAAACCCCCATTGTTTACTTTCGTTAGCCAGACACTATGATGTTTTCTTTGAAATTTTTTTTGGTCGTGTTGGGTCGGATTTGAATAGTCCTAATGGGGCTAGCGACCCCCTTTAATACATACATAACGTCAAGCCCTGTATGGGGTAGGCAGATCACCAGAGGTTACAAGACCATCTGATGTCACATTTGAAAAATTTGGAGCTATTATAAAGATGGAGAGAGACTATTGTAGTGACAGGGGGTCAGCCTATTGCCCACAAAAACGCCTTTAAAACCTCTGTCCCTTAACTGATAGTATGCCCGGGAAGAGAAGCAGCTGGCACATTCTACGTTATTCTTTCGCTCCCAGTCCAGCATGGAAGCACACCATGTCACCTTTTATACTTATACATATTTTGAAGTTGCGGTCAAAAAACACCGTTCTGATGAGTATGTGTTATGGGCAATATAATACGAAAGCCATTCCTTCCTAAAAGTACCATCACTTACCATCAGGTGAGATTCAAGTCAAACGCAGGTGTAGTTACGAAAATTTCTGTCCAATATGGTTTGTATACATTTAGCAAACTCAGTTAAGTTTGAGAGGTTACACATTGCGGAAATGTCAAAAATCATTATTTCGTACGAGCTGCACCTGCATCGTATAGCTGATAAGCTATCTCAATTTGGAATTTTAAATCAAATCGGGTATAATGTGAGCACTAAGAAATATCCATACTTTCAAACATGAATCGTTGAATAAGTACACTTACTAAAAGCAAATCTTAAACATCACAAAAGTGATATTCTAATCTCTGAATCTGACTTTAATGTGACGGCCAGTTTCCATCATTTAAACATGCAATATTTTACGTATGTATGATGCAAACTACATTAACATGTTACAAACATCCTTTTTGACTTAGGAGTGGCGAATATGTGGCGAAAAAAATGAGAAAACACGCATTTATGGAATTTCCTTAATATAAACAATTATAATCTTTATTCCCAAGTACGAGATGTGTGAAAATGCATTTTTCTTCGTGTTTACATACATACATAACTTCACGCCTGTATCCCTTAAGGGGTGGCAGAACACCAGAGGTTACAAGACCATCTGATGTCACGTTTGACACATTTGGAGGTATTATAAAGATGGAGAGAGACTTCGTGTTTGTAAGATAAAAATCGATTTTTATTGCCTCTTCTCTTCTCCATATCAGTACTAAGCCCGTGTCCTAAAAATCAATGTGCTATGTTGACGTGCCCTTGTTTATTCTTTAACCTTACTAAACGTATCAGCCAATAACCTAGCCAATAGTCTAGTTATAGCTATAATAATATTTGTTTTTACCTTAAATCATCACGATATCCGTATATCGTGTATATCATCAATACAACTTATAGTGACGTTTCCACTAGGCTGTGCCTGTGTCTTAAATATGATTATAGGTAGACTAGCCACCGCGCGCGGTTTTACCTGCGTAACTTTTGATCCCGTGGGAATTTCGGGATAAAATATAACCTATAACCTTCCTCAAGAGTTGGGCTATCAAATGCAAAAGGAATTTTTCAAATCCCACTTGTAGTTTCTGAGATTAGCGCGTTCAAACAAACAAACAAAAAAAAACAAACTCTTCAGCTTTATATATTAGTATAGATATATTTTAGGGCAAATGGACCTAGAGATGTTCTGTAACTGACCATTTTATATTTGCGCAGAAAATGAGGAAAGTGTTAAAATGCGAAATGAATCACCCAGGCATAAACGTGTGAAGTTTGCAAATCAAGTGTCGACTTGGAGTAAGATTTAAGGGTTCCTTTGAGTAAAAAAGGTCGATGAACCAACTTTGTGATAAGCATTGTTTTAATATTGCCTCAATTTATTTCAATTGCAGCCATAATAACTTCGTTTAGTTCCGTTCCGGGTTGAGAGAAGGCCATATTACAGGAACAAAAGGCTGTTCTAACTTAAGCAATAAGGCTGCGTTATTTATAGCTTCATTGTGAAGATGTCCTAGGACCTATGTTCCTCTTATTATGAGTTGGCGCTTTTCTTTTCATTCTGCAATTTTGATTGAGTGAAATAAGCCTTCTTTTGTGCAGCAGCTACTGAACTTTCGGAATTATGTTAATATTCGGCAGTTTTTTGCTTTGATGATGATTTTGGTTCAGCCATAACACATGGTGGTGGAGTTATCAACTATGATATATTATATGCCCGTGTGTGATTTTCGATGGTTTTCGCTTGAAAGTGGCATATCAGTCATGGAATTCGCAAGGTTAAGATAGATTTCATTTGATTTTAATTTGAAAGGTCTACGGTCTATGTCAAAGCTGGTTACGAATTGGTGTCCATAGATTACTAAAATATTGATATATCTCATACATAGGTACTTGTAGTACAATAAAAAACTGCAAAGTATGAAGACAAAGAAGTACTTAATCTTTAATAAGGATAATTGAGGATTATTTGTGTATGCTGAGGTCGTACTGCTTGGTATTCTTATCGTCATGTTCATAAGTTTTATGAGTTTAAAAATTGTAAGTAAGTTTTTCCTTACGTACATTTGAACTTTCCTTAAACCTTTTTGTGATCCGTATAATACCTTGTACTAACAAAAGTAAAAAAGAAATAAATTTAAATCCTTTCAAAATAAAAATAAAAGGATTTAATCTAAAATAAAAAGTATTCACGTGACAGAACTTACAACAAAAGCAAAAGAAAATTTTCTTCTATTCTCCGTTGGCTGCTCAGTAAATGATAGGTTAAGATGTCAGTACTGCCAACCGTATTAATAATTATCGCGTGATCCTGCGCAGTTGCAAAAAGCGGCAATGATATAAGAAAATTGACGTCTGGCGAGAAACTGAAATCGGTCTATGATTGCATGTTCTCAATTTATAATCATGGCTTCTTGTTTTACGTTTTGTACTATATCAGCAGATTTAAAAGTGAAAAAAATATAAAAGTTACACAGGGTTTCTTTTATCCAGCCAAATTAAAATATTATTTTCTTCGATATGATAAAAACGTACTTGCATATTTATTTTAGTATCGCTCAGTACAAAAATACAAAAATATGGCACCACAAACTTTTTCACAAATAGTTGCTGTTGATGAATAAAGCTACTACGATCAGGTTTTTCATTGATAATGCTACAACGTAGCACAACCATTTTTTTTTTGGTAGCGCTAGTCGTCTTTATTTTAATGGTAGTCATTCGTAATTTAGAGTGACCAACCATGCTTTGCTTAATAAGTTAAAGCATATACTCGTATTAATTTCATTGTAAAAAAAACACATACTTACCTTTTTATGCAAAAATCTTATCTATAATATTTTAAAATCTTATAGTAAGTCCCGAAAATTTCCCTTTGTCCCCTAAACGGTGCAAACCAATTGAAAATCCGTTTAGAAGCTTCAAAAGTTATTCCGAACATACAGGCAGGTTCACGTATATACAAGGTAGAGAGATAAAAATAATAATGTACAGAGATAAAAATCGAAATCAAAAGTAATAAACGACAATAGTACCTACCAACCTAGCAGTCTTAACATTGAAACCTCTCTAGTTGTTGTTTACTTAACTTAAAGGACGTTAAAGTATTTAACTAACAGTCTAACTCTTCAGGAAGGTTATCAATATATATATAAAACTGTTCCGTTACTGACTGAGTGACTGAGGTGCACTAAGGAAAGAATTCCCGAAATTCCCACGGGAACGGGAAATATAGGTAGGACTTTTTAGTTTGTATGAAAAATCTTATCCCTTGAGTGCACCGATGTGAAGGTGTAAAGGTTTTTCAATGTGTGTCTGGTTGTGTTATGAAAGGAATTCCCGAAATTCCCACGGGAACGGGAAATATACAATGTTTTAGTTTGTATGAAAAAATCTTTTTCCTTAAGTGCAGAGATGTGATACATGGTATAAAGGTTCTTCAATAGGTATCTGATTGTATTATGAAAGGAATTCCCGAAATTCCCACGAGGTCGGGAAAAATAAGACTTTTATGTTTATGCGCGTACGAGGTTGCGGGAAAAAGCTCGTATTTCAATAAAAATCTTAATCAAACTCTCAAAATCGCGATCAAACTCGCTTTAAGCTCATGGTGCAAAATACCCAGCATACTTACAATATTAAATGTAAAATTCTCTTAGCGCACCTTACAAAGTTGTTAAACACTAATTATCTTCGAATGTAGTAGAGTAAAATGTTGTAAAAGTTATGTAAGGAAGGCTAGTTTTATATACTCGCGGCATTTCACGTTAAAATAACGAAATAAACATAGGTTTGTAAAGGAAAACTTGTTTGTGCTACTTTCTGAGGTTTTATGCACATTTCCAATTGACTTGTAATTTTATTTTATGAGGCGTACAGCGTCACTTGGAGGTAGGGTTCTAAAAATAAAGTGTAAATAAATAAATTTAAATAAATTTCTGACACTCACACAACATTATCTAGCCCAAATTAAGTTTCTTAAAGAACTTGTGTTATGGATACTAGATAACTGATATACTTAAGAAATATATAAATATACATATTGAACAAATACATATTTTTTATTAGAATAAACTTAAATAAACATATAGACATCCATGACTTGACGACTAATATCTGTGTTCATCACACCGATATCCGCCGCCCCGCCGGGATTCGAACCCAGGACCTCTGGCATAGAAGGCAATGTATATTACCACTACACCAGTCGGCCTCAAAAGTGTATTTGAGTCTTAAAAGAATATCAAACAGTATTTTGGAAAAATAAACAGTGTTCAAGTTATTTAATGTTTTAAACACAGCTTCTTGCACAAATTATCAATTAAATCTAGCATACATATATAAAATGTTTAGCTTTTTATGCTGAAAACAGTATTTTGTATACTTTTTTTTGTTCACAGTATAATTTTGTGAAAAACAGTATAATACTGTTAAAAACAGTATGTTTGGCAACCCTACTTGGAGGTAGCTCTGAAGATAGCTTTCGTCAATTTATGGTACTTTTCTACATTAATCTCTCATACTTTGATCTTTTGATTTTTACTATGACAGCGACGAAGGTGAATCTATATGGCATTGTTCTCACAAAATGCGAAAACGTGATCATTGGGCGTTTTTCAGTCGTTCCAATCCGTTATCAAATGGCATTCGTGCGATGTGGTCGCGCAACTTTACTGTGCCAATCGCATAGACGCATTCTATATTTCTTCCATGCTGGACTGGGAGCGAAAGAAAAACATAGAATTTGCCAGCTGCTTCTCTTCCCGGGCATACTGTAAAAGTCAATAAAGGGACGGGTTTTATTGGCGTTTTTGCGGGCGATAGGCTGACCCCCTGTCACTACAATAGTCTCACTCCATCATAATAATACCTCCGAGTTTGTAAAACGTGACATCAGATAGTTTTATAGCCTCTGGTGTTCTGCCTACCCCATTGGGGATACAGGCGTCAAGTTATGTATGTATGTACGCGTTCTATTAGTTTGTATTCTTGAATAAGCCCGCGTAAGTGAATGGACGGACTAAGAAAATAGTTTTAACATAAAACAAAAATAAAATCCCCAGACAATCACACCATCTACATGGCCCCAAAGTAAGCATAGCTTGTGTTATGGGATACCATGTAGCGAACTAGGGGGGAACCTAGAATATAAATACATAAATAGATAAACCATAAGACCATTTTTTTTCTTGTTCCGTGCGAGAATCGAACCCGCAACCATTGGCGTTTGAGGCAGACAGGTTTACCCCATCGCCAAAGTGGTCGTCATTTATAGTCGTTTAATAGACAGAAGTGGTCGTCATTCTTCTGGCTATTAAAGTAGTTTATTAGCCAGAAGAACCTTGAAGGGATTAACCAAATTTTACCAAATTCAGTTTAGCCGTCTTTTACGACACTCTTAGGTCTCCAAGGGCAAAAGACTTAGCAAACGCGAAGCAAAATTTGAAATATAGCATAAATTATTTACCTCATAATTAGAACTTTAGCCATTTGGAACGTTCAGCTGGTATAGGGGTAAAAACATTCAATATTTTTCTGATAAATAATTTTACTAAGTATATTTTTCTTAATTAAGTATATCTGTTATCCATAGCAACACACGTTCTTTAAGATACCTATTTGATTTGGGTAAGATAATGTGGCGTGACTGTTAGGAATGTAGATTGATTAATTCATAAATATCCAAATATAATGTTCAATATATGCTTCAAATCGGATTTAACTTCATATTTTGAATTCCCGAAGTTAGTACCTTGGAAATATTTAGATATAAAAATAAATCGATAAAAGCCGTAGGCGCAACTAGAAGGTAAACTTCTGTCACTAATTACTTGTTTTCATCAGAATCTGTATTTTGCCACTGGGGTTTTACATTTTATGAAACATAAAATATGCAGACCAACTAATGAAGATATCGATATAAACAGGATTTAAGTTTGAATGAAGACAGTAATAATGAGTTAAACAACTAGGTTATTTTCCATTGTAACATGCAATTAAAACAAGTTTAATTAAAAAGTTAATAGTCTCGGATAAGAGATTTGTAAATTCTAAATTGTATAAACTTCACAGACAATATGTTAATGTTTGGCATTATATACGTTTTAGGCAATAACTTGTCTTTTGGACTAGGTACGTTTTTTTTCCAATGCATTCATTTAATTTTAATTTGTATTTGTATTCACTCATTAATTTAAAGTTGTCGTGCGGATTTCTATTGTTGCTAACAAACCGACTCCATGCTATACGAACTTTCGTGTACACACGAATCGATAAAGTTCTGAGATCGCACTGCTGTAATGTATGAAAGCATGTATGTAATGTATGAAATATGCCTAATGGGTTCCATTTTAATTTAAAATTGATGACAAGATAATGTTTTACGTAAGGTAAGCAAAAGGCTTTTGCAATTACCACCAAAATTAAGCAAACGCCACGTTTTTTTAATGGAATTAATAGGATCGTAAGACAATTTTTTTACTAGTGAGTATGTTTGCTTTAAAGCAACAAGTATGGATATATCTTGCAGTCCTATCCTATCGAAAACAAACTAATGTTCACATTTGAATAGTTTATTGATAAGCACACACAAAACCTACAGGAAAAGTACCTCTACCACACAACTTTAGAAAAATAGTAAACAGTAGAAAAGTAAACAAGTTTTTGGCGATGGGGTAAACCTGTCTGCCTTAGACGCCAGTGGTTGCGGGTTCGATTCCTGCCCAGGACAAGAAAAAAAAATGTTCCGCGCCTGGATGTTTTTTATATATGTATTTATATTCAAGTTTCCCCCTATTTCGCTACATGGTATCTCATAACACAAGCTTCGCTTACTTTGAGCCCATGTAGTTGGTGTGATTGTCTGGGGATTTATTTTATTAAGCTATTGCATAGCTTCTATCGCGGGCCTTGAGCGTGGGGACCGAATCCAGAAATTCCGTAACGAAAAAAACCTAACACCCCCCACTCCGACTGGCACAGCGGTGATACTTTGATTTCATAACTTTACATGCGGGCTTTAATAAACAATCAGCGCCATCTACTAGAAACTTGTGGAACTTCATATTAGATCAAACATTACTGCATTAATAAAATAAATACATAATTATAATTGCATAAGTTGATAAAGAATGCTATGCAATAGCTTTACCGCGGCAGTCTCCGAGTGCCACACGTCTTTTTTTTATTTATTATTTATTTAATAATGATGATGGTCAAAATGTCATATCACGCAGTTGATGTATTTTGTATTTGTATAAGTTCGCCGCGGTTACGCTCGAGTCGCGTCGTCCGTGCCGGCCTTCTACGTCCGGTAAAGTTACATCTACTCGGGGATTTAATTCTCGTCTCATGTAGTTGTTAATTGCTGTAAATAATTACAAATTGCAAGAAAAACTACCTTATTTTAGCGCTCTTGCTTGTCTGTCTTGTTTCGTAGACGTTCATGGTTATTTTACCGTCACTATGCAGTTTATTATATTTTCAACCGACTTCCAAAAAAGGAGGAGGTCTCAATTCGTCTGTGTTTTTATTGATATTGTCTTAAGTTTTCGCGATCTATCATACTATTAAATAAAACACAGTCGCTCGTGACCACGGGGTCTGCAAAGACACCGAAACGTCGAGTCAAAATTTAAAATGTAAATATACGCGATAAATCCTGTTAAAAAGTGTTTTATTTAATGTATTTTTATTTTTTATTTTTTTGTGTCTTTGTCACATGATATTTCGGACAATTATTAATGGAATAATGATTTAAAATTTTTGCATTTATAATGCTCAATTATTCTTAAATAACCTATTTTTTTTTTAATAAATCCCAAATAAATTTCATCGAAATCGGTTAGGTTAGGTTATTCCAGCTTCGAGTATTCTGATGGTTTGTGGCATCATCATTTTTGACATCATTTTCGTAGATAGTATTATAATTAATTAGGTAGGATTTAACCTGGTAAAGCCTGTCGTTTCTGTTTTTAATCTACGAGTAGTAACCCCTCTTTTTGGTAAAGGCAGTAGTCGGGTCCGCCCTAAAAAGGGCAGATAAATAAGCCCCGACACCACACAACCTCCGCAAGAGAAAAATTTCCGTTAGGAGCTTGGTTTGGTAACCTAATTGTAAACCTAAACTTTGGTCCCATAATAACCGCATGTAAGCATTACAGAATGCTTACTTGAGGTTATTATGGGATTTAAATAGATTTAAAGGGAAAGGAATATTTACTACATTACTATGTGAATCACGCGGGATTTTCAGAAAAGGTTGCCTATCGGAATTTATTCCAAGTACCTATAGGTTAAATGGTTCCATATCTTTCTTCGATCTTACCACAGGTTTTTGTGTAAAAAAAATAAAATCAGCATAATATTTTGACTTTGATTTAATTTAAGAAAACTGTGTTTAAAACAATAAATTAATCGGGCTTTGCTTTTGTTTCAGCAATGTCGGCCGATGGGTCGACGACAGATATCAATGGGCTACTCAACGACACAGGTAATATTCAAACGCGTTTATTAAATATTGCATAAAAAATCGGCACAGAAGTTATGGAATTTAATTGAAATAGTCTTAGGATCTTTTACTATTTGATAATATTGAACATAAGTTGAAGACTGCGCCATCTATTATCGAGTATTGGAAGTTTTTCAAGTACGTCATTCCGTCTTAGGTGTTTACTACAGTTAGTTCCATATTCAAAATGAAGATGGCGCTTTTGTTTATTTCTAGTTAGATTGAATCTTTACATATAGATGTCGCTTCATTTGATTATACCTATCCAAAGATATAGATGGCGGTAGTGTCGGAAAAAAAATATAAATGCCAGCTCATATTTACATAATGCATACTAGATGTCGCTACTACAGCATTATCAAACAATAATCTGGATTTATATTTTTGATTTGCTTTCGAAATTAAAAACTTCTTGAACAATTATAATTTTAAATAATTGAATATTTATTTGTGTTACTTCGGTTAATGTTAACATACTTATTTAAATTAAACATTATTATTCAAGTTGTGCACGCAAAAGTGAAATGAAAGCTTGCTCGACTTACCTACAAAGTATTTTCTAGTATGTGGGAATATGAAATTCGAAATAGAAATCAAGTTTAACAAGTATTCGTTGTTGAATATTGTCATTTCATATAAATACAAGGCTAGTAAGCTTTAAGTCTTCGGATAGGTAAATGGGTCATTCTACGGTTAGAGTGACAACAGGTGGCAAGCTGAAAAAATCATACATTATATGAAAATTTTAAGGAAATAACAAACATATTTAATAATAAATCACATATACTTTGATACCACTAAATTACAATACCTAAATTTGTTTATTTTTGTTATAACTCCATGTTTACCTACAAAAAAGTATCTACCCTGGCCTGTCCCTCTACCATTCTGCAACAGAGTCTTTAAAATTTAATACATTGCTAATTCATTAAACATCTGAGCTTAATTTATTACAATAAGTAGAGTAATTAACAATATTGAATACTTTCATAAAGTTACAAATAACTATTATTTTCTATTTAAAAAATTGATGCGAATTTTGTCCTCTGTATTTTAAGTCTCCTCCCCTGGATATTTGTCGTTCATATAAAAATGGTGTTTAAATACTTTAGCGTCACAAATTTAAATCTTGAAGCATTTGTTTCAAAGTTAAGTTAGCTATAAACGTCGCGCGGGCCACTCGCGTGCTCTTATTGGCGGACAGTCCGACCACGCCACTCAGCTCGCGCGTATGTTTTGGTCATTGCTGTCTCTCCACTGGTAAGTTTTATTTAATTGTTATTTACAGTATAAGTATGTTTCTGACTTATATTTATTTTAATTTGTGCCTAGTTTACCAAGTTAGTTGGTTTTCTCGTTCAAATACATACTTTTCTGTCAATTTTCGTTTTTCAATGAATACTTCTCTACCCTGCCATATTTCCCCTGGCTCATGAGATGCCAGGGTAGAGACCTTACATCCAGGGTAAATACAGAAGTGTAATATGATTATTATTTTTATTATTTTGCACACATTATTCTCCGTAAATCAGTTGTATGTTCACTTATATACCTACCTTTGAGATATGGTGTACCTATGTGTTACTTTTACACTATGTAGTAGTTTTATATTCAGTGGTTTTTATGTTATTTTGCTACCCAAAGAGCTTTACTTAAAGTAATTTAGTGTCTGCTATTAAAATATCCTACAGCTTAGATAATATATTTTTCGATAGTTCTTCTTTTTGTTTTAGATCATGGCTCCCCGAGAAAAACTTACTCGTGAAGAACGTCTTGATAAAAACGTCTAAACAAAAAGAAAAGAACAAGAAGAAATATGAAAGAAAAAAAGAGAAAGGAACTATTAAAACTGTAAACCAAATGACACCAAGAGAAAAACGAAAAGCTAGAAAGTTATGGAGAGAAAAAGCTAAACAACGTAGACGACGTTTGGCTCTTCAAGATTTCAGTAATGCCCCTGTAACCCTGCCTATTTCTAACTAACAAAGAATACGAGACCGCGCCTTAATGTTAATAACGTGTATAGGTCTGAGACAGATTCTGACGACGAACCACTAATAAAGTATAAAAACTCAAAGCAGCTACTAACATCTCCGCCTTGTGACGCAGTTTCTGAAAAGGCACATCAGGCAAAACTCGAAGCCGACAACCCTCAACATCTGGGTTAAAAAATAAATTCGACAATAGCGATTTTGTCTTAGTGAGACTTTGGCATAAAGGCACCGAATATCGATATGTACGAGGGGCGTTCAATGTATTCTCGGTATAGGCATGAAAAAAAAATCGGAAAATTTAGGAAAAATTATATTTTTCAAAGTATTGTTAGTTCGAGGAATTAGCTTCTCTAAACCTTGTAAAAAATATTCTTCCGGTTTCTCCTAAAAATGGGTATTAATAGCTGCCTTCAGTTCATCATCGTCGGAAAATCGCTTTCCACGAAGATCTTTCTTCAAATTTGTGAATAGGAAGTAATCACTGGGGGCCAAGTCTGGACTGTACGGAGGATGATTTATTTCTTCGAAGACACAGTCCCGCACAGCAGCCCTCGCCACGCGGGCCGTGTGAACCGGCGCGTTGTCGTGAAGCAGCAACACCCCCGCTGCGAGTTTTCCTCGCCTCTTTTCTTTAATTGCTTCCCTTAAATTACGCAAAATGGTTGCGTATGATGCTTTCCCCTTTTTTGGTACATTCTATCAATAAAATACCTTTTGCATCCCAAAAGACCGTGGCCATTATTTTTCCGGCGGACGGGGTGACTTTGAACTTCTTCGGAGGCTGTGCACCCTTTTTAACCCACTGCATGGACTCCTGTTTACTTTCAGGGTCATAGTGATGAACCCACGTCTCATCTCCAGTAACCAGCCGGTCGAAAATATTCGATGGATCTTCTCCACAGAGCTCTAAAAACTCCTTACTGCACTCGACTCGCACTTGTTTCTGAGGCGCGGTGAGCATTCTCGGCACCCATCTTGCACTGACCTTTGAGAGATTAAGATGGTCATGAAGGATTGCATGTATGGTACCCACAGATAGATTGATAATCTCAGCTAACATCCCAATTTTTAATCTGGTATCTTCAAGAACCAATTTCTCCACTTTTTTCACATTTTCTTCAGTGAGGGCGCTTACGGGCGACCAGAGCGAGGGTCGTCTTCAATGTTTTCTCTGCCTCTTTTGAATTCACTTGACCACTTTTGAATGGTAGACAACGACGGAGTAGAGTCTTCGTAAACAGGAATCATCTCTTCATGAATGGTTTTCTGACTTTTTCCCTGCTTGGTGAGAAACTTTATAACAGCGAGATGCTCGATTTTCTTAATCATTGTGGTGTCAGTCATTATGATCGTCTTTCACTGCAGATAATTAGATAACTAATAAACGTAAGTACTTGAAATTTTATATTTAAACCCTCAGATGGTGTCATTAGTAAATGAGATAATTAGATTACCAACATTAAGTATTAAAAAATCACCCCGATACCGAGAATACATTGAATGCCCTACGTAGCTATGTGCACAGGGATTGAAGAAGATAATGAAGTTCAAGTAATTTTCTGCAAAATCTCTGACAAGACTGGCAAAAACTTCAGAATTGATGACAACGACATTTCTTTCATCTCATGGGATCAGATCATGGACAGATTACCAGCTCCCAACTTAAAAATGAAAGGACAGCATATTTATTATGTTTTCAACCAAAGTATGAATGTCTTTAAATAGGCTTGATCTCATTTGTTTTTAAATTCATTTTTTTGTAATAAAATAGTTACATAATTTATTTTTTTAAATGGAAGTTCCTATTTATGTTTTATATTTTAACAGAGTAAATAAATGCTCTATATTTTTATATCACATGACATTGAATGCAAGTTATGTGCCATTAAATAATCTAGTTTATTTTAAGTAAATACTTGTTATATTTTATTTATGTGTTGATTGATACTAAGAAATTTAGTTTTTTATGTTATAATAATTAAAGTTACGTTGAAAGACTGTATGTAAATTTAAGTCTGATCTGATATTTGTAAACTATTACAAAAAGTTTAATAATTAAAGTTGATTCTTATGAATAAAATAGATTTTTTATTTCAATGTATTTTCCCTGTAAGTTAAAGTATCCTACCCTGGCCATTAAGTCTCTACCCTGGACGCTGTATCTCCCCTGGTCCATAAAAACTCTTGTAAAAATAGATTAATTAACTGGCCATCTTAAACAAATGTACAAAATACCTGGTTACATAATTCTATATAGTTAAAAGATATTATTTTTAATATTTACATCATGCCATCTTTTCATACATCAGATGCCCTTTTAACGTAGAATGACCCAAATAGAGTTTTTAATTTTTCCCTTGTGAGGAATACTGGTTGGCTGCCTACATCGTAGGAAGTACTTAGTGTGTTTCCCAATAAACTCCCATCTAGATAATGTTTCGTTGTTCAAAACCTACTTGACTGACTGCATTGCTGATAAACTCCGTAATCTGTAATCTGAGTCATAGGGCATTGAGAAACCATGGTTTTGAAAGTTTCTTAGTGATTGTGTCCCTCGCTTGCAGCTGTTTGTTGCAGATACTATATACTTACCTAGCTATCTTACCTAGGTATCATATTAATATAGCATTTGCAAAAATCTTGTAGAGCATTTGATATGCAACCAAACTAAATATTTTAATACGCGATTCAAAACAATTGTCTGTACCTACGATAGTTAATAGATAGGTACAGTCACATGCATTAATATGTTCACACTTCGCAACTTATTCGGTTGTGATAAGGGTCAAATTCCAAAGAAAATGTAAAGGTACATATTATTAGACGTGACTGTACCTAACTGCACTTATGTGAAAAATAATTTCTTGGAATTTCATTCTGTAACTAAGAATATTAGTTAAATTATTGTTTGTTGGGAAAATACCCACTGTACCTGATATATGCTCATTTATCTTATTATAAAATTTTTTACATCCGCAAGGTTTTTTCCCGTCAATATTGCTCATGTAATATGACTCCATGGTTCGGAGAATCCGATTACTACATATAACATTATGTTTTCTTCTTAAATTTTAATATTAATGAGTCATTATATCATCGTGTCTTTTGATATCAGAAAAACACATCAGCTGGTTGATTCGGCACCATACAGTTATTTCCTTAAAAATCTAGGTAGGTAACTACATATATGCTTGAAATAAAGCTCTCTCTACCCTTTTTTAACCGGCTTCAAAAAAGGAGGAGGTTCTCAATTCGTCTGTATGTTTGTAACCTCATAACTTTTGACTGGGTGAACCGATTTTGATTATTCTTGTTTCATATGATAGAGGATACTTCACAGTTGGTCCCATAATTTCATCGAAATCGATTGAGTACAACATGTTTTTTTCATCATGTTTTTTTTTCATCATGTTTTTTTGAGAACATGATGTTTGAATTTTAAGATCGTTTACCTTGACGACCTTATACTTCAGCCAAAGTTTTGACGTGAAGTCCTTTCTTAACATCCTTTTAATTATTTCGCTAAATGTTACACATAGTTACCTAGTGGAGAATTTCGTTCTCAGGTAAGAGTTTGGGTACCAGCGGAGCACCTTTGTGAACTTAAACTTATTCGATTTTTTTAAACGAATCTTAAAACTTTTTCATCACGCATACCTACCACGCTCTGAGGTATATTGTATGGTGCCCCTATTTTTTGCCCTAAATTTGGCTGTCTTTTACGGACTGTGCATTTATATAATGTCCATTATGACGGCACGCAGTTCTTCATTGGGGCACTCTGTAACGGTGTCCCAAAATGGTGTGACGCGTACACGTAATGGCGCGGCGGTCCAGTGACACAATATGTATTACGGTGTCTCTGCTTTGTGGCAGTTTGATATTAATATTTGACTTTAATATGCTTCTTATATGTCATTTGCGAGTATTGAGTGTCTAAATTACTGGTAAAGATGCTAGATTAAAGGCCTGTAGTATAAAAGTTTTCTTATGGATAGATATGCTGTCAATCATAGAGAAAACTGTCAAATTATCTACTTTAGTAAATCCGAGAAACTCTCATACTATGAGCCTGATACACCCTACATTATGTAAATGATTGCCCTTTCGTCTTTCAGGGCTCAATATAGAATGTAAGTTTCAGTTTCTATAGTGCATTATGATTGTGTAATACCGGTGGCATTGTACGGTAACAATGTAGTAATAAATAACATGTGTATAAAACGTTGGAAATATACCTCACGTGTTTTTCCAGACTAAATAGTTTAATGAGAAGTTATTAGATTAGAGAAGGGTTTCCCTGTGGGTGGGAAGAGACTGTCAAATCTCCGCTATGCTGACGACACCGTTCTTCTAACAACATCCATGGAAGATATGAGTGAGCTGTTCCAGAGACTCGAGATGGAAAGTGGGAATATAGGCTTGTCGGTGAATAGAGCAAAGACCAAAGTAATGATAGTGGATCGAGCCGAGAAGCTGATGAACATCAATTGCAACATTTCTGGCATCAACATCGTGAACCACTACATATACCTCGGCTCTCAAATTTGCAACGACGGCAGCTGTGTTCCCGAGATAAGACGACGAATTGGAATGGCAAAAGATGCGATGACCCGATTGAACAACATCTGGAAGAAAAGGGGGATTGGCATCAAAACCAAGATCAGATTGGTACGAGCTCTGGTTTTCCCCATCTTCCTGTATGGAGTAGAATCATGGACAATCCTGGCCCGAGAGAGACAAAGAATTGATGCATTTGAGATGTGGTGCTGGAGACGAATGCTTAGAATATCTTGGACTGAAAAGCGCACCAATGCAACTATACTAACCCAACTCCAAATAAAGATTCGCTTGTCAACCATATGCCAACAACGCATACTGTCGTACTTCGGCCACACAATGCGCAGAGGAGATGACAATTTGGAAAAATTGATTGTGGTAGGGAACACCGAAGGCAAAAGATCACGCGGTCGTACGCCTTCGAGATGGATCGATCAATTGAAAGACTCGTCGACCTCTAAATTCCATACGCTAATAAGAGACGCGCTGGACCGAAACCGATGGCGGCAGATCATCCGCTCCAAATGCAGCCTTGATGCTGACCACGATCCTCAGACATGAGGGACCGACCCAAGAGAGAGAGATTAGATTAAACTGAGAATCTTAAAATTTAAGTTAAAGCAGAATAGACAGCCAAAACTCCTCAAATTTATCCTTTAAATGATGAAATTCAGTTTTATTATCCAGTGAATAATTTATTTGGTGAGATCTTTAAAAAAAATTAAAAGTCTACTTGATTAAAAATCTTAAATGGGTATCAGACTTAAAATTAAACATCTAAGAATCTATATCTATGTTATTAAACCTAGTTAATAGACTTTTGCTTTTGGAGAAAATGCGATTGTGAATCATTCCAGAAATCTAAAAAAATCGTATAAAAGAATTTATAGCAACATCTGCTAGTGAACTATCAGACAAATCCCAATAAACAAATGAGCAGCTATAAACAGATAAACCGGCAAAGGCGTTGGTTGATTCCGTAACGGCTATTGGATAACCTTATAACCCTTTATAGGTCAATAAGCGGTAAACACAACAACATCGGAATGATCATATCTACCCCCCGTAGTGCGTTATCGGCTATTTTTTCATTCACGTCATCCAATAAGGAAATATTTATTACAAACGTTATCTAATCTCCAGGACAGCTCTTTTACCCATTTTTTAAATAACATGATATGTCCATTGAGATAATATGACGTTTAGATAGTTAATGAGTGATGAGGATTTTGATGTGTCACTGTAAGCTTTATTGGTTCTCTATATCATTATAAATAATAAACTTATTGTTTCTGCTGTTAACACCACGTTAACACAGCAGTACCTGTATGCTTTTTGAAACTAAATATAAAAACTAAGAAAGCCCTTAATTCGACTTAAATTCACTGCCCCAATTTCTCATAACACCTTCGAACATAAAATTCACGTTGTAGAGAACTCATTACATTACATTTTTCGAATGATACACATTCCTAATTCAAAATAATTGTCCGGACTTCTTTTTATTTCAAATCAATATATATTTCTTTACAATGTAAATGGATGCAATTAATGTCATTTAAACGGAAGAGAGATGATTCAATACCGAACCCTCGTTGCATTATCTGTTGATATTGTGAGAAATTGTTCATATCTCAGTCTGGCCTATATTTAGTGACGGAACAAATTGTAGGAAATTGTTGTTTTATTGAAACTAAGTCTTACGACACAGCCTGTTGTCCTTACGATGTCTTCCTCAATGATTGTTTGTGTTTTTCTGAGGCATATATCTTGCTTATTTAATGGATTTTCTATACAATCTTCTAGACCAATTAGCTTGATGTGCAAACATATACAAAATTAATACCTATGTATATTTGAGGAAAATTTACTGCTCTATTTGAGGCCGACTAAATATAGTAACACGATTTTTTTCGTCTATCATTGATACATGCAATCCATGAGCTACATATATGAATCATTTTAGGAAACATATCTTTCATCATAATAATCTAAACTTCAAGCATAAAAATGAATGATTTAGTAACGTATCGATTAAGTAACCATCATGGGTGGTTCTGAATTGGATTCCCAGCAGGGCTTAATTGGGAAACTAGTTTCCTAATCTGGTTTAAAGGACAAGATTTTATCTTTATCTTATGAATGAATAAATGATTTGATTTGATTTGATTTTACATACATTTTGGCCCATATGTGTACTGCGAGGTACATGGTCACCGATTTGTAGGGCATAAACTGAGGAACTATAAAATATTTAGGATACATTTACCTTTTCATGATTAAATGCTGTCAAATAAATTATTTAAAGTTAAAGAAATAGCCGTTTCGGAACATAAGATAATTATTTTTTGACATATGTCGGCAAATGTCAATAATGACAGCATTGCACCCCTCCGTTAGTTATTCAAATAAACCTGTAAACTGATTATATCAGTTTTCTGTTAACACAGTTTTCTTTAGTGGAAACAAAAGTATCATAAACCGCTGAGTGTATCTCGGTACCTCAAATGGGCCACTTATAAGGGGTCCTTTGGATATTCAGAATATTCCCCAATTCCTCCGACTAGGACTGTGAGAACTATAAAATATAAGTTTCACTAAGGGTTAGGTCTGCGCCAGATTAATGTTACTGTCAATGTGTCGTTATTTCTATCTAAATGTGCTTTGCGAATAGCAATCATTATTATTTTATTACTTGATATATATTCTTATAATATAAAATAAAGGAGAATTAATGGAACTACTGTGGTGGATTTTTCTGAGCTTATGTTACATTTTGTTGCGTTTTGTTTTATGTGCACAAATCATTTACCATATTTTCACATTTTTTTTTATTTATTTCAGAATCAGATCTCACGGGACTTTCGCATGTTGGTAAGTGGACATTATTTTCATCTTCATTTCAGTTCATTTGTGTGTGTAATTAAATCAAATATTTTTATGTTTAAGGTGTTGGATAAATTTATAATTTTACAATAAAGATATAAAACAGAATAGTCTTTAAATAAGCAATTAAAAATACACTTCAGAGTCAATCGCAGTTAAATTTTGAAGTTTTTTTTAAAAGTAGACTTTTAAAACTTTTAGTGTAAATGCTTATACTATTAAAAGATTATAAACAGCAACACTTACATAAAGTCTGCAGTTAATGATACAGAATAAATAAAGCTAAATCTTGAAGTATTTGCGGGCAGTTGCTCAATCATCTGGCATCTCTTTATAAATAAGGATGCCATATATCCTGATAATGTGGTAATATTGACATAATTCTGAAATAAACAGGATTAGCGCTTTAGCATTAAAGAAAGACCGGAGTTGTTGCACTGCGTTTGTTTGGCCGGACAGCTAGTGTTCGGACGAGTCCCCACTTTATTATGACGGCAGTTAATTGTGTAGTTTTAAGTGCCCTTAAATAAATATGTTCACATATATTATAAGCGACACCTTTAACTGTCAACAGACGATAAATTAAGCGATACCATATAGAGGCAACTCGCCCTTATGGGAAAATATGTCCAATCACCTGTCATCCTGCGTCAGCCTTTGTGTTGTAGTTCTGCAAGCAAAAATATTATTTATTTATAAGTACTTATATAGAAAGGAGTTGGTTTTATATATAAATACAATAATAGGTCATACAAGAATTTACTAGCCTTAACAAATCTGAATAGAGCTTTATACATATGGGTATTTGCGGATGACCTTTATTGCCATAATTTTGTTTTTCTGTCATTATTTACACCCAGGATAGCAGTCATTGTAAACACTAATTACTAATTGTTATTGATCCTAAGCTGACCAAAACTTCCTACACTTCTCGCACAAACTGGGAAAAGCGGAGAATACGGGTCCAAACTCTGGTTATTTCTGGATAGCATTGTAAACATCGTTTTCTTGACCTCGACCTGGCATTAGCTTCACAAAATAGCAAATAATCGACATTATGCAACTGCCCGAGAGCATTCCGTGTATTTGCGGAAGAAACTCTTGGCATTAAACTCATTGCTTATGTCTGGCAAAGTGGCTAGGAATTTCTTCTGATTGGAATATTCCTATATTCTTAGGTCAAATTTAAATATAAGGAATCAATTTCAATCATAACTAACCTATGTGATGAGCTCACTGCAGGGCCATGAGTCTGTCCCCTGGGTGACGAGGAGGATTAGGCCGTAAACAACCGAGCTGAATGGAAATTTGAATTCAAAGAAATTCATATATTCTCATTTCATATTTTTCCACGATAGATTTCTCTTAAGGTAAAGTAAAGTGGTCGCTTACTGTGGGCCTTATCAACAAGCTAAAAGTCGCTCAGTGGGCAATGGGAAGGGCTTTGCTCGGAGCCATGCGGGATCGAATTAGGATTGAGGAGATTCGCAGGCGAACCAAAGTCACCGACATAGCCAGAAGGATTGCAAAGATGAAGAGGCAATGGGCAGGGCACATAGCTCGTAGAACAGATGGCCGTTGGGGCAGAATAGTTCTCGAGTGGCGGCCACGTACTGGGAGACGCAGCGTAGGTAGGCCCCCCGCAAGATGGACCGACGACCTGGTCAAAGTCGCCGGCGGCACGATACCGAGTGACGTGGAAAACCTTGGGGGAGGCCTATGTCCAGCAGTGGACGCCTTCTGGCCGAATAATGAAAATAAACTGACAGTTGAGAAGAAGTTTTTATGTGAGAATGAAAATGTAATTGCCAAAGAACTTTCCAAGGGTTGCTTTTCTATATACTATCTACTTCAGATAATGTTCTTATGTTCTTGACAACTTTGTAGGATCGAAATGATTAATTTCCAAAAACTTTACTCAGGATCTGAGTCTATTCTCTCGTACTTGTAACAGCGGGTGCTGTAATTACCTAGCGTTTACCGTTTTTGACAAGGCATTAACTTTCTACTACAGTGCTATGCAACCACACTACTACGTACAGTGTCTGTAACTGGTTAAGTTTTTATTTTATCATTGTATCTGTATATGTTGTAACAGATGGAATGCTTCACTATATGCATAAAGCTTGATATATGAACTGACAAGTCTGTTTGAATTTAATTATAACTACTACAAACTATTGCGTTTCAAATAGCACAGTATTATAGAAGCACTGTCCGATCAAATGTCCTACCATGACCCTACATCAACGCACGCGCATCAATTTAGCTTGCGTTCAGTTATTTAACCAACAATTGACATAATGTCGCCGGTTTTAGCTTTAATACAATAATGGAATGTTTTGTTGTTTTATTCTCATAACAATAGCTATGTATAAGACGGGAAAACTTTACTTTTTATGAACCAAACCTTTTGTTTTACTCTTCTATGTCACTTGCTTGCTGTATTGGTCGACCGTTTAGTAAATACTCGCAGACTGTATTTTGGAACGATATCAAACGTCAATGCAGAAACATTTACCAAAAGTCTGGATTTTGATCACGAAACGTCCTAAAATAAACGTCGCGACGTCTGGAAATTTATTTCGCGAGACTGTTCCAATAGTTTTGAATAAATATCAAAGATATAATTTGAATCGAATGACCGATGTTCTTTGCTCTATAGCCAAGCCAAAGTCGTCGCTTTGCTTCGGTTGGCACCATTAAGGTAAGCAATTAAAATTATTATTTCTTTACTCTACATATGGTTTATATCAAAGGAACTCATTTGTGGTTTTAGGATATTCGCCAGGTTTATTGCTTTACCAGTATAAACTGATCTTCAGGAAACTTCTATTTAAGAATAAGCACCTATTTTCTCAAATTTAAGAAGTTGCTAGAAACTAACGTCGATATTTAAAGTAATTTCAAAAGTTTTTGATAAACTCAATAATCCATCAAACTCCACAATAACCTACGAGATGGTTATTTTAACAGAACGGTAGAAAATAAGTAATACAAAGTAAACTTAACGATGAATGAAAATATTTCCGTGTACGAGACATCCAAACATTTAATATTAATATGTCCTTAGAATATAAGACTTTAACACTTTGTTTTAAACTTTTAAATTCACCTCACATCTGTTGCATTAAAGATGAAAACAATAGCGCTCAAATATGCCTTTTAAGAGGTTCAAAGACATTGGTTGCTAAAAATTTACAAAAATTTAAATGTTTTTATCTTATGAATGGATCACAGATGTTGATTTTCTAATTCACATTCGAAAACCAACATCCGTGAGCCATAAGAACAAGATGCAATCCAACTTTTATGAGACTTTCATGATTTTACGTTCCGGAAGCAGTTATTGCATCGACATCATGCCCTTCTATCAAGAATATTTCAAAGCGATTAAGAATATACGGGGTAGAATTGATGACATAGATGGCATCGCAGATGGTATAGCTAGATACGATTTGGTCAGGACTGATATACCTTCAATAAGAGCATGATAATATTGGAAAGGATGAGTGAAAGTAGATTTACGAAAGAAGTGTACAGAGCAAGAATGGATGGTGCTGTCGGAAGGGGGGCCCTAGGCAAACGTACGTTCTTAAAAAGGGCCTAGTTAAAAGTACCCGTAACCGGCGATCATGTATGAAAAGATTAATGAACGTGGAGGAAGCGAAAGAGGTATGTGTGGATCGAAGCAATTGGTGTTCCCTTGTCTCTGCCTACCCCAAAGGGAGACAGGCGTGAGGTTATGCATGTATGCATGTATGTAAGAGCATGATAATTCTTTATTAAATATATTTTTGTTTCAACGTCAAGAAATGTTTATACTGCCGTGTAATTGTTGAAACAATAGTCCCTTAATGTAATAAAGACTAGAAAACAAATCGCCCTTTTGTCCGAAACAGCAAAACTGTTTGGCAATTGATCAAAATGGTGGTAACTTTGAGGAGCACGGCTCACAAAGCTCTATAACCATAACATCACTGCCTACGGCATATACAGTAACCAGCCCAAGTTCGTCATCCCTGCTTCGCGTAAAGACCATAAATCAAATTTACCTCCAAACTATAAATAAACTTTAACTATCACTTGTAAAGATGACCGCGGATAGTTACAAGATTAATTGTTTGTTCAAAGACTGCATTTAATTATATCTGGTAGTAAATACGTAGATGAAAGATTCTTGGTCACATGGCGCTCCACATGTTGTTTATTTAGCGACCATGGCGAAGTGCAATAGGACTATAATGCTGAGTTCTGTTGGCATTTACGAGAGACACGTTCATAGACTTGAGGACAGAAATGATGGCGGTAAAATTAGAATTGCTCAATTTTGTAATAGTTATGATTTAAAAGATACTCCGATTTACATGTAAGTAATATTTAAGCTCTATTTATCCAAGGTTTTTTAGTTTTAAAAGGATCTGACTGTTTTATCAAATTGGTTACAATTAGCAAGTCTCTTTATTTGTGATAAAAAAAGACATAACTTTTGTGTTTGCCGAGAGGATGTGGCAATTGTCTGATGCAGAAATAATCTCACTAATATTATAAATGTGAAAGTTTAGGTGTACGGATGTATGGATGTTTGTTCCTCAATCACGGCAAAACGGCTCAACGGATATGGATGAAATTTGGCATGGTGATAGAATACAACCTGGAATAGCACATAGGCTACTTTTTGTCCCGAAATTCCCGCGGGTATTGAAATTGCGCGGGTAAAAACGCGTGCAACAGCTAGTAACAGCAATAAAATAAAAACACAACCAACATGTGAGCGGAGATGTGACAAATTAAACCATTCTTAATTGCGCAAAGAGTACCCCCATAAGTTTAATTGTTTTAATTAGCCACAATATAAATGGAGGCCAAATAGATTCTACGGAAATTCGCTCTTTGTTTGTGTTAATCCTATTTTTATTTAGCCGCCTCGCTTTCTGCGCAGTTGTTCCAGTCTTGATGCTGTGCAGAGACTATTAAAGAGAACAATTAAAATTGACTTGCTTATTTGTGCTGGCCTCAAAAAACTTCCTCATTTAATTCATGGCTTGGTTTATTTTGTACGCATTAAACTTTTTGCAGCGACAATTTGTACAAACATCAAACGATAAGCATAAAATGTAAACAGTTATTGACGTATTTTCCGAAAAGGCGCAGATGTTTCAAATAATATGTTTGTTTCAATGCCAGTTACTTATTTATTTAGTTAGGGAAATACAGACTGCATGACGTTGGACAAAATTGTAATGTTGTTGTAAGTACTTTCGTATTCTTATTGGTTTAGTAAATTAATTTAAATAGAATACTGGTTAGTTAGAGTTTCCGACGAATGAGGAAAGATAATTAAAGTAACGTTTGATCAAAACATCACAGGTAAATTTTCCAAATAAGTCAATTTTGAAGTCGTCGTGGCGCCGTGGTTACTGTGTGTATCATACGATATCACAGGTAAAGCAACGTTCGGCGTGGTCGGTGCTTGGATGGGTGACCGCCGACCATTCTTTTCTCACGACGACTTCCGTGCTTCGGAGCGCACGTTAAGCAGTCGGTCCCGGGTGCTGTATAATTGTATACAGTAGTCGTTAGGGTTTGTCAGAAGCCATCTTGGCACCCTGAAAATTTTGGCATCCACCACCCAGCACTGGGCCAGCTTGGTGGATTATGGCCTATACCTTCTCTTCACCCAAGGGAGAGACTCATGCCCTGCAGTGGGCTCATTACAAAGAGTTGTGATGATGATGAGTCAATTTTCGTAAATCCTTTCTACAACCGTACAATTTTACTAATGCTGGCTTGACTATAGGCACTTGATATTATATTCGTTGACTAGTTTAATAAAGGTCGTCTTCAAAAGAGGGTCGGTATACTTTATTCTTATTTTACTCGTTGAGATATATTGTAGGAAAACATAAAATGAGTAAATGGAAAGGTCGGTAACGTAAGGTACCAGTTGTTGTTTTGGAACCTGTTTTAGTAAATTAAAACGTCATGTCCGTCAATAGTAAAAAACTTACCGCACAACGACCAATGCTTAAGTTATATGTACACACGGTTGATTAGCAGTCACCAGCCAAATTTAATTGTTAGTTTCTTTGATACGATATCAACGTTCCTGCATATTTAATTTATCGTCGCTCAGTACAAAACAGTAGAAATATGGAACCACAAACTTTTCAACAATTGTCGCTGTTGATGAACATTCCTATTACGAAGCGGCATTTCATTGATAACGACGTAGTACTAGAAGATGTTTTGTAGTAGCGCCTTTATTTTAATAGTAATTTAGAGTGAACATGGTTTGCTTAATATGTAAGCGGACATATTTAGTTGTTCGTTAAAAAAAAAATTCTTTTTTTGTTGCAAAAATCGTTTCTATAACTGATACTTATTGTGTAAATTATAAAAAATTTGGCCGGTGACTACAAATGAACCCTGTATATATTTAAAAATTATTTATATATTTTTAAAATTATTAAACTCAAGGTAAAATGAAGACTTTCAGTTTACTTCTCATTAAAAAACGCTTTTATAACGTTCTTTGGATTTTCATTCATAGTTTCTAAAAATATCGTAGTTTCTGCCCTTGTGACATAACAGTTGCCCTACTAACCTGAATTATTTCATACCACTACTAGTATTTATGTAGGTTAAATGGTGTGCGTGTTTATCATAATTTATGTCATGGAAAATCTTTGATATTTGTTGGTCACTGCGCCACAACGTATTTAACGCCAGAGTTTGGCTCTGTAGGCGGGAGATGTGATGAGTATTTTTACTCCTTACATTTTAGACCCTGGTTTGAAGAGGTGGATTGAGATGTTAGTAACATAGGTTTTTGGTAAGAGGATTTAATCTTACTTATATTATAAACTAGCCACCGCGCGCAGTTTTACCCGCGTAACTTTTGATCCCGTGAGAATTTCAGGATAAAATATAGCCTATAACCTTCCTCAAGAGTTGGGCTATCAAATGCAAAAAGATTTTTTCAAATCCCACTTGTAGTTTCTGAGATTAGCGCGTTCAAAAAAACAAACAAAAAAACAAACTATTCAGCTTTATATATTAGTATAAATGTGAAAGTTTAGATATATGGATGTTTGTTTCTCAGTCACGATAGAACGGCTCAACGGCTTCCAATGAAAGGCATAGTGATAATGTAGAGTCTGGAATAGCACATGAGCTACTTTTTGTTTCGATATACCCACGGGATTTGAAATTGCTCGGGTAAAACCGCGGGACAGCTAGTAACAAATAAGTACCAAAACATATTGAAAAAAGGCTTTCAAATAAATAATAATCCACTAATCTATACATTTCTCTGTAAATGTGGTGTTTTTTAAATATGTTTTACGCTTGACCAATTTGCATACTTAAATACTTAGTGTGGTTTTATAAAAATAGGTAGTTTAAGTAGGTGCCTATGTGCAATAGACCAGTGCAGACATATGTTTTCATGGTAGCCAATGGTCTCTTTGCTAGGGTCATTATAAGATCACTCGTAACTACCAAATTGAAAACGAGTGTGTATTTTAAGAACCTATAGGTATGATATGGTGAACAATCAATACAAAATAAAACTTACTATAAATAAACTTCAAGTAGGTTATACATTTTTTTAAATATTAATTATAGAAATTCAATGTCTTTATGTTAAATAAAGCAGTGCATCTGATTATCATTATGTATTTTTTTAGCATTACAGTACTTATGCATTTTCTCGTTTGTTCTGATGTGACCTCGAATAGATAATACATCAGGAAGACATTTTATTGTAGATCTTAGTTGTTTCGTGTGCGATCTGCCTGACAGAACTAATAATACAAAATGGTTATAGCGTCTCAAAAACGTATTTATTATCGATACAAATTTTGCTCGTTTCAGGAAGTTTTTGTGTGTACGTTGCCTATATTTTAAACAGGTATCAAATAAATTAAGATACCAACTCGTGTTTTGACTTAATGAAAATATAATGAATATCTGCCTTTAGATGTCACAATACTTCGATGCTGTAAGTGAGGTTACTACGAGTAGTAAAAAATGAAATCTTTGCTTTTGTATTCCCTTAAAAACTGTTAAATTACCGGATACATATAATGGTTAGTGGTATCCGGCCCCAATGATATAACTTTTAATGATTAATAGCTATATTTAATTACCTTTAAGTATAAGTCACAGAACTAAGGCTCAGGTAAAAGAAGCCTTTTAATTATTGTATCTTAAGTTTCACGATCCATTGTCTTACTAATATTATAAACGTGAATTTTTTATGTAGGGATGTATTTTTTTTTTCATAAAATATGGATGGGACGTTTTTCTTCCTGGACACCTGATGTTAAGTGAACATGAAGACTAAGGTGGTAAACGTCCATCCACAAGAAATCTATTCACTCGATGTTTGTTCTGCAAATCACGGCAGAATAAAATAAATAAAATAAAATCCCCAAACAATCACACCAACTACATGGCCTCATAGTAAGCAAAGCTTGTGTTATGAGATACCATGTAGCGAACTAGGGGGGAACCTAGAATAGAAAATACATTCACATTTTTTTTGTTCCGTGCGGGAATCGAACCCGCAACCACTGGCGTCTGATTACCGTGGGATTCAAAATTGCGCGGTACTTAGTGTGTAATAAAAAAGGTTTTTTTGGACGACTGACGACGAGGCTTATAAAGACACTGAAAATTTGAGTAAAATTTAAATATATTTAAAATCTATGCTGGACTGGGAGTGAAAGAAAAACATAGAATGTGCCAGCTGCTTCTCTTCCCGGGCATGCCGTAAAAGTCAGTTAAGGGACAGTGGTTTTATTAACAGTTTTGCGGGCTATAGGCTGACTCCCTGTCACTGCAATAGTCTCTCTTCATCATTATAATACCTCTAAATTTGCCAAACGAGACCTCAGATGGTTTCATAGCCTCTGGTGTTTCTGCGTACCCCGTAAGGGATACAGGCGTGAAGTTATGTATGTGTACGTTATAAAATCCGGTTGAAACTACATTTTTTAAGAGCCTTCTGTTACCATAACTTTACAAGTTATTTATTACCTTTATCTGTAACACAGCAAGGTCGGCAAGTTTAATAATGGCACTTACATCGGAAAGGACGCACTAAATAATTATGTTAAATCGAGGTTTTTGTTATTTAACCTAACCTATTGGCAGGTGACGATTAAGGGCAAAGGACATTTTAGAACTTAGATATGATATTTTGCTACTTACTGCATAGAAAAAGGGGTTTGGTAGTAGTCAGAAACTAATACTAAACAAAATGGGCAATACTTTTTACAAGAGTTTTTCTAGAAATAACACTTTTACCAAAATATTAATTCAGCATTTTCAAATTATCTGGCTTTTAATCTGAATTCCAAAATGATCACAACTAACTTAATATTTTCTCATGAATATACTTAATATTATGTCCTAAAAAGGTCCGATAATGAAGATAATATACGACCTTATCAGATTAAAAGGCAAAGAAACATGATTGGAGGACCTTATTTATTTTTGTTTATTTATACCTAAGCAAACAAATACCTTAAAAATTTACTGCGTAGCGATTGCGTCTTTTAAAAAATCAAGTTACTTCATCAAGATCATTTCAAAATAATACCTATTTATGAAAAGATCTGACGAAAATAAATTATTATGAAAATAAGTGAGAGAATCTTTAATTGCACCGTTATTGTTTTTGTTTTTTTTTTATTGTTAGAAAATGATAAGACCTTCATTCACATCAGGAAGATTTGAATGAAATCTACAGGCCAATGACTTCGATGTAAATAAACTTTGAAATTTTAAATTCGTATGCGAGTGAAAAGGTTTCCTTACGAGTGACTTTTTTGAATCACTTAAACATTTTAAAGTTTAAAACAAAACAGTACCAGTACTTACTTGAATATTTCAGAAATTTTTTGCTATTTCATCATAAAAATATGCTTTTCATTTTAATGCGACATTTAAACATTATCGTCACGTGTCGCTACTTTAATTAAATTTCTTTTATTTACAGTAATTTATTAAGAATATACTAAGTAACTCAAATGCAGGAAGGAATTAAGAAGAACGGTAAAATTCTGATTCAAGTATTTTTTTTCAGGTCACTTTTTCCAGTTTATGATTAAACGACTTTGAATTTAATGCTTTTGAGACTGATTTTGCTATTTTTTTTATTATACATAAAAAAAAGAAAGAAAGAAAATCAGTAAATTTTTATAACTTGTTATTGCGCTTTCAAAGTCAACATACTTAATTAAAATGATTTTCTAAACGTGCTTTTTACACTCACCAAAAATAAACTCTACCATTTAAATAAAACATACTCGATCCTATAAACAGAGCAATGTCATGATGAAATATCTCCGTCACTTTCCATCAGCTGCCATAGAAGACAAAAACACGCATTATTTAATCTTAAAAAAACGGTGACGTATAACTCCGTCAAATAGCGGAGGCGTCCACCGCAATGTCATTGCTGTCACATCACGAGACTCTTTAAAGACACCTTACAATCTAAAAGAGTACAAATTAAACAAACCTCTACAGCTCTTGTAATAAGATTGACGTTAAAGGTTGGCAGACTTGGCACCGTCCTCCAGACGATATCCAGCGTACTGTGTAACTGTAGTGACAGTTCAATAAACAAAGAAATGACGTTCTATTTTGTCTGGACTCGTTTTTGTTTGTGTAAGTTCCGCTTTCAGTCATGTTTTGAAGGCAAAGTTTCCCTAGTATTTATTGAACTGTAGATTGCGTTTAGCGGCGTAAACTGCGAAGTTTATCGATTTTAAGTTTATCAGTTCCGAGCTAGGTATAGCTTTATTTTGTAACCGCAATGTAGGCACATTGAGCGACCACACCTCCTGTTAGTCATTTTATAAATAGCGATAGTCACTTGCGTGCGGCTCACACCCACTTTGCTCGATTATACTATTTTTTAATACTGAATGCTGATAAAGAAATTGCGTGCAGAAATGCCAATGGGCTGGTCAGTCTGCGGACGGGGCTAGGACCTGCTTACAACTAAACCGATAAACGGCCTCTGGTTGGTTACTCTGAAATAGAGACATTCTATATTTAAAAAGAAATCTGTATAGAACCCGTTTTCTTGTAAGACTACCAGTGTAAGTTCATTAATAAATACAACATAGTAACATAAACACATCAAAAAAAGTTTGAGATCACTTTGATAATACGACCTCGTTTTTATTAAGTTAAAATAAAACGTTTTTTTCTTTTTTCTAAGATTATTCATTAAAAAATGAAATCTTTTAATAACAAAAGAATTTAAAATATCAATTGTTTTTCTGTGTAAACAGAGATTAAATACTTGTTAACGATCACGCAGAAAACTGACCAACTTGATTCAAGCGTTTTTTCTGACTTTTCGAAGAAGGAGTTTATTTAAAAAGATGCCGTTGGGAATATCAGAAGTTTTACGAGCAAGAATTGTTATATTGAGGGCAGAAGGACATTCTACGCGAGAAATAGCACGAAGAGTGGCTGTATTCTAATCCTGTGTCGTGAACACGCTGCGAAATTATTGTGGCGTGAATAACTCTGCTGATCGACCTCGCAGAGGTCGGCCAACTGTTCTTACTGCTGCTTAGAAGCGTTACATCAGATTGCTGACTGCCCTTGACCCAACAATCAATGCCACTTAAATAAAAGAGAAGCTGCTACTGGACTACAAATTAGCAATTGGACCATCAGGAATTGATTACACCAGGATTGATTACGAGCGAGGAGATCCTGGCGAACACCCCTGAACTCACAGCAAAGCCAGCGATGCAGATTGCAGTGGGCTAGACTCCGCCAAAATGAAGAAAACGATGAGGAAAACATTTAGCAGAATTATCTCTTCGTTGACGAGTCCAGAAATACTACTCATCCTGACAACCGTTGTCTTCGTGTCTGGAGAAGACGTGGGAACGCTGAAAGACAAAAAACTGCCACCGGAACCGTTCCACAAGGCGGGAAATCGGTATCCTTTTGACGTCGTATAATGATTGGTGTTACAACGCCGTTGATCCCGTATCGTGGCTCGATGACTGCAGCTTTGTGCCAAACCATTGATATTGATGGAATTGTCAGGTCATTTAGAATAAACCACGGCCTTTGATTCGTAATGGTTGACGATAATGCACCCACACATCGAGCTTAACGAATCAACGCTGCTCTCCGTGATTGCAACATTACCAGGTTAGACTGGCCTGCCGGCTCGCCTGACTTAAACCTGATTGAGCACGCGTGGGATGCTGTCAGACAGTGCCAGAGATCAGACAGTGCCAGAGATCAGAGAAGCCATTATTCAAGGATGGGATAGGTTACCGCAAGAATTGCTGGATAACTTCATTCTCAGCATACCAAAAAAGGTTGCCGCATGTTTTCGAGCCAGAGGAGGAGTTAACTTGAGTTAAAAAACAATTTCATAATAAGTGTTGACAATATTTAGTTAAATCCCCTTTTTCTTTCAATAATTTACGAACCGAAATTGCATTAAGATCTTTAAATTCAATTTTTGTCGATAAAAAATAAATTCAAAGTTTTTTTTTTATTACAAAAATTGTTCAGTTAAAGGTTAATGTTGGTTTCCAGTCTGATGGTGCGTACAGATTGCTGTAATGGAACTTGTAATGTAACATTCTGCGCACCACTCGTTCAAATACGCAACGTGCGCAGAATGTTACATTACTAGTTGCATTACTAGCAATCTGTACGCACCATTAGGCTGTTACCACACAAATAAACTTTTCGTTTAGTTGGAAGCGCAATTAAAGACCAATTTTAAGAACGATACATGACTTAAAATTAGTTAATACTTAGGTTCAAACACGTTATAAAGTGTAAACGTTGTACACGGATCAATAACACCGACGTGACGTATTAGTACTGCGTCATTGAAGACGACAGCACTTAGACCTTCAGTAACGACCTTGAAGTCATAGCTACGACATACTATGATATCCATGAGGTGGGAACTATAACGGATGACGCTTTTGGTGACCTATGTTGATTTATATAACTCATTCTTGAAATGAATAATCTTTCTAAAATAAAGAAACGTGATTGTTTTTCGAAGATGAATATAAGTATATATTCACACTGAAATGAATTGACAAGTTGAGGTGAAGTTTTGCGTACAGTAAAGGCATGAACTTGAATATAGAATATGATATTTAGATCCTGTTATTCTTTTTGGATGGGAATTTACGTTGGTGAAACCGAAGTAAACATCTATTATGTACATATTTTGAATGGCTAATGGTAGATTGAAAAATACTACTCGAAATTACTAGCTGATACTCTGTAGGTTTAACTCGTTGTGAACGGAGTTAATCTCTAGTCTCAACTCAAAATATGTTTTGATAAGCCATTGCGAAAGTTATAAATATCATAATCTATAAATACTAAGCAACATCGAGATACATATTAAAACATTCTGATTGACAACCGTGTTGAAATTGCGTCGTGAACTTATTTCTGTCTGACATGACCCAGAGGTGTCGTGGTGGGTGACGTTCATACAAACCTTCGTGGTTAATATAATCTCACAGTGTATTGATCTGATGGACTAAGACGTGAGAAATAAAATATGGTATCGTTTGTTGTTTTATTTTACTTACAACGATTCATACCTATCATTCATTTTTACGATGCATAAAACTACTAAAGATCTACTTTTACTCAATCTAATAAATCTCTGCTATCTGAGTATTTTTCTTCGAAATGTCTTCAGATGGAATATTACCGTGTAGTAACAGAACAGTACCTAGCTAAAGACCTTGCTTTTTTCTGTAAATCCATTTGTAAAATTCGTGTAGTTTCGTGTACTTAGAGGGCTATTCGCCGAAAATCGTGTACCTACTCAGAGGGCTATTCGACGAAAAAATTAATGAACTATCTCTCAGGCCATTCCAACTCGGTCATAAAACTCAAAATATAAGATGTTCATAATAGACAGGATAGTAAAATATTGCATTATTTAGTTATAAATATTTACTATCAATTTCTTTAACTGTTTGCTTATGAAATCAATCAATCATTTTTATTTGTTTATAAACACATAAGTAATCTCAATACGTTCATGAGTTACCCATTATAATCAAATAGTTTTATGAGATACGAAGAAGTTTTTGCTTTCAAATCCTAGAGCGATTCGGAAATAACATTTTTCGAAAACTTTTCTGAAATTATTTCGGAGCACAATTAATTTGGACGATGGATGATGCAGGAGAGTCGCTACCAAGGTAGGTGAATTCTAAAAAGGTTCCTTCCAAAGGTTCCATCCTCCTTTTAATACACACTTATCCAGGGAGAGGCGGAAGGGCTATTCTTGGCTGACCCTGCATGATTATACGGATTAAGGCTGAAATGAACAGAGCAGAAGTAATAGCTGGAGACTAATGATGGGAGAGATAGAACTACATTTTTTGTGATAAGAATGAATAAAGTTAAAGTTAAAACGTAGAACTCACACGACTGATGTAATTTAGTATCCGAAAACCTAGCACGGAAAGAGCATTTATAAATACTGGTAAATACAAACGTATTTCCTATTGATTTGTGCGCAATAATAGATTCTGCAGAACATTACGACGGATTTATTGCTCGTTTGCTTCAAATAAATTTTAACAGGAATCGCATACCTGTTTTTCCTTATAAATTTATTTATGGAGTAACTTTCACGGAAATTATGACTGATATAAATAACGGGGGAAAAGTGAATTTAATATGAATAAACACACTTTTTCTTTTTAATCTAAGAGAATTAAGAGAATTAATATAGTTATAATTTAGTTTCTTCGATTCGAAATACACAAAGGTAAACGGTACTTTTTTGTATTCAAAAAAGTTGTCTGTTGATAAATTCCTCTGATGTGTGTTCAATATTAAATAAATTATAAGGCGACCTTTATGGCTCTATTATGGTCCTGTTATGATAAATTCATAGATTTTTAAACGTCGCTACGCCTTGACAGTTTCCAATGTCGTAATTCCATCCTTATACCTCTACAGACAATCAATTGGAACCATTAATGAAATCAACAAGTGACACTTAATTTGACATATGGGTTAAACATTTTTCTACAGACAATGGCGGCGCCAGTCTAAATTATAATAATGCTATTATTAATTGAAGATTCGAGAATTCTAGACGAATCAATTATTGTAACAACGAAATTGATTTTTCCATTCAAAATGGAGGTTAATTGTTTAACCCAGGTTATATCGCATACTTTTATAGTTTTTTTCTTATTTTGTCAGACCTTATCGCCATTCATCTGTTTCGAAACGTCATATTATGGTAATAAAATTACCTACGTTATCACATAAGGTTTATGGTTTTTGAAATTGAACTCCTCGCGTGATATCGTAAAGTGCTGGCATCAATCTGTCTGGACTTCGTATGCTCTTTAAAAATCTGCTTCACATATTGAAACTGAAAACTTAAGCTGCTTATGTAGGTAAAATCTAGAACGAGATATAACTATATCATTACCTAGCTCTATCTCCTTCACAGCGACCAGGCATGCATCTTCCACGTCTATTTTGTAACTGCATTTAAAGATTAGGTTAACTTTGACGTCAAACATGCCCTACAAATCAGTCTGCCAATGGAACTTATATTTTTATAGATCGTATTCACATGCAGTTTTAATTAATTTTATCGTGTGGTTGGAATAAAAATGTAATTAATACTGTGGAAGAAGCTAGAAAACTCATTTGTGTAAAATAGTTTATTTAACGCTAAAAGATGCAACAAATACCCTTGAAAGTGAGTAACTAATCAATTTAAAATATAATCGATTAGGTAAATACTTCTACGTGAATCATTATGAATGCATCCAAGACATTCCTAGGATACCCCTCAGGTCTGTGATGCTGTGAAGTCTTTATAATACTATTGTAAGTTTAATTCGATGCTACATTGTAAATACGTTACTTTCGGTAATGTATTTATTCAAGTTGATTTATATGTGACTAAGCCCACTTTTTTATCTCTTGGCGAGATGAGGTCAAAGATAGGCAAAAACGTACGGACAAGGTATATTATAGTGGCAGTCTATAATCAAAACGTAGTCAATAGTTTAGCAAACAAGGCAGAGTTTCTTGCACAAAGCGAGGGAAATCAGAAACAGTTATTTTTTTCAGGATTACACAAAACAGAAATACCTACGAAATAGAAATACAGAAAATAGTTTGAAACTATTAGTACTTTCTTTATCAAATTATTGACTCTTCTCAAAAACTAAAATTTCTGGCAAATTTTCCTTTGATAATCTATTATTTAACCCTAATAGTTAGCGTAAAAGTCACTCTTTTATTATAACTACCCTCAAAACTATTTATTTTCCGACTCCCGCAGATCACGTATCACTCATTACGTGGCACGAGTATAGTTAACTATTTAAATATAGACGACCTGTTACCGCCCTGTGACGTCAACACTGACATTTGGGCCTTGGTCAGTTTAAACGAAGCCATTTCTAGTACACGGCCTTAGAAAAATTACGTTATATCTTATCATCGTGAAGGTTTTAGGCAATATGGTTTAGAAGACGTTGTTTTTGTTAGTAGTAGTCCGTTATGTTTGATTTGGGTTTTGAAAGTAATTAACTGCTTTGTGATATTATTTCTATTTCTCAGTGTTTAAGCGTAACATAATTTTATGGGTATAAAGTTTAATATATATTTGTAAATAATACTCACTTATTGTTTTTCGTTGCTGTAAACATAATTGTACTTATAGCGTTTTGAATAAACTACCAGTGTTTTTTTTTAGTTCTTCAGATATTGTTTAGTTAAGGATCGGCAATGACTTTTTTTTACTTCACCAATGTGTTTGAAAGATAAGCTTCCCTTTTCAAAAACGTTTAAAACCCTTACATCATTAGGGAGTCAAACATAAACACCAAAACATTTAAATTTACAGTACAAGCCTGATATAATTAAAACTGTCATTGTCCCGAGACATTCTCTTTTCAAACAATGCAACGCTCCCCACAAATTCATGCTAACGACAGACAGCGGGGCATCAAGGCAAGAAGTAATTACTTTACGATACTAATAAGTCCTTTCATGACTCAAATAAAGACCCAAATGTTTAATTATATATAACTTATACATAAGTCACTGAACCTGTATTCTTGGCGAATTAAACACGCAGGTGAATAAACTTGTGCGATACAAACACCCACTAACTAACTATACCTATATTTCCACTTTCGAATTGTAACTGTTTCACACACACATAAAGATAAAAAGGGAGAAATCGACAAAACTAGGTTAAAGTTGATAAAAACCGTTTTTATATCATAACGAGATATCTATCGATGATATTGGATTAGGGTTATAATGTTTAATATTTGTTTACATTTTCGTATCAATGATAAAGCATTCAGATTAATCTTGATTAATCGTATTTATTCATTTTCAAAGCTATGAGTCAGTCTCTCTTCAGACTCTACAATAATAATGTCTGTGTCTGTGTCTTAAACCATTATAACCATTTAAAGAAGTAAGAAGTCTACTACTTATCATAACACTGTCTTCTTCTATTTTTCTTTTAATATAATATGCGCCCCTGTAAATGTCTTCTGCACCTTAGCGCAAACTTTAACAAATAGACGCTAACGTTATATCTTACAAAGGAAGACAGCAGTTCATTTTTCCATCATCAGCACTAAAGTTCTTGGGGAAACAGTGTTTGTGGTCTATAATCTAATCAACAAAAATTCTATATTCGTGATTATCTTGGAATAAAATATTTGTATTTATTTATTTATTTAATGTTCACAGAACCAACAGCACTTATGACTATTAGAACAGGAAGAATTAGGTTAAATACATATTGCCAATAACAGGTTCACTATTTTTACACGGTAAAACTTTTTAGAGTAGGTAGAATTAAACAAACAAAAATACACCAAAGAATCAAATTAAACATACGAAATTTAGCATACAAGTAAAAATAATAATAATTAAAACAATAGATAAGCATTAATTAAGAATATTTTTTGATTTTAAAAATTAAAAAGAATATTTTTTGAAGGATAACTTTGCACTCGTTACTCACGCGTTTTTGTTATAATCGAAAAAAAAATACACTTTTATGAAAACATTATTTAAGTACTACAGTTTCCAGTACTAGTAAGTAAAACATAGCGTGTATAATAAGTTCCTATACAAGTTTTCCTCTTTTCTTATATTTCGTGTGCAAATATGTTTTCAGAGCCGCGCAGTCTGTCTGTAGAGTCGTATAAATTGAACGTCACGATAAATTCATTTTTACACTTTGGTTCATTAGGTTATTTTTTCTGGAATCATTCCCAGAATCCAGAAGTTTCCACGAAAAAAAGTACATTGAAAGATTTAAGCGGAAATTGGACGGTAGCAAAACCGTGTTAAATTTTCGCGAATCGGATAAATGAAACAATAAATAATTTTTAAAGCTGACTTTTGTGATCATTTTTTGGATTATTATACTAAATTATAAGTAGGTATTAATTTCCTAAGCAATATAAAGTGATAAATGCTTTTAAATCCGTGTTATTTTTTGTATGTCATATTAAATCACGAGTAGTACGTTTTTCCTATAGTTAATCAAATCTTAAATTATGTTCTACTTCTTTATTAGGTGTCTTTGTCTTTTGGGCAGAAATATCTTTTTATTTTGCATTTGACTAAATAGCTCAATATGTGCGGATATAACGGAAACATAGTTTGTATGAGAAACATGATATTTTTAT
Source organism: Stenoptilia bipunctidactyla (assembly GCA_944452665.1). Taxonomy (NCBI): domain Eukaryota; kingdom Metazoa; phylum Arthropoda; class Insecta; order Lepidoptera; family Pterophoridae; genus Stenoptilia; species Stenoptilia bipunctidactyla. The sequence continues at coordinate 7,804,642 of OX101728.1, read as the reverse complement.
TTCTCTTATTTAAACGACCAAAACATACCATTCGCATTACAAACGACAAAAAAACTAACTACCTAACATTACTGACAGACTTATAATTTTATCCTTGTATAATTTTTATTTTTGCACTAAAATATCTAAGGAGCTCTGAAAAAATATTCAAACTTCATGAGATCTTTATTGACGAGTGGGGGTTTATACGAGTTATGATACTGGCAACACAGTCTGGGCGTTCGAAATTTAAAAAAGTCGACTGCAAGTCTGCGAGACCGCACTTTGTCAAGTACCGTTAACGTCATCAGATCAGATATATTTATAACTCAATGGCGACACATTAGTTAGTACCTTTAAAAACAGGAGGTGCCCATGATTGTTTACATAGCACAGAACAATTTGTTATTTAATTTCATTCCAAATCCTGACAGCTTTATATTTATAGCAATAAAGTTTACGATATTGTGTGATTTATGGATCATATTGTAAAGCTTCGAAGATTGGTTAAGAAAAATAAAGACTAAAAGAAGTTTCTACATATCATCCTTAAATAATAATACTTTTAAATTACACAGAACCTATAAATCAACTATAATATATCAATATAGCATAATATCAAAATAAATAACGAGCGATTTCAGACATTACAATCTCTATTTATAATTTATGTTCAACAAGACCATCCTTGTAATTTACACATTAAAATATAGGTCAACCGTTGCCCCATACATCAAGCCGTCAATGACTTAAATGTTCCAGCCAACTCCAGAATATTGCTTTTGTCGACTTTCCAGAAATGGAACATCTTTGACGTTTCACCTAATTTAAATAGCTTGGTTTGTTTGGCTGCGACCAAATCACGCGACGTGTCTTATTTGATTTTCGTACTTTATTGTTGACACTTCGTACTGCGCCAAACCAAATTCAAATATTATTATTGTAGCCAAAATGGTCTTAGTACCTATTTATCGAAATTTATGATTTAGTGTTGTAAAATGCTAGAAGCATCCAGGCATTTTCGTTAAAATTTTACTTGAAGCGTAAGGCTTCGTTAAACAGTTTTTTGATGACATTCTGAATATACTTAAATTAAATCCTTATAAGTATTTCTTCAATCCTCTAAAGACTGAAATGAATAATTGTTATTGTTATTAATAATATTGAATTAATAATTAATAATTGTTGTTATGTTGATAAGAAAGTTTATTTTTTATAAAGAGTAATGTTCACGGTCCATACAGTCTCTGACCTGTGAAACTACTTTTTTTAGGTAAGTATGTGAATTAAATATTGCTATAAAGATGATATTACCATTGAAATGCTGCCTGTTAATAGCTAAACTATTGGTGCAGACTTGATTTCATTTCTTAGAAACAATATCGGGACTTTCATTTCAAGTGGATTATAGTACCTAGTAGTCTATTGAGTAACTTGAGAGAGTAAAATATTAAAATCCTTGCTGCGGTTTCTAATATGAGTAAATGATTTGGAATTAACCGAAAATGAGCTATTATTTGCATTATGTTGTTTTAATACATTTCATGAGTTGTCAAAAATCTGACAGGTCAGCTAAGAACATTATTCTTTGTAAACAAAGACATACAATGTAAATAAGTGATCAAATCGAGACTCAACAAAACCGATTATTTTTTATTAGTTAGTAACAATTAAATATGTGTGAACAGTGAACTTATTAAATTTAATATCTACACGTGTTAGTAATAACTTACTACTTAGTTTTAATGGCCAGCTTTCTGAAATCAATTACCTCATTATTCTAGTAGGTACCTATACTATTTTCCTGTTTCAGTACTTTTATCGAGCCGTTGCAAAAAAGTGTTTAATTAATAGGAGGATAAAATGTCGTTGCAATAGTAAAGTCTATCTATATCATGTAACTTTTGATCCCGTGGGAATTTCGGGGTAAAATAGCCTAGCCTATAACCTTCCTCAAGAGTTGGGCTATCAAATGCAAAAAGAATTTTTAAAATCCCACTTGTACTTTCTGAGATTAGCGCGTTCAAACAAACAAACAAAAAACGAACTCTTCAGCTTTATATATTAGTACAGATTTATTAAACTGAAGTGCTTTTTCGACCGCGCGAACCTTCGAAACTACCAGTTGCATTTGATTTGGGGAAAATAATAATTATAACAATACAGGATGAAACGCTAGGCGCTTACCTAAAACCGTATTAATTTCCTGGCAAATTTTATAATTTAATGCAGTAAAATGACAGTTCCAGGGTGCCCACTGTAGGGAAGAAAAAAAACCCGTTGAAGTGAACGAATGATTTAAAAAAAATATAATATCTTAATGACAAAGGAAAAAAAATTGAACTCACAAAATATTTTATACTTTAATTTTCTTACTTCTAGAGTGGAGATGCTTTACGTCAGTTACTTTTTCGTTGTCTTAAAAAAATTTCAATTTCAAACAACTGATTTTGGTATTAATTATTTTCATTAAAGTTAATATGAAGATAAAGTACGCACCTCAAATTCACGTATTCATGCATTGCGTTAAATTTTTATTCTAAACGAATGAAAAAGTACCATTCAATTTCGATCATTCTCATTCAGGACGTTACGAAGATTTTTACTGGTGTCATTATTTTTCAGTTTGACATTTCGATCTGTCAGATTACTGCATTTACTTTACCTATTTATTGTGATGATCTATTTAAGCGACTAAGCCTTACCTAATAAAGTTTAGGAAGCACTCTTAGATAAAGATTGAGAATAAATGTGTGTTTCGGAATTTATAATACTAGGTAAATATATAAAAAGAAAAACTTTCTAAGTAGACTTCAGGGCATTTGCGTCTTTTTACACCTTTGTGTAAAGTTTTCTTTTCTGCGTTTAGTATTTTCGCGCAGTTAGATAAATATTTACTGTGTCTTCATCTCCGTGCCAACAAAATGTCTAGTCTACTAGCATCAAAATAATTTAGTTTACTGTAGATTAATATATGTTTTATAAACCTAAAGTTTAAATAAAAAAAATGACCGCTACTCGTTTTAAATCTTAAGTTTATCATATTTTTAATATAAAATTTATCTATTGTATCAATGTTAATGTATACACAAATAATTAAGTAGCAGACTTAATGCCAAAAAGTTAACATTCTTCAACCCAGTGCTATTAGCTAGTATAATTACCTAGGTATCTTGATAAAAAACGTATTTTAATTTAATTTGCTTCAAATATCTAGATAAACTACGTATTAGATCTTATTTTTTATATCTATTTCATTCTGCGTAAATTTTTAAGAACGAGTCTTTTGGGTTTTTAAATTTTTATTTCTATTCTGATATGTCACGTTTATACATAAATTCAAGGTTATCAATACTTAGCAACAGAAGTATAGAGCCGGCTCGATTCGAAATTCGAATCAACGTTTCATGTATCTGGATTCGTTTCTTTCATTTAAATATAAACGTTTGCATAGTAACACATGTTTAAAATAAACGGATGCCTAGTAACAAATGGTTAAAATAAAGATAAAAGAGTTAATGATCGCGTAACTGTAGCAAATTCTTACAATGGAGTCTTGGCAACAGTTGTATCTACATAAACTATGGCTTATGTAACATAGTTCAAGCGTGTTTTAAAAGTGATTATTTTTTATCTTTTTATAATGAAGTTGAGTAGTACAGTCACGTCTGATAAGATGTATACATTTTCATTGAAATTTTAACCTTATCACAAGCGAATAAGTTGCGAAGTGTGTACGTAGTAATGCGTGTGACTGTACATTTAAAACTTTTGAACTCCTCTTCTTGCCAACGTAGCAACTGATCTGTGTTTACTACTAAAAAGTATTTCGATTAATTTCAAACTGTTAAAACTCTTCTAGTTGCCAACAATTTCAAGCTTTGATAAACTTATAACTAAACTACTGAAACTTGGATGAGAAATCTATAATTACCTATTATCATTAATGTAAACCAATATTGAAGCATATCAATTTAACGTTTATGGTTTCTTAGAATTTCCCTATGACGTAGTAGAGTCAGGCGAAAGTGGGTTTTGACCCATTTTATCTCCAGTACATACCTGTTTGACGTCAAAGCTCGAAAAAACTCACTGCTGTTATGTTTCATTATGCAATCTCTTTAAATAAGTCGGGTTATGTTTGTATTTAAAAGAACGAGGTTTTATTTCACTTGAAATGCACTGGTTAATATAGAAGGTTCTTAAAAGATAACGTAAGTAGGTACTTACATATTAATTGTGTAATCGAGTACTTATTATATGAATGTTACAAGTTATGTAAAAATATTTCTTGTCTTTTAGAATAAAAGGAGAAATTCTTTCGTGCCACAAACAAACTACTAAGTAATTATTACATATTTTTTATTTATTTTGAAACTTGAGAAATAACTGGCGAATTGAACTAAAAAGAAAATAAAACTAATAAGAAACTTCTTTTTTGTATAGATATTTATTTTCTGTGCTTTCATCTTCGACCTCATCGTCACTTACCATAAAAAATAAAAAAATAAATTATACAAAGATTGAATAAGAAAGGGTAGTAGGTATTCGATAGTGGAGGTTATAAGGAATTTTGTGTGTGAACTAGGGGAAAAAATAAGAAGTCCTACTTTTTTTTATATTCAAACTCTGAGACAAGTCAACAAATTTAATTCAAAAAATTCAAAATTCAAAAAGTTTTATCCATCTTAGGAATTTCACAAAACACTTGATGAAGTCAGTCATCACATACTTCGGCTTTAACTAGTTGTTGATAGTTGTTAAATAAGATATTACAGTAGACCAAGAGACAAAAAAAGCCGGCGGAAAAAAACTCTTGGCACTCTTTTTCAGTCAGAATTATCAAATTAATACAAATAGGTACAGTACAAATTGACCGTGACATGAAAAAAAACAAACACAAGACAGCTAATTGTGAGAGCCAATGTCATGCCACAACCAAATTGCTTACATAGCAGATGCAATGAGCTATGGACGCACAATACGAACACGACATACTGGGACCAGAGTATTTGAACAAGAATGGAATAAAATAGTCATAGTATCATTAGCAAAACGACCTGGCACCGCTAGCAGCACCCGTTCACGAGTTAACGCAAGCACCAGCCTTCACCCTCCTCAACCATATTTTAGGGAAGAGGGTGACCCGATACCCGACGCTACCACTAGCCATGCCGCCTGAGGGAGCAAGACGTTCTTGCTGTTGTCTTGACAAGAAAATAAGTGAGTGGGACAGTCACCAGCATGTCATATATATACTGCACAGCCAAGCCGTAAACAAAATTATTAAGTAATTGGAAACTTTTAGAAATATCCTGTTGTGCTTAATTTTATCATCTAAGTAATCTTTAGTTTTATAATAAGCTTTTCGAGATAGAGTGTTTTTAATGATTGATTTAAATTTATTGAATGGCAGGGATTGAATTGACTTTGGAATTCTGTTATATATACGTATTGACATTCCAATAAATGATTTGCTGCTTTTAGCCAGCCTTAATTTAGGAAACGCTAACTTATGGTCGTTCCTAGTTCTTACAGAGTAATTTGTATCATGATTATCTTTCCTAGTTTTAAATTTATTACTATTCTTATAAATATACATAATGTTTTCATAAATATATTGTGATGCAAGGGTCAAGATACCAATCTCTTTAAACTTTTCTCGAAGAGATTCTCTGTTTCCAAGTTTATACATTCCACGAATAGCCCTTTTCTGGAGTGTAAATATCGTGTCAATATCTGCGGCATTGCCCCAAAGTAGGATGCCATAGGACATTATACTATGAAAATAACTAAAATATACCAGCTTCGCTGTATTAACATAAGTCAATGAGCGAATTTTCTTTACCGCGAACGCTGCAGAACTAAGTCTACTCGCTAGTTGTGAGATATGGGCGCCCCATTGCAATTTAGAATCTAAGGTAATTCCAAGAAAAACAGTGTTATCTACTAGATTCAATCTGTTCCCATTAATCCGCAAATCAGACTCAACTTGTTTTACATTTGGTGCAGAGAATTTTATACATTTAGTTTTTTTATCATTGAAAGCTAGATTATTTATATTGAACCACTGAACAACATTTGCGAGAGCATTGTTTACATCGTCGTAGTTTATTTTCTGTCTTATCATTTTAAAAATTAATGATGTGTCGTCAGCAAACAATACAATCTCGTGATTATTGCCTACCATATAGGGTAGATCATTTATATAGATTAGAAACAGAAATGGGCCCAGAATTGATCCTTGAGGCACTCCCATTCTCACAACCGACCCAGCCGACCTTTTCCGGTTTACCTCAACCTTCTGAATTCTATCACTTAGATATGAATTCAAAAGTTTGAGTTCAGTGCCTTTGATGCCATAGTGTTGGAGTTTCCTGATGAGAGTGTCATGCTGAACACAGTCAAATGCCTTAGATAGGTCACAAAATACACCTAGGGCATCCTGTGACCTCTCCCAGGCACCAGTGATTATTTCAAATAGTTCAACACCAGCATCAGTTGTTGAACGGCCCTTTGTGAATCCAAATTGTTTATTATGAAGTAAATTGTTATAGGTGAAATGGGCCAAGAGTTGATTAAGAATAATTTTTTCAAAAATTTTACTACAAGTAGGTAGAATTGAAATTGGTCTAAAATTAGTAGGGTCTGTAGTGCTACCCGACTTAAATAAAGAAATAACCTTACTATGCTTCATTAAATCAGGAAACTCCCCACTAATAATACAGTTGTTAAATATTTCAACAAGGCAAGGAGCTATTACATCTATAATAGAATTTAATATTTCAACAGATATGCCCCAGAGATCAGTTGTCTTTTTAATATCAATTGTCTTAAATGTTTTAATAATATCCCCGGTGTCTATGGGTTGGAACTTGAAAGACACCTTGCACTCACTCACATGATTTTTGAGCAATGATTCAGCCGCCACAGGTGATGAGTTTAATGATTTAGTAGTTGAAACTGGAATGTCAGCAAAACAGCTCTCAAATGCTGTCGCAACATTTTCATCTGCTTTAATTATTGTATTGTCAATAACAAGCTTAAACTCACTATTGCGATTCTTAACTTTCCCAGTTTCCTTATTAATTATATTCCAAGTAGTCTTAGTCTTATTAGCACTATTTTTAATCTTATTACCTAAATACATTGATTTGGCTGCGGCACAAACTTTTTTAAATAACTTTGAGTACGTTCTGACATAGTTGCAAAAGGTGTCATTTTTGTTATATGATTTCTCATGATAGAGATCATATAGGTGCTTTCTACTGATATGTATACCTGTGGTAGCCCAATCACTAAATGATTTACACTGGTTTAGTTTAATATAATAATACTACAAATTTAATATAATAATAATAATAAAATTTGAACCTTGTAAGCCATCATGCCTAGCACTGCAAAATAAAATACTATTAAATGCCTAACATCTCTTCACATATTAAAAAGGATGCGGTAAATCTTCACTATATTGTATAGTGTATACTGACCCTTAAAGATTGTAGAGAGATCTCATAAAAGACATCACAGAACCTAAAAACGTCACATAAACCGCTACCAAGCAGTTTCAGTTGGTCGCATGCACTTGGCGACTTCTCAAATACATACGTAAGAGCAAATTATTTTGAGACAACTAATATGAATACTGTTTTCCGCTTTTTTGTCATGAAAAATAGTAAACACTAAAGCAAAAAATAATAACAACCGCGTTGGTAAACAACGTCTTTTTTATAGTATTTATGTGATTCGTAAAAGCTTGTTTAAAAGGTGAGTTTGCAAAGAAAATGGCGGATAGTTTGAACATGTGTTGTTATGGCAAAATTGCCACTACCTTGGCAATTATCGTTGTCTTGTATGGGTTGTATTTCTATGAGCATACTTTCATCTCGGCACAAGATAATGCAGCAAAGGTTTTTATCAATTTTATTCTAAACATACCAGTTAGGCTAATAAAGGGTTAAAGATTTTCGCTTCTTTTATATTTGGTACTTGTATCCATGCAGATGGTTTAAGTCTGAAAGCTTTTTTAAATTCAAAAGTTTGGTAGGTACAGTCACGTGTAATAAGATGTATACACGTCGCAACGTATTCGGTTGTGATAAGGTTCAAATTCCAACGAACATGTATACATCTTATTAGACGTGACTGCACACCTGGAGATTTTTAGGGGGTCGGTCCCACCCTCTGCCGGATCATTGCCAGGACGTGATTGCACGTTTTCCTCCAGCAAAAAAAAGTGGTATTACCTAGCATTGACCGAAAAGTTTGGTTCAATTTAGATCAAAATATTCCTAAACTGGGTCAAATTTGAATCAAATTCGAAATTTAACTCTTACAGCTAAGGCATTATCCACTAGATGTCAAGGTCCTGTGACTGTAATTTTTAGATGATCAGGTGCTTTAATTAACTTAATAAATACTTGAGCAAAGAATTTTATTGAAAAAATTACATCATATAGGACACCATCATATTTTCCGTTAACCTTATTGACTAAAAAACACAAACACATATCTATGAACAAATCTAAAAATAGCTCTACATATATTACAAACTCAAGACAAGTTTTTCCATTTAAGGAAGACACCAGGAGGTCTATTTTGTAAATCGAAACGATAGACGAAAGACGGATATCGCTCTTCGTTTTTACGAAATGCTATTCCGTGGGGCTTGCGTATCGTTTGCGGATACGAAATACGAAACGAAACACGAAATCATTCAATTTTTGACGTATTGTGCTATTCTGTGAACCAATTGGCAGAACGTCTTTCGTCGGTTTGACATGTCTCTATTCGTAATTTAATCTCAATTTAACGATATCAAAGTGGTTGTCGTTTTTGCTTCGTGAGTAAGCAATATATTTTTTTTATTCATGTGTTCTTTTGAATTTAGTATAGAATTAGATTTTGGTGAATTATAGTAACATCATAATGGCTAATTTCATTCTGGCTGACCTAATTGAAGCTGAAGAGCACCGAGAACGCCGGCGTCTCAGACAGCGAATGCGGTTGGCGTTTTTACCTTAATTTATTTCATTTTCTTTATGACAAAATGTTTGCAACTTTTATTCGAGAACGTTGTATGAAAATGAAAAGATATTTGGGGGGGAAATGCCGTAATCGCCACGCTTAGCAGGCGGGTTGGCGATCGCAGTGTGATGTTAATATACACAAAAGGACGCTGCTGCCCGTCCTCTGGTTTGACCCTTTAGTCGACTCTTACGACACCCACGGGAAGAGATGGGGTAGCGCTATTCTTAAGGCGAAGCCACACGCCACCTTGGGGGAGGCCTATGTCCAGCAGTGGACGTCTACAGGCTGTGGATGTATGTATGTGGATGAAAAGATATTATATTTGGTATGCCACAGGAGAAATGATCAAGAAGTTATGTTAGTTGATTTTTATATTAAAATGTTTATTATATTTGACAATGAAATTTTATTTTATAATTATATTTTAGCCCAGAAACAATACTACAAGTAAATACTATCTATGATGAGATGGAAAGATGATGAGGTTCAAGAAACCCCACAAATTGGTGACTGTCAGAATGGTCTATCTGATGATGATAGGCAGCAATTTATAGGAGCCATTCCAATGTTAAATACGAGTGAATACCATCCATTCTGCAGTCACACAAATTGCAGGCCGTATGTAGGTATGTGGGAACTCAATATTAAAACAAAATTATAAATTTCTTCAGTTTATTTATTCAACCCCATTACGTGAGCCAAATGAGTATTTCCATACATACTAGCAGCGAAGCCCGGTGTTGCCCGGGTCATACATCACACACTTAATAGCTATAAAATACAAAAATCAGTTACAATTTTCAGTGTTTAAGGTATTTGGGTACATAATAGCTACCTACTCAAAGTACTAAACAATATTACGACTGATAAATCTTCACTACACCACCGAATTAAATGTTAAAAATTAATCAAAAAAATATTAGTACTTATAGAGGTAGGTATAGAGAAACCAATTAAACCACGTTCACTCCCTTATTTGCCGTAGCACCATCACTAATTCCCGTAGGGCGCTTGTAATATCCCCTAGCTCCCTACGGATGCCTGCAAGCTCAGCATTCTTTTGTCTTTCTGACTCCAGCAAATCTTGGAGCTGGTACACAACTAGTGGCCGAGGCTGAGCGCCTGCATGCTGCAGCCGCTTTTTTTGCGGTCAGCCCATACCTTGTCAGCAAAAGAAATTTGTTAGCTTCATGCTATCATGCAATATGCGTTAGCAAGCATTTCATTAATTTAGGCAACAAAACTTACTTTTTGCCACCGGGTCACCGTTTTTATGGCCCCATCAGTGGAATTTAGTGCGGATGCAAGATCCGCCCAAAGTGCTTTGGCACGGACCCTACCCTCCACACTTTAAATCAGCCGCCCTCGCAGGAAATCACTGTGCTCCTGCATAAACTGCAAGAGCATTTGCAATTGCTCCCTCGTGGCAGAGCTCATTATAAATATTAAGGAGGTAATTAAATGAAAATGAAATGAAATGAAAACTTTTTATTCGCAGTAGGTAATTTTATACACTTTACGAACGTCAAATGAGGGCGGCGCGGGTCCGGACGACATGACGAATCCTGGGGGAGGCCTCCGTCGAGAAGTGTACGTCTTTCGGCTTATGAAGATAATGATCGCCCATTATCCACCAATGTCTTGGTGTTGTCAACTACTACTTCTTCATATATATATTTTTGTACCAATCTCTTTAAACTTTTCTCTTAGAGATTCTCTATTTCCAAGTTTATACATTCCACGAATAGCCCTTTGCTGCAGTGTAAATATCGTGTCAATGTCTGCGGCATTGCCCCAAAGTAGGATGCCGTAGGACATTATACTATGAAAATAACTATAATATACGAGCTTTGCCGTATTAACATCAGTCAATGAGCGAATTTTCTTTGCCGCGACGCTGCAGAACTAAGTCTACTCGCTAGCTGTGAGATATGGGCGCCCCATTGCAATTTAGAATCTAAGGTAATTCCAAGAAAAACAGTGTTATCTACTAGATTCTTATTTACTTAATAGGTAAGTAAATAATTTGAAAGAAAATATTTGCAAGTGTCAAAACAAAATTGGCTGGTTAGTTGAATGATTGACAAATGTGATTTTTTATTAAGAGGCAAAGGCAAAATTCAACCTACGATTTTACATATTTTTTAACTTTTAATTCATAAAACAATAAAAACCACTGAAGAAAAACACGTCGTTCAGATATTTAACGCCCTTCTAACTGTATTGTGTGAAATTACTATGTAAAAACACATAAATTATGAACTGATGGTTTTTTGATTGATAACTTACCTCGTCTGTAAAACCCTAAGTTATTTAATTCAGTCCGCCAATGGGTCTATAATTTGTCTATGGATCCGAAAAACGTTGAACGATACGAAAGCCGCACAGAATAGCACTTTTGCACTACTCACGTATCGTATACGTCGTACGTCTTTCGTCCTTCTTTCGATTTACAAAATAGGCCTCCAGCTCAATAAACAGTTGTATAAAATACTTCATTTTAAAACTTTTTTAGTTGAGTCACTTAAAAGAACAAAACAATACAAAACAATTTGACATTTTGCTAGCCTTTCTTGTTGCAGTTGTAGAATTGTCTCCGCTAATTTTATAATTATAGTGTGCACTTCAAGGTTCGTACAGTCACGTATAATAATATGTATACATTTTCATTGAACTTTGAACCTTATAACAACCAAATAAGTGGCTTAGTGTATGCATTTTATTAGCAGTGCCTGTACAGCACAAAGTGTCTGTTTGGTGAGTCATTTGACTTGCGTTGCGTTGTATTGTAACTGAATTGACTTTGAACCAAATTCATAATCATTATATTCTGGTGCTTACACAATTTATTAACTACAATTTGTTCTAAGCGGCTACATGTCTACGTAAATCCTGAGGCCGTGAGAACATAGGAATGCAATCTTATGTTAACAAGCTGTTTCATGCGGGTTCACCCGCGGGAATATCAGGATATGAAGCCTTCCAGACTGTACGTTATCACCATGCCAAATTTCATCTAAATCCGTGAAGCCGTTCTGCCGTGATTAAATAAATAATAAATAAAATCCCCAGACAATCACACCAACTATGTAGCCTCAAAGTAAGCGAAGCTTGTGTCATGAGATACCACATAGCGAACTAGGTACAGTCTGCAACAGAATTATGTATACCACCCAGTCTCCAGCACAGATACAACGCGTATGCATATTTCATGTGTGCGGGAGACTGAGTGGTATACATAATTCTATTGCAGACTGTACATGTAGAACCTAGAATATAAAGACATAGGTATAAAGATAAACACCCAGACACGGAACATTTTTTTTTCTTGTTTTTGCGGGAATTGTACCCGCAACCACTGGCGTCTGAGACAGATAGGTAAACCCATCGTCAAAGTGGTCGTCTAATTTAAGGAATTTGCATCTTATGTTTTACAAGCTGTTTCGTGCGGTTTTACCCGCGCATTTTCTAACCCCGCGGGAATATCAGGATAAAAAGTAACCTATGTGCTATACAAAGCTGTACACTATCAATATGCCGAATTTCATCTAAATCCGTTGAGCCGTTCTGCCGTAATTGAGGAACAAACATCCATACATCCAAACTTTCACTTTTATAATATTATTGAGAAGTAAGATAAGATTCTAGACTGTTGTACTTATTATCTGAAACCAAATTTTGGCTCAACCCGTCGAGTTGTTTCAAAATGAAACAGTACCTAGTAACAAACGTTCACTAAGTCATCTTATACCTATCTACTTAGGTATATTTAAAAATAAAAAGAAAATGTTTAATTTCTAACCTAACTTAAGGAAATAATATTTTTACGTGACTCTTATTTATTGAATTCTTTGACAAAATTTGTTTATGTACAGTCACATCTAATAATATGTATACATTTTCATAGGAATTTAAACCTTATCACAACCGAGTAAGTTGCGAAGTATGTACATATTAATGCACGTGACTGTACCTAATTATTAAAAAAGTTACGATACCATTGTCACATATTTTCTGTTTCATATAAAAAAAACGATATGCTCATAGAGTATATAAATACCTATAGATATTTATTTCTTAACAATTTGGGCCCCTTTCTTCCAAACACATCTTCATTTGAGTTTTTAACGTATAAATGCAACTTTTTACAACAAAGAAGCCCTGTATTTAGTAACCGTTGCTGCGTTTTTTTTATTTTGTACACCTACGAACAGAATACAGCTTGCGTCGTTCCCTGTGACAGCTGTCATTGTAACATGCGGGCTGACATAATGCAGGGGTCCAACTCTCGATCTTTTTTCAAAAACCGTCGCCATGGCAACCGAAAAACAGATTGCTATGGTCTATTAAATAAGTGTTGCGTTTAGAATTAATATTGAATAAAGAAATCCACTACTGCACGGCTACTGATTATTATATTAAAAATATTTGATAGATAAAACCTACTTATCTAATAATTTGTTGCCATAGCAACAGCAATACTAGTTTTATCTACCTCAAGAAGGACCCAGTATAAGGACGAACTGTAACCGTACACGTGCTATCAAAAGTTTATCTTAACTTGTATGTTCTTTAAGTTATTCAATGATTGATGGCATTGTTCAGTGTAGGTACACAGCTTGGCTAGCTTAGGGTCAAGACTCGCAGACGCGGGTGTTGCCCTTGAGTTTTTTCGACGCGTGAATAGTCCCGTCTGCCGAGCCGCCGGATGTCTGACTACCTGGTAACCGCTCGCTTGGATAAATTCTTGTTTTAAATTTTGTTATAATTTTTTTCAACATTCCTACCTTTTAGAACAGCGTAAAGTAGTTTGAATTATTTAACGTAAAGTCCGTTTACTTCAGATAGGTACTTATTGTATTTAATTAAGTATCTACTTAAGTATGTAAGAGAGGGTTAAGAGAGGTACTGACAATCTCTTCCAGGGTTGTCAGGCCGCCTATTGTGCACTTTACCTATAATTGTTAATAAAATTATGTCTTATTCCATGGGTACAATGAAGAATAAATAAATAAATAAAATATGTAGTACCTACCTACTTATTACTTTTTATTAGTGAAATGATGGCAAATAGTTTTTTTTTATAGTTTTTTTTTTTATAAGCGACCATGAATATTTTAAAAATATAAGAAATACAGTTGTCATGTAACATGTGATCATATTATTTTATTACATGTATGTAATAAAATACTATGATCACCTACTACACTTATTTACCTGTTTACTCAAAACCAGACAGCACGCGACGACGTTGCATGCACTACAGAAATCTATAACGCTTTGCTTCCCCCATTCTTTGTCTCGCTCTAGCGCAATTTGAAATCTACAAACGTTATATCTCTATCTCTTTTACACCATCAATTGGACACTTGCATGCAAGCAGAGCTAGCAGTCGCGTTCAATGCTAGAGTTGGTTGTACGTTCCTTATGTCTGAACCACACAGTTCTAAGTCCGCTGCCAAGCCAGCTAAACCAAAATGGACAGAACAAGAAAGCTTAGATCTCATGAACTGTTACAAACAATATCCATGCCTATGGAACGTTCGATCCCTTTTTTATGCGAAACAATCAGCCAGAAACCGCGCTTATAATGAAATGTTGTCAAAGTTGAAAGGGCCGAAAGTGAAAACTATATTCGATATAAAAGAGAAAATAAGAAGTTTGAGATCAACGTATCATTCAGAACAGAAAAAGGTACAAAAAGCAAGAGATCTTGGACGAAACTATTCTATATCTCATTTAACTTGGCTTGAACCCATGCGTGAAATAATGTCGTCAATTAATGAGGAGGTAAGTTAAAACATATATGTTTTCGGTGGCACGGTAATCCTGTAATCGTGTCTGTCGTTAAACGCAGGCAGATGTACAATTTTTAACCGTCGCGTCGACCCAAAAAACTTCTCTTTGAGTGCGTGTTTGTGTAGGTATGTGTAATAATTGTACGAAGTTGGTTATCAGCTTGGACTCAGAATCAAGACAGGTTCTTCTTCAAGAGTTCACCTTCTTGTTCTAGAAGATGAACTCTTTTCAACGATATATCACTCATGTCTATTGAAGCGGGCACCAGATCTCATACAAAGTTACGCATCGTCCTTTACTCTGTTGGCGGCTTCTATGATTTATTATTGTTTATGTGGTGGGCCCAGGGACGAATTTTCCTAAATTTTTATTAAAAAAATTTCACTTCTAAGCAGCTTTTGATTCAAGAGCTGATTACCTCATTATGTACTTGGACTTTTAAAACATAGGCATTGCTTATGTTATAATGGGTTAATTTAATGTTATCTTACTAATATTGAGTTTGACGAAGGTTTGGATGGATGTTTGGATGGATATTTGGATGTATGGGTGTTTGTTTCTTAATCAAGGCAGAACGGCTCAACGGATTTGGATGAAATTTGACGTAGTGATAGCCTGGGATAGCATATAGGCTCGATATACCCGCGAGATAAGAATATTTTATTAGACGACCTCCTTGGAACTTTGGTCAAATAACGATTATAAGAGGCCTTTGGTTTCGGTCCTAGCAGGGCTGGCTTAGGTCCAATTGTGTATTTGTGTATAGTTAAAATTCCGGTAACTTTAAAAACAACGTCCCTATCATATGTTTTAAAATTACAGATGGAAGAGGACCCTTATCCTGAAGAAATTCAAGGAGAAACTTCCAAAGACACAGTAGATTTTAGAATTGAATTTGAAGATAAACCAGACAAAGACGATTTGATAATAAGCAATACTGAATCACCAAGTTTGCAAAACAAAAATTGCTGTGAAGTAAGTCAAAGTACTCAAGAACATCATGAAAATCTTGATGTTAGGAAGGACGAGTTCCATTTATTTGCCACTAGCGACCCGCCCCGGCTTTGCACGGGTGCAATGCTGATACACGCTCTTGCCGCACCGGGCGGCCGGCCGGTACCGCCGCAAACGCTACGTCCCGCAATTTTTAAATCTGTAATATCTTCGAAAATATTCACTTAAATCATACGGTGTAAAGGGCCATATGGATCTATATTAAATGAACAATGTATTCAAGGTATTTAATTGGTTAAGGATTAATGCTGTATTGGTTAAAATTGCTTCGAAAATTAGCCATTATTTGTCGTAAAAAGTAAATGACAAAAAAAAGTTATTGTGGGTTATCCATAAGAGATAGACATATACCATCAGGGACTTTTCTGTAGACCTTTTCAATGTGTACAATACTTAGTACATTATTTTGATAAAACTCGTAGGGTTCAGCCTGCGTTTGCAATGTAAGCGGAAAAAATGTAATTATTTACGACATCACATTAGAAACCTCAAAAATAACTGTACTTCTCCACTATTTAATGGATGTTATTGTACATATAAACCTTCCTCTTGAATCACTCTATCTATTAAAGAAAACCGCATCAAAATCCGTTGCGTAGTTTCAAAGATTTAAGCATACAAAGGGACATAGGGACAGAGAAAGCGACTTTGTTTTATACTATGTAGTGATTAATATTGCAGAGCAATTAAGGCAGATGCCTCTTAAAAAGGCTTTAGAAATGCAAGTAGAAATACAGCAGTTGGTCACAAAGGCAAGAATATCTTTGATCAGAGAAGAACAGGCAGAACCGGGAAACTATTCTATTTATGCATGGTGATAAATAGAAAGTTGGAGCTGAATGCTATCCACCTTACTACAAAAAAGTAAGATACCTGTTCAACGATAGTTTAGTAACTGAAGTCCTAGTAAAAAAACATTAAACTAGGGTTAGACGCCTGACTTTTTTGTAGTAAGGTGGTTTATTTTTGATATGACTGATTTTTGGAATGTGTACTTTAATTAACAAGAAATAAACTAATTTTTATTAAAGTAATTTCTTATTAATAAAGTTCACATAGTGTATGATAAGAAGGCATTTAATTATTTTTTAACAAATATCATAGAATAGAGATTTATGTATGGAGTATTAAAAGTACGAAAAATAATGGCGGTTTTAAGAGAAAATGACACGGCACTCAACTTCGATATGCATACGTTTTGTAAATTTTATACGTCATTGAAGTAGACTTTTTTCTGTGTGGATTAAACAATAAATAAACATTGAACAGGATTGAAATAGCTATAAAGCATTTTTAATTAATATTAGACTTTAATTTGTAACGGCTAAAATTGGACCTTATTTATTTACAGATAAACATTTAGTTCGTACATTACACCGCAAATTATCTTAAAATAGAACGAAGCAAGTTAACAGAATATTTTCTTACCGACTTTCAACAGACGAACGGTTATCTAGGCATAGTATCAATCAGTTTGGGAATTTAGGCACATACCTCCACGACTTTATTAGTACGATGAGATAACAGCATGGAAAACTGCGTAGTAAACTACTTCAATACTTAGTTTAATAGAATGGCGCATAATTTAGTCCACGTATGATTTTAAGATACAGCATTTAGAAATTGTGTTCTGGCTGATTAGTGAAGAGTCAAACTAATCCACGCTATACAATTTGCGATGGCGATCATAAATCTAAAATTAAAACTGACATTCTAACACTTGTACAATTTAAAATGAAGTTTTCACGTGGCACTTAAAATGTTTGACGCAAACTCATTATTCAATAAAAATGCATGGAGAATTCGACATTAAACATTCGTAGATAGAAATCACAATCGCATTGCTATTTTGAAAGCAATTGTAAATTTTATGATCAATATGTTTTAAATAGCACTAAAACAATTGATTTCGAGTGCCAATCAATGCTATAATTAGAATTAAAGTACTTTATTCCAAGAACATAATCCTAATCACAATTCATATCGTGAAACAACCTTTGGGGAAGAACCGAACTGACGATTATTCTGTTATCAGTTGATTGTGAGTATAAAATTGATTATATCTACAATAAATTTGACTGAAATAGAGATAAAATCGATAGGTATTACTATTAATAAGTGTGATATATTAACAGAAGACTGCAATATTATCCTTGTATATGAGCCTGTTGCATTGGAAACACCTACTACTTCTTAACACAATCTTAGCTAAGCTGTGGAGAATATGCAGAAAAAATAATTCGATGGCTTCCTTAGCGCACCAGACTTGGGTGATATTCGGACCAAATTGAGAAAAAAACTTTCCTAAATAAAATATAAAATTCATAACTTATAAAGGACTAGCCACCGCGCGCGGTTTTACCTGCGTAACTTTTGATCCCGTGGGAATTTCGGGATAAAATATAGCCTATGACCTTCCTCAAGAGTTGGGCTATCAAATGCAAAAAGAATTTTTCAAATCCCACTTGTAGTTTCTGAGATTAGCGCGTTCAAACAAACAAATAAACAAACTCTTCAGCTTTATATATTAGTAAGATATCATCTTATCTTACTTCTTACTATTAAAACTAGCTGTTTCGCGCGGTTTTCCCCGCGCCATTTCAAATCCCGCGGGAATATCGAGATATAAAGTATTCGCCTATTCGCCATTCCAGACTGTAAACTATCACTATGCCAAATTTCATCCAAATCCATTAAGCCGTTTTGCCATGATAGAGTAACAAACATCCAGACATGCATACATCCATCCAAACTTTCACATTTATAATATACAAAACTTTTGTTTGCTTTTATTCGATAGATGTCGCTGTATGTCGATTAAATCACGATATAATATATATCAATTGATTATTTCCTGTCTTCCGAACTAAAAATTTTGGAGATTAATGTTTACTCTGGCAACACGTAGCGAAAAACTACAATTCAGAATAATTTAGATTGTTTCCCAAAGTGGCAAACTCATTTAAAGTTGAGTAACTTGTTCATTAAAATATATTACTCAAATTAACACTATAGTTCGGCCGTTCAGAGAATGCGTTCCTGACACCTATCAGTTAGTCACGACTAGTGATGGGTACAACATAACACTGAGTTCGTTACCGTTCCTCCAAAATGAAACGCCGCGTTATTTTTAAGATTATTTTCGTTTTAAATTGGCGGGATCATTTAAAATTTATATTTTAGTAATTTAAGTGGAAACCAAAAAAAGGTAATATAAATATAATAAAATTGTTTTATTTATTTTTGTTACAAAGTTACAATCTGTATTTCTATGCAATAAAGTACATTGAATTGAATGTGCGTACAGAATATTAACCAGACTCCGATTCGCTTGAGGAGGTAGTGTCTTCATCATCACCTTCGCCTACATGTATAATTATTTTATTATCAATAACAGAATCAATCCTGATATCTCGGTCAAAATGTTAAATGTAATCAGGTTTTTAGTCTTTCAACAACCCTTGCCCAGTCATCTCTAGTGACCTCCCCCGCAGACTTCTTTTAATAGGGTCATCATCTTTTTCGTGCTGAATGGCGGGGAAGTATAGTGGCGGGCGGCGTAACCTTTTATTTGAGCCCAGATAAGCTCAATCGCGTTATATTGGCAATGATACGATGGAATTCTTAGAACGCGATGACCGTACTCCAGAGCCAGTTCATCGATTTCGTATCGCACATTTGCCACTTTATTTTCTTTAACTAATTTAATTAGCTCTGCTTTTAGCATCTGCATATTTGCGTCAATGCCTTTTGCTTGTAACCAACTTTTTTTCGAGCATTCGGTTTGGTCATAGTTTTATTTTTTTATTTAATAAAAGTTACCTTATAGTCCATTATTTTCAAATTCTCAAACAGAAAAACAAAACGTATTATTTCATAAAGTATACCTGTTTAAGAAAAGATTACGATACTGTTATTGTTAGAACCTTACTACAAATATAAAGCTTTGACATAACCTTGTAATAGCGCAGTATAGATTTTGAAAAATATTGTTTACCAAGTTATTTGACACTCAGTTTGGCACAAAATTATAAAATTCATTGATTATTGATATAATAATGTTGTTTTAATATTCATCAATTGTTAAAACGGTAAACAGCCAGCAAAAATATTTTTGATCGTAACTGCAACGCCATTACAAAGTTACGTCGTCAGTTCAATCGCGATGTGTCAGGAACGCATTCTCTGAACGGCCGAACTATAAGTATTATTTCTGTTACTTGTTGAAAGTTTTTGTAAATAATAAAGATAGTAATAATCTTCCATGCTGGACTGAGAGCGCAAGAAATACATAGAATGTGCCAGCTGCTTCTCTTCCCGGGCATACTGTAAAAGTCAGTTAAGGGACAGAGGTTTTATTGGCGTTTTTGCGGGCGACAGGCTGACTCCCTGTCACTGCAATAGTCTCTCTCCATCATTATAATACCTCCAAATTTGTCAAATGGACATCAGATGGTTTTGTAGTTTCTGGTGTTCTGCCTACCCCATAAGGGATACAGCCGTGAAGCTATGTATGTGTGTAAATATAGTAATAATTTGATACTTATTTCATTTTACAACTTCCTTTTAAAAAATTAAGCTTGTAATCCGCCTACAGAATGAAATTCGCTTTTTTTTCTTAGCCGGGATAATATATATCAGATATATAAAAATGGGATTTTTGATATTTATTATAAAATCGGATTTTTTCGAACCCTGCCTTTATTCATCCTCACTTTCACAATTATAATATTAGTAACATGTGAAAGTTTGGATGCATGGATGTTTGTTCCTCAGTCACGGGAGAACGGCTGAACGGATTTGCATGAACTTTGGGATAGTGATAGTGTACATTCTGGAATAGCACATAGGCTACTTTTTATCCCGAAATTCCCGCGGGATTCGAAATTGCGCGGGTAAAACCGCTATGTTAGCTAGCTATGCTAGTTATGTATAAACTTTCCTTAACTTGGGGCAGGTTGCATACTACGATACCCCCAGTTTAGTTCTGTGGTCCCAATAACTCGAGTTTATATTGGTGTGATACATAGTTACTGTAGGTACCTATGAGTTAAGGTAATTCATTTGTTTATAAATTACAATAAAATATATGAAATAAAATCTAAGTATGGAAATAGTTACAAGTCTGGACTCGGATGAGTATAAGACAATGTTAAACTACACTTAACAAAACCAACGTTGTCTCCAGCTTCATATGGGCTTCTTTCATAGCCTGTACATCATTTTAATCCACGTGATTCAGCACGAGGCAGGCAACGACATACATTAATGTAGGTTCACAGAGCTACTAGTGTATCTTTTTCAAATGAACATATTATAAGCAAAGATAAAGTAAATCATATTGATTGAGAGAATCAATCAGTTATTCATAATAATACACTCGTTTCAAAATGAGGCTAACCTTTTGTGAGTTAAGAAAAGGGAAAAGGCAGAAAATAAGAGGCGCGTGTCCCATATTGGTGACTAGTTGTTTCGCACGGTTTTACCCTACGAAGTTTAATTTCGAATCCTGCGGAAGCATCAGGATAAAAAATAACCTATGTGCTATTGTAGATGCTTTCTCTGTGCCGAATTTCGTCCAAATCGGTAGAGCTGTTCTGTCGTCATTGAGAAACAACCATCCACACATATTAGTAAGATTTAACCCATGTTTGACCTCAATATTATCAAAGTGGTAAGTGACATGGTTTATTGATAGCGTACCTACTTTCGTTCAGGATAGACACCTCAGGAAAACATTCGAAGCTAGGATAGGTGTGCGGCAGCAAAGTTCACAGGCATAAATGCCCGTTTTAGTCAGATGGACAATCAAGGAGTCCTGTGATCGAGCGGGAGCCACTATGATTAGTCAGAAAAGGTACAGCTATTGTCTGTCATACATTACTACGTAACATATCCGTGCAACACATTGTTGCAAGTTTGTTTAGGCTAATGTGTCATGTAAAATATGAAATTAACAGATAAGTAACCTGCTGCTACATAAGTTGGTGGATACGATAGCGTTTTGTCAATAATATAAAGTCATACCAGCTGTCATACCGTAAAGTCATGCCGCTGCTTCTTTCGCGTAAAATTCTTCAGGATTATTTATAAAAGTATAGTAAATAAGATATTACAGCGACATTTCAACTCATTCCGTCTATTAATTTCAACGTAAAATACTTTAAAGCTTCTAATATAAATAGGATTCACTCGTTGACGTGTCAACAGTGTCATAAATCTTTAATGTAGACGTAAAGTAGTTAAATGTTGTCTACATTTGATAGAACGAAATGATAAAACTATGTCTTGTCTCTTGATATTGACACGATAGTTTGATTAGAAAGGACGTAACATGCATTAAAAGCGGGAATTAAAAGCGGGAAATTACTACGATGTCCTTTTTTCAATGGTCTAAGTACCAATTGTCATAGAAGTACCGACCATTGGAAAAGAATTAAGAACATATCACAAATATTTAGTACCTATCATTTCTGTAGACGTTCATTATTTGAACTTTGAGAGTGAATTGTTGACCGAAGTTCAAGGGCAAATTAAATAATAAATATTTCATAATGTTGTTCTACTTATCCTTTGAAAGAATACGGGTATTAATAAAAATATGCTTAAAATCAAACTGACACTGATTGTAAGGAAAGCTTTGGTGAACAATATTTATAACTTGTTTATTGTATAATTTATTGTTTAAGTTTATATATTTTTAACTTAATTTTATAATATTAAAAAATGGTAATGCCAATCTGTTAAGTATTTAAGAATGCTGCGATATGTTAATTTTATTTATATTAAAACTGACATTTCGAAGACATCCTTTTCCATATTTAAACTCGTTTTAATAAGGACCTACTCTGTCTCACAGAAGCTGATTAATTTTCAATATAATTTAATAAAGATCATCTTCTTTGAGAGCGTCTAAGCAATATTTGTAATACATATACCTACTGGAAGCTGCTCCTGTGTGCTTCAACTTTGACTTTATAATCTTCAATTGGGACTCATAGTAAACTAGTTGAGACAAAACGTAGCCTTTGTGCTATTCCAGACTGTAAACTATAACAATGTAAATTTCATCCAAATCCGTAGAGCCGTTTTGCCGTGATTGAGGAACAATCATCCATCTATACATACAAACTTTCATTATAATATTAGTAAGATTGCTATAGGCACTGAACCAATATTTTCAATCCATCTTTCATACACAATAGAAATCTTAATTATGGATGTCATAACAGCTCACAAACATTGTAGTGTTTCTCATCTAAATATTTAACTAAGAATCGCTACAAATTAATTGGTGCTGTAGGTTCGTTTGAAAGAACTCCTGGCAGTTTTTTTTATTACTTTAACTTTGAATTTATTTAATTAAACTAAACAATATTTTTATTCTTACCTGCTAACTACAACTACCTATAACTTAAGATACGTCATACACTCTAACCGTATGTAATACGTGCAATAAGTGTGTTGCTTATAGTTTTTATAGGGCTGCCAACAATTTTTTTTCTAGAAAAAAGTATATTTGAGTCGCTCGTGACCACGGGGTCTGCAAAGACACCGAAACGTCGAGTCAAAATTTAAAATGATAATTTACGCGATAAATCCGGTTAAAAAGTGTTTTATTTAAAGTATATTTGAGTCTGAAAAGAATATCAAACAGTATTTTGGAAAAATAAAAAGTATTCAATTTATTTAATGTTCTAAAGACATATTTTTAGAGCTTGTTGCATAAATTATTTATTTAAGTCTATCATATAAGGTGTTTAGATTTTTCTGCTGAAAACAGTATTTGCATACTTTATTTTTGTTCAACAGTAAACAGTATAATGCAGGCAAAAACAGTATAATACTGTCAAAAACAGTATGGTTGACAACCCTAAGTTTATACCTGCACATGTTAAACCAAACTATAATACAACACTTATGTGAGAGTACAATTTAATTAAATGTCAAAGTAAACCTTTTATAACCGAGAAAGGAACTAATCTTATAATAACAATAACTGTGTCCGATCCGAAGTTTCTATAATTCTGTACTTAAAGCATAATTTCAACATGATCTGCTATTATTAAGTATTACGAAATAGATTTTTCACGGAGCGATAGGCACATTATTAGCATATGAATGATAGTGTAGGAAAAAAATGATAAAACTCCAAATCACGATAAACATAGACCTTGTTTTTATCGATACTTTGATGCGTTTGACACGGGCGGGACACATTGATAAGATAATGTATGCGTGATATAAGCAGGCGACAAAAATAATGATTTTGAAGAGGCTGTTATCGGTATGAAAAATCTTTAAAACTATTTGTCTTGCTCTGAATGATATGAACAGGATATTTTTATAGGTACTTCTGCGTTTACTACTTGTTAATGTATGCCCGAACATATTATCTTCTATGTGTTACAAATTGCTAATATTGGTCACAAAAAGGAAGGTACAGATGCGTTACAAATCTGTCAAAAAAATTACTTGAATCTGAACTCTATGCCCTCGACATTAAGTTAAAATTGTGTGGGGAAATTTGCTAATGTGCTTGATCTTCTGTACGTGAAAACTCAAAATGAGGATAGAAAATTAATATCCGTTGTAACGGTTATTAGTAATACTTCATTGTGGTTTTCCTACTTTCAGTTTTACCCACTATTATTTTAAGTCGATTTTCGAAACCAAAAGTCAATCATGATTAATTGGACATCATCTGTTCAGGCACAATCACTTCGTTATGTCCTTTGTTGATCGGCGTATATTCAGTGACCTCGTTCTCTATACAACGCCTCACTGGCGCCGGCGGCGCAACGTTTGACAACTTTGACAGATGTCAAACTGGTATCGACCGCTTGGAAAGAACCAGCACCTATGGTGGAAATATGAGTTGCTGAGAAACTCCTCTGTAATTTGATACCAATATTTTAATTACGTATGCGGGTTGTATTCCTGGTATTATTTTCCATGCATTCCCCTATTTCAAAAAAAAAAACTTTACAACTTTTAAGGTTTTTTCATACAGAAATGCAACAAACAGGTCCATTTTACCACTTTTTCTTCGTA
Source organism: Stenoptilia bipunctidactyla (assembly GCA_944452665.1). Classification (NCBI taxonomy): domain Eukaryota; kingdom Metazoa; phylum Arthropoda; class Insecta; order Lepidoptera; family Pterophoridae; genus Stenoptilia; species Stenoptilia bipunctidactyla. Next base: position 7,779,766 of record OX101728.1, on the reverse strand, counting down.
GTCACTGTTATATTTTGGGATGTATTAAAAGCTTTCACTGAGATTGAATAAAAAGAAAAAAATAGAAATATTCTTACAGAAGCCAAGATATATTTTGGAGCAACACGCAGCACTCTCTGCCTGTTTTCTTGCAATTACAAGTAGGTACAGTCACATGCAATAAGATGTACACACTTCGCAACTATTCGGTTGTGATAAGGTTCAAATTCCAAATGAAAATGTATACATCTTATTACATGTGACTGTACATATGACAGTAATTACTTGAAGGTCCTTATTGTACTTGTTCGAAGATGAAGTTGTCTTCTTACCTATTCACGTATTGTACGACCAGAAAATTACAACTGGCAGTTCACTGGTAGTTAACTTACTACTTAGTCGTTAAAAAAACTAGCTGAAACAACGCGACAGCAAAGGGGAGGTTCTTACTTCTTAGTTATTATCCTAAAAAAATGCACACTTCTTTGATACTATGCTCATGAAAAAAGAAAATAAAGAGAAGATATTAGATTTAGTATTCATGACATCGTTTTAAAGCGCTGGTTTATCGTTGAGTGTATACCTAACTGTAATAGTCAATGACACCGCGAAGTAATGGTTGAATATCCAGGTCTATAACCTAAACGAATTGTAGTTATGATGTGTCTTATAAAAACTAATTAAAACGGCTATGCGAAGAATACAAATAACCACATACATAATAAGACTAATAAAAAATAAATATTCCCATATGATTTCTCACGGTTGTTGCACAGTACTGTAAATATCATACATTTTTAATCAAAGCGGGTTTATTGCTGTTATAATTCGATGAAACGGGATTTAAACAAAATTATAACAGAACGATAACAGCTCTTTCTTTTTTTCGTCTCTGCTTGAAAACTGCTAAATTTCCAATAAAGACTTCTTAAAAATAAACAGAAGCCAGGGACCTATTAAATCATAGTAGTGATAGGTTAGTGCTGCGCTCTAATGAAATGATACACTCTTCCATGTTGGACTGGGAGCAAAAGAAAGACATAGAATGTTCCAGCTGCTTCTCTTCCCGGGCATACTGTAAAAGGCAGTTAGGGACAGAGGTTTTATTGACGTTTTTGTGGGCGATGAGCTGTCCCCCTGTCACTGCAATAGTCTCTCTCCATTGTTATAATTCCTCCAAATTAGTCAAACGTGACATCAGGTGGTTTTATAACCTCTAGTGCTCGGCCTACCCCATAAGGGATACAGGCTTGAAGTTATGTATTTAGATATGTACGTCTAATGAAATTAGAAAGTATCTAAATTCTAAAATGTATTCTATTTTCATCGTATATTATGAAGTTACTGCTATATTGTATTTCGACTAGAACAAAAACAACAACTTTATACTCTAATATGACGAATACCTCTATCTCTTAAAATTTAGAAACTTGACGATTTCATCATTATCAAGTGTAAGTATGGGTATTTTATCAAGATCGTTTCTGGCATGGTAATCATAGCCAGAATAATGAAAGTGAAAGTTAGCGTATCGTCGTCGCAAAAACTAACATCAATGAAAGTTTGAATGTAACAGATTAGAGTATTCAATCAAGATTAAGTAGGTATTGCGTCGTGGGCGTACTGTTGCTATTATAACTCTATTAGCTAATTAAATTAAATAAGATTGATGGGTAAAAACAGTGGCGTAACGAACGAAAAACGTTACACAATTTCATAAACAAGGTTAATCTTGCTAACTATACATTAGTGTATTAAAAAACTAAACGTAGTAGGAATAGTTATCTTGACAACAATAAACTGATGGGATGACGTCTGGGTCTAGGTTTAATGTATTACTTTATGGCATATATGTATACTTCCGAGTCTCAAATATATTAAATTTCTTTGCCAGTAGAAATGCTCAATTTTGTAACCGCAATGGCCATACAGCGGAACTAGAGATATAATATTAAAATAGGTACAGAAGGCAGCAAACAAAGCGTTAAAAACCTACTATCAACTTTCCCCAGCCAATTTTAAACCTAATGTCCAGGGCATAAAGTTCAGATTCAATTACAATTTTTGTATACTTTAGAAAAGAAGCCGCAGTCATATGTTGAAAAAAGATTTAGAAATTTGATCCGCCTCATTCTGAGAAAGATTATAATATATGAGCAGGTCAATCTTTGTGATGATTAAATAATAACATGTCTCGCATAAATATAATTAATAATGTCTATGAAGCAATTTTATATCCGACGTCTCTTTCGTGATAATTATGTGTAAAAACAGATGCACAGGTATTTATTGCATGAAATTAATGTATTTATTACTAAAGAAAACATTTAAAAAGGAAATTGTAATCCTCCCAAGGCTAATGGGCTAATGAGTGTTATCTATCCATTCCCTTTACCCTTTGATACCTCGTCGCTAACTACTACCTACTGCCTATTACTTACTACATATAAGTGCTACCTATGTGTCGACCTTTGAAATGCTTTTTATCGATATTAACTGTGACCCTGGGTTCTACTAAGACACGCAATTTCATCATTAGCTGACTGCTCAAAAATTCGTAAACACATTAATTATTTTCATGGGCCTTGGATTCTTCAGTCACTTCAAGCTAGGAAGAGAATTCTGTAAAAAATACTTTTTTTTTGTGTAATGGATCGATTGACTGGAATCACCAATAAGATATGGATGAAATTTAAATTGGTAGTAAGCATATAATGATCACATGACATGATCTGATAAAATCATTGGATAAATTTGATGCAAACAAAGTAGGTATCCAAATGTTACGGTGAATAATTGAAAATTGTTAATAATTATCTATTATTATTAATAATTACCGAAAGTCGAGTTTAAAGTCATATACCCAGAGGCTATTAAACCATGGAAAAAAAATTTGAAAATGTGATATACTCTGTTTTGTGCGATTATAAAAAAAATTACCATGGAGGTTAATGCAAGGAGCTCCACTTTGCTTCGCTCCTTGCATTAACCTCCTAACCTAACTGGTCCATGTCGGTTCTGTACAACCAGCCTCTACTATTATTAATAATAACCAGCCGGTAATTATTAATAATAATAGATAATTATTAATAATCTTCAATTATTCACTCTTACCGTAACATATAAACCGAGAACTTTCAATACAGCATATTTGAAGATTCACAAATCTTTTAAAACACGTCTAAAATAACCACTTACTAAGCTTAACAACTGCTTTAAACTTCTGACTTACAAACGGCCAAAGCAAATCTATTGCTGAACTATAAATGAACAATGATTAATAGTTCTAAATTAGTCTCTTTGGATCATCTGTATCATCAAGTAGATAGGAACTTTGGCGCCAACTGAATCAGCGTTTTGGATTTTTTAAACAATGCTAAATAGGATTATCTAAAGATCATCCAAATATTGTGTGTTTTCAACAAAAAAGACCTGTGGCACTCGGAGACTGCCGCGGTAAAGCTATTGCATAGCATTTTTTATGCAATTATAATTATTTATTTATTTTATTAATGCAGTAATGTTTGATCTAATCTGAAGTTCCACAAGTTCCTAGTAGATGGCGCTGATTGTTTATTAAAGCCCGCATGTAAAGTTATGAAATCAAAGTATCACCGCTGTGCCGGTCGGAGTGGGGGGTGTTAGATTTTTTTCGTTACGGAATTTCTGGATTCGGTCCCCACGCTCAAGGCCCGCGATAGAAGCTATGCAATAGCTTAATAAACTGTTAATGTTGAATCGGAATACTGTTAGCAATTTTTTTAAAATTCTCTCGAATGTAAAACATTTACGTTGATTATTTTTTATGCAATTTGAAATTCTCATTTCACTTTTATGAATAATTAATAATAATCAATTCTAAAATTATAATTAGGTATGCATGTTGAATCAAATTCAGATTGAATCATCGGAGATGGTCATACTTTTTCAATATAACTGAACACGCTGA